>WWET01000484.1:541023-555025 GCA_011038615.1 Limnodynastes dumerilii
TGAGAGGTGATGTTTCCTATCCCAAGTCTAAGTAACAGTGTGATAGTAAAGCTGGTCAGTATCTGTGTGCAGTAAGCAATTCAAAGATATATCCCTGCATGCAAAGAATACAATTAACTTGACTCCCCCTGCAATCAACATGGTTTAGCCCAGGAGTAACTAATTTCAAGCACTTACTTAAATCTGGATCCAGCCCAATAAAATTAAGTCAATGAATGGGCATAATCAATATGAGATTTAGATAGCGTTAAAGTATTCAGTTATTTCATGGAAAAGTCTCTACATAGCTAAGGGGATATGGAAAGAAAAGGGAGAAGGCACCTTCAAGCTCTAATACTGTGAATCCAGCAATGGTTGTTGTCACACTAGAAAGAGTCTATTTGCATAGCGTGAAGTAGCTTTTGGGTAATGTGGAATGGGTTTTCTCTCATTTGCCCTTCACAATCTGCTTAGTCGTTCTCTCTAAACAGTAAAATGTAAATAAAAAAAAATAGCAATCTCTACTAAATTGTTCTTGAAGCTTTACAACTCCATAGTGTTTTGATTATATTGTAACCCAATCGCGTGAGTTAATATTTCAGATTCAGCAAAGCAAATGTTCTTTGTGTAGGTGTATTTGTTTAATGTAAAGTGGCAGGATTTGTGTTATTAGGAATTTATTATGTTAGTGACCCTGAGCAATCTGTACTCTGACTCAGTGGGCCTACGTGACTTGGTAGTCAGATCTTATTTTAGTTTTGTTCAGCAGCATAAAGCACTCATGAAATAGCATTAGTTGATGTGCTTTTGAAAAAGACCTTACTGATATGCAGGGGCGTCAAAACGTTTTTAGGTTGGAAGTGGGGCCAAGATATAATTTGGTTTTCTCTCTTATACTTCCATTAGCTACTTTCAGTACCTGTAAAATGTTTAGGTTAATTAAAGCATAATTTCACAAAAGAAAAATACAAAAGGCTCAAAAATGTAAGATGAATATTACACTATCATTTAATAGAAAATGAATATACTATATGTGTCCCCATAATACTGCCCTATAAGGACCGTATTTAGACATACTATTGAATTCCATACGGTAGCCTTTGCTGCGAAGTTATCATATGGAATTTGTTTGTAAATTGTTTTTATTAGTGTCACATATAGCATATAATAAGTGTGCATCATGGCATCACTCGCTAGTAATGTATATGACTGATATGAGAAATAAATGAGCGATAATAAAGATTTAATGTCCGTCAAAAACAGTCTCTTGTAACTACTCTGTAGAGAAAGGCATAGAGAATTGTGACTCTCGTTATAGTTTTATGGAAACTGTGAAAAGGGATTGGGGAAGGAGGGTAGAGATTATATTGGGAGGGGGTTTGGAGTGGCATCCAGAACGGATCATTCTATATAGGCAATAAGGATAAAACCAATCACAAGTGATTAAGAAATAATGCGAAAACGGTTACCCAGTGCTCCTGGAGTTGTTGGTGAGTCAGGCTTACTAACTACCATTGGTCTTATTCTATATACTAGAAGCTGGGTATATCAGGGGGCAAGATTTGAGTAATTCCCAATATTTTTCTGTGGCTCGGAATTCCAGTTAATAAACCAGGTGTCTCTAAATTGTTCATATCCCTGTCCCTGGTCAGAGATCCCCATTTCCATATAGAAGTCTACTCAAGAGACATTTCTGTATAGTGGGGGGGTTAGGGGACTTCCATTGTAGATGTATGAGGGCTTTTGGCAGCAAAGCTAAAGTGGCATAATAAAGAACATTTACGAGGTATGTCTATTAAATAACGAGACTGAATAAATAACTTACTTTTATTTATTGATATTACAAATGTAATGCTTGTCCCCTTCAATATACTCCCCATTTGCACTAATACATCGCTGTAGTCTTGTTTTCCACTGGTCGAAGGCATGGAGCAAATCAATTTCTGTCAGTTGTTTCAACATATCTGCCGTTTTCTTCAACCGACTAAAAATGTGTCCCAGCACTGATTGAACGTTTGGGAAAACATAAAAGTCAGAGGTGCTAAATCGGGCGAATATGGAGGACGTTCAAGTGTAGTGATGTGATTGTTGGTCACAGAAATTGCTGTGTGAGTAGGCGCATTGTCCTGGTGAAAAATGAAACCAGTTGCGGCTGTTTCTTTCTGACTCTCCCTCTCAGCTTTTTCAAACTTCCTTAGTTTGCTGGTAACTGTTATAATAATGCTGGTAACTGTTATAATAATGCTGGTAACTGTTGTGCCTTCTGGAACCCATTCTGCCACATGTTCAAGGTCACTACGTATGCATTTATAAACGGTTCTGACTGCTTTGTTCACTAGGTGGAATCACAGTGTCGCTATTTTACAGACATACATCATATGTATGTGTTAGGGACCTTAGTATGTAGTTCCAATATGGGCAAGAACTGATGTGAATGAGAAATAATTCTCCGTAAAGCGCTATGTAATCTGATAGCTCTATATAAAAACCTGTTAATAAATAAATAATAAAATCTGTCACTCCCTTCCCCCGTCCACTCTTGCTCACCTGTACTGCTTTAAATGGGAGTCAACTGCACCGCAGCTACTGCCTCGTACAGTCCTATCAAGGAGCCACAAATCAGTTAATCCCTGTGGCTGCACTTATTTAAGCTGTTGAGCTTTGACTCCTGAACACACAAGCCGCCACAGTTCAGCTAAAACCCTGAAGTTATGCTTGACTTGTACTGCTTAGCCAATCAGCCATCAGGGACATGACAGCTAAGCGGCGGCTTGTGTGTTCCACAGTAACCACCAAGGTTGAAGGTCCATGAAACTCAAAAAGAGGTAGATTTAATGAAGAGGATAATTGGAGAGCGTTGATTCAGCCTCTCTTAGAAAATCTTTCCCTCCCTCCCTTAGTTGCTTTTCCTAACATGTTCCTTTGTTTTGAGACTGGGCATAGGTTGGCAGTAGTGGTGGGGTTGTCAGCAAATAAGTGGCACTAGGTTAGGGTGATAAGGTATGGTGCAGGGAAGACCCACCCTTAAGCGGAAAGCTATGCCCAGTGGCTGGTTCCCAGTTTGCCTCCCTGGTGGATCATTACCTTCCAGTGCATTTAGGGAAAGGAGTCCTGTTTGTAATTGGCTCTGGACAAACTGTCAAAAGGAGTTCTGTATACACCATAGAACAGTGGTTCTCATTTTTTTTGGGAGAGTACCAATTACCCACTATGGAATCATGTCAAGTAGCACTTTGCATATCACATAGTGGTTAAATGAACACATTCCCATGCTCTCAATATATATTTTCAGGGGTTTTGTTAATTTTGGTTACGATTTTAAGTTGAATTTTGTATATATGCCATGTAGCCCCCAAGATATCAAGATATTTTATAAATTAAGTCCTTAGCCATTTGTTATAATACCTCCTTACAACCTTGACCAGCTGCCCTGAGTACCACCTGAGTACCACCAGTGGTACTAGCAGGGTTGGTGACTATAAATCTTCCCTCCGGGAAGACCCGAAGGGAAAACATAGATTTCTGCAAGAGGCGGGGCTTTATGGCGTGATTTATGCAAATCACAACTCCACCCCCTGTAAATCACTCCTGTAATCTCTAGTGTTCCAGGGGATGGGCGGAGCTTGATGATATCAACAAGTCCCTCCCATCCCTAGTAACGCTAGAGATTACAAAAGATATTGATTGCAGGTGGGGCTTGCAGGAGCATTGCCGGCTCTCCCGGGATACTGGGAGAGCTGCCCAAATTTCGTGAGTCTCCCGGATATTCCAGTAGAGTCGGCAACCCTAGGTACTAGTAGCACTGGTTAAGAACCCCTGCCATAGAACATATAATTGATGATATGCTTCATTTAAGTAACACTGCGAAATTAAAAGTTAGATACAACATACAGTAGCAAACTAAATGTATAGGAAATACCACCCAACGCCAGGAGGTGTCTATAAATAGCACTGCAGAGGGGACAGTGATGCTGTGCTTTAGTAAGCACAGCGCATCGGCGTACCTCTGGATCAAGTCCTTAGCCATTTGTTTTAATACCTCCTTACAACCTTGACCAGCTGCCCTGAGTACCACCTGACAAAGGTCCTAGTACCACCAGTGGTACTAGCAGGGTTGGTGACTATAAATCTTCCCTCCGGGAACCATAGATTTCTGCAAGAGGCGGGGCTTTATAACATGATTTATGCAAATCACAACTCCACCCCCTGTAAATCACTCCTGTAATCTTTAGTGTTCCAGGGGATGGGCGGAGCTTGATGATATCAACAAGTCCCTCCCATCCCTAGTAATGCTAGAGATTACAAAAGATATTGATTGCAGGTGGGGCTTGCGGAGCATTGCTGGCTCTCCAGGGATACTGGGAGAGCTGCCCAAATTTCGGGAGTCTCCCGGATATTCCAGTAGAGTCGGCAACCCTAGGTACTAGTACCACTGGTTAAGAACCCCTGCCATAGAACATATAATTGATGATATGCGTCATCTAAGCAACACTGCAAAATTAAAAGTTAGATACAACATACAGTAGCAAACTAAATGTATAGGAAATACCACCCAACGCCAGGAGGTGTCTATAAATAGCACTGCAGAGGGGACAGTGATGTTTGCTTACATGCCGGATTCACATGGACTTATCACATTTGGCTGCTTGTCACGTTGCAGTCACAGTAACCGGCGCTCTACCTGTCACCCGGCATTAGCTCCATGTGGTGCGCACACTTTACTCCAGGTCCTTCTCTGTCAGGCACAGGAGCCCAAAGCGGGTGCTGAAGATGGCTGAACGGCAGCCTCGCACCCCAGCCCTACAGACTGTCACTTTGTGTCTCTGTTTCCTGGTGGCAACATCAAGTTTCCCTGCAACGTGTCATCTCCACTCTTGTCCTGACGAGGCATCCGGGTGTAAAGGCCATTTGAAAGACACCGGGGAAGCGGCCCACGTCTTCGGATGACATTAAACATATAAACATTTCTGCAATGATGATTGACTGACAGAACTAATTAACTGCAGCGTAATTGAAGCCGTTTACTGTGACTGCGAGAGAAAAACTTAAATAAATCATTTAACATGATACTGAATTATATAAAGTGGATTGATTTCATTTGTCATTTACCAGAACAGCTTAGAGGGAGAGAGGGGAAAATTACTGACATACATTGGGAAATGAAAAGGAAAAAGGGCACTTACACCTTACATCAACAATGGAGATGATCCTAATTATCTATCTATCTATCTATCTATCTATCTATCTATCTATCTATCTATCTATCTATCTCATATCTATCTATCTCATATCTATCTATCTATCACAAGATATACATATACACAGCACAAGATATACATATACACAGCACAAGATATACATATACACAGCACAAGATATACATATACACAGCACAAGATATACAATTAACACAGCACAAGATGAGTGTTACTAGACTGGAACGCCAGAAATGACCTCATGGAATGTGAAGTACACATACATCTAATTGGTGTCAAAATTGCAATTAACTTGAAAGTGACCTTTAGGTCGGCAATGCTTTGGATAGATAGATAAATAAGTAATTATCACAGGTATGTATGGTAACCTAATCTGTAACTGGTTCAGCCGGTTATCACAAACCACACATCATTTCACTTTCTCACTTTACTGATTTTTCAAGAAAATCTATATTTTTTGAGTAATGAACGTTAGAGATAATTAAACAAAGTCCCCTCTTTGCTTGTATCTCTGCATTCTACATGGGCTGGGATCTGCTATCACGCACCATACACACCGCTAACCATTCCCGAGATGCATTCCCCACCAAGAAAAGTCTATTTCCGAAATACAGACAGCCAAGCGTTAATTTTCGCCTGTCTGTATTTTTGAAAATAGCATTAATTAGAAGAGTTTATCAATGAATTAGTAAGTATGCCGACTTAATTTCTCGCCAACTTACCCGTTCATTGGATTTTAAATATCCGGTGTCCGCTGCTGACCCACTGTAGACCCGCCGCACCAGACAGGTTAGTCTATAAGGGGAGTAATAAAGTTAGGCTGCGAGAAGAAGAGTCTTAGGGTCAGGCTGAGAGGAAGGGAGGGTTAGGGTCAGTCTGAGAGGAAGGGAGGGTTAGGGTCAGGCTGCGGGGTGGGGAGGGTTAGGCTGAGGGTAATGAAAGGGGAGGGTTAGAATTCGTCCTCCGAATCTTTGAGCGCTCGGCAAGGCAGGAGCAATCAATACCAGAACCAATTCACAATTGGCTGGTATAAAACGGCCTTTCTGACCGCTGAACCACACCCACTACTCCATTTCACGCATTGACTTCTGACATTACTCTTCCTTAACATTTTCTACTTGTACAAACATAAAATGGTGCTGTATCGAAAGTCTGGATTAACACTCCATACGACAGCACTGTACATTGTAATACTAAGTCCCGCCCACCCACAAGAACATTCCACCCTGGAAGCCTCCAGAAAGGTAATTTGTTAGAATTTGTTAGAAGTCTGACTCACAATCCTGGTGATTGCCGAAACTGTTTTCAGCCCAGTGTTAGCGGAAGTAGGTGTGGAAGTGAACTGATTCCCAAAGCAACAAAACAGAGCCCAAGTCTGTATGGACCGGAGTTAGACTCACATTGCACCCACTAATCCTTCTATCTGACACTATTTATATATACATTGGGCTGGATCCAGACCTTGTTAAGTGCATGAACTTAGTTACACCTGGGCTAAACCATGTTGATTTCAGGGGAGTCATATTTCATCTGCTGCAAACAGTATTAGAGTTGAGAGGTGATGTTTCCTATCCCAAGTCTAAATAACAGTGTGATAGTAAAGCTGGTCAGTGTCTGTGTGCAGTAAGCAATGTAAAGATATATCCCTGCATGCAAAGTATACAATTAACTTGACTCCCCCTGAATTCAACATGGTTTAGCCCAGGAGTAACTAAGTTAATGCACTTAACAAGGTCTGGATCCAGCCCATTGCCAGTAACTGGCAGCATAGCGCTGCCCTCTACTGGCAGAGAGTGGGTAGAGGAGCCGCTGTCAGCTGCTGGCAATGTATTTATAGACAGTGCTCCATACTCATAGATTAAGCGTCTTTAGCTGCCAGTCTACGACAGCTTAGATTGGTGCAGGTCGGGCAGCTGCCACTGGCCACTCTCTCTTATGGGCCCCTTAGAGGCCACAACCTTTGCTCCCGTGGTAGTTGCACCCCTGGTTGTTGCTAAGACTTCAATTAGGCAGTATTACCAATAAACATCTTGTCTGCAAAAAGTAAAAGAATATAAAGGGCTTCTCCCACAGTAGTTCTTTAGGGGAGGATAAGGTGAAATGCGTGGAATCTAATTTGTCTCAGTTTATCAAATTTATAAGTTGGGAGGTCTCCTGTACTACAGAGGAGATGGTAGAGGTCCTGCCTTACAAACAGCAAGTTTGGGCCATGTGACTTCAGCCTACTTGCCAACAGGCACTATGTTCAGGCACCAAAATGGTCATGTGTTGCCACAAAAAGGGACAATACTGGGGGCCAGGGAGGACCCATAAATTTCCATTTGTGATTTTTGGTACATGTGATCAGTATTAGCCAGTGGCGTGACAACGGGGGATTCAGGGGGGTGCGGCTGCTATAGTGTCAGACAGGGGCATTTTAAGAAGTGAGGGGACCCTCGTGCAGGATTTGTACATGGTCCCCGTGCCCCCCCCCCTTACCTTAGACAGGACTGCCCCGATTGGAGGGTCAAAAATAGGCAGGGCTTACAACAACGTTAGACTCCGCCCCTTTTTCAGCCCACGAATCAGGACAGTCACACTGCAGGGGAAGGGGGGACTAATTTGGCATCTATTTCTACTCTCTGTAATATCTTAGAGGAAAGAAATAGATGCTGAATGGCCCCACTTCCCCTGCCAACCCAGGGTGCAGGATGCATGCCACAGGGCCCCCTGTTCTGAGGGGCCCATGTGCACTGCACACCCTGCACACATTATAGATACGCCTATGATGCCAGAGGAGAAGGAGACCTGAGGCAGCTGCTCCACCTGCACTGTAAGCACGCTTGTTGACAGCTTAAAACAGTGCTCATAAGAGCTCAGCACTCATACATGGAGTGCTGAGTGCTGTTTTAAGCGGTCCCGCCCCCTAGTCCCACCTGGCCCCATCTAGTCCTGCCCATAAAGGCATTACTCATGGAATTCTGGGAGAGCTGGCAAATCTCCAGGATCTGGGCTTGAGGCAAGTCATTTAATTCAAATCATGGCTTTAGCCCTGAGCGTTACTGAGGATGGGTGGGGCTTGATAACATCAATACCTGCCCCATCCTTAGTAACCCTATGAATATCAGTTTTGATTAAGCAGGGGTGGGGCTTCAGATGGTATTTGTATATATCATACAATCTAGTTACAAACCCGCCATCTGCAACTATAATTTAAATTGTAGAGCAAGAGCATGCTTCCGAGTCGTCCCCATTTTGCACAAATGGCATAGAAATCTTAAGGTGGGGTCCTGCTATAGTAACAGACCCTCCAACATGACCCATTCCGTTAGGTACAATTTAATCCGCTCCTGAGCTTCCAACTGTCACTCACCTGGTTAAAATGAATGAACTAATATTTAAAAAACTATTTGCCTTTTCAACAAAGGTGGTTACCATAGTAACTGACCGTTGGAAACTGAGGAGCAGAGTGTTTTGTACCTAATGGCATGGGTCATGTTGGAGGGTATGTAAGGGGAGTGGCCTCACCACACGGGCGTCAGGATACAGTGGGGACACGGCTTTGGATTTCCGTTGCTGCACTCTGGATCCTATCCAAAATGTTATGTAAGGCACTGGTTCACTTTAATAAAATACCTATCGTTTCAATTTTTTATTTTTCACTTCTTTGTTTTCTGTTGACAGCTTTGTTTGAATTATTAAATATATAACAATTTAGTCCAATTTAAAGTAAACCCATGATTCTACAGCAAAATAATTCTAAATAAATCAGCTCTGAAGCTACCCTTACATTAACATCCATCTTAAACTCACACAGTCAATCATTGTTGATACCAGAGTCAACCAATCCCTTTCTGGCAATATCATCTATTATGTAAACCCCATAGATGCCATTTTGTCCCATTTCCAGGATGACCCACATCTTCGACATCCGCTGCCATTGTAACCCCAGTAACAGACCAGGCAAAGGGTTAATTGGGCCCCTAACTCAGAGCAGATTCATTTCCTCTGCTCTCCCAGTAGCCTCCTGGTTCCTGGCCAGCTGTTTTGATATGACTGCAGCTATTGATATACGAATTACGAAACACATTACAATGGTCGGTAGGATTAACTATGCAAATGACACAACAAACAATGTTATAATTCTAATAAATAATGGCTAACAGTCTCATTAGCAGCAACAAATTCAAAGCTTATGTAACTCATTATTTTCAGTTTAAGTTCCTGCTAAAACCCTTTGGAAACAAATGACCCCCCCCTGAAAAGTCAAAGCCTTTAACTGATTGCACAGCATTATATGACTGAAGTCACAGACACTACAGATGTTTTCAATGAACACGGAGAATGCATGTTATTGCCTGTTGACCACACGTACAGTGTAGGAATAGCTAGCAGCATGGTCTTTACTGAAGCCAGAACAGAGGATGAAGAAAGTGGGGTAAGGTGTAGTACAGCCAGGATTTGGGTGGGAGCACCTGTGCGGCTGCACTGCTCCAACAGCTAATAGAAAGCAGCCGCGGATACAGACATTGGGGTAGATCCAGAACTCCGCTTGCGATATGTTTACTCGCGTAGCGTATTTTCGCGTGCGTACCTTCTATACACTCCCCTTGTCACACCCCTTGAATGTACGTATTTTGTCCAAGATCCGCTTTCCAAACCCTACCTTAACTTTTGCCCACGTAACCGGTGTCATCTGCTCGCGTACGTATGTGCAACACGTATTTACGCAGCTAAGCACGCCCATACTGTACACTTTAAATACAAACCCCCGCTTACATAACGTATTTCAGACGTATTTTAGACTCGCGGAAAATTGGCACGCCCACACATACGGATTTACGCGACACATACGTGAATGGCCTATACGTTCACATTTACGCTATGTTACGGAAAGTATTTTCTATGGTGCGCATGCGCAGTACTTACCAAAAGGCGATTTTACGTGTCCGCCATGTGTAAATTCACTCACAAGCGTTGTTCTGGATCTGGCCCATTGCCTGGTCCACCGCTGCTAATAAAACGCTACTGACATCCTTGCAGGTGATAATGTTTAGAAGTCTAGATCTGACTCTATATTAGCTGTAAAAGATCCCTTCCTCCACTTGTCAATAACTGTATCCTGGACCCCCTAACCACAGCTCCCACTGACCCCTCTCTGGGGAGACTCTACTGATAACAGCAGCTTTCATAATAAAACAGCCAGAGACTGAAGTGTGATAGACAGAGGACAGGGAACAGGTACAGGGTATATACAATAATATCCCACTACTACACTGATACTGTTACTAATACTCCATGACAAAAATATATATATATTGTTTACACTAGGGGGCAGCACGGTGCTCAGTGAGTAGCACTTGTGTCTCACAGAGCTGAGGTCATGAGTTCAATTCCTGGACTATGTGGAATCTGTGTGGAGTTTGTATGTTTTCCCTGTGTCTGCATGGGTTTCCTCTGAGTGCTCTGGTTTCCTCCCACACTCCAAAAACATTCTTATAAATAAACAATAATAATAATGCTGGTAGATTAATTGTCTGCAGACTAAATTAATCCTAGTGTGTATGTGTGTGTGTATGTGTGTGTATGTATGTCGGTGTTAGGAACTTTAGTATGTAGCTCCATTGGGGCAGGGACTGATTCTCTGTAAAGCACAAAGTATTCTGATAGTGCTATATAAAAACCTGTTAATAAATAATTAAAATTATATATATACTCACAAAGACCTGTAGCAATTACGCCATGTCATATACATACACGCACAAACACAGCCCAGCAATCAATATTCATAGACTAAGGGGCAAGCACTCTCTTAAAATGCCACGTCTGACAGCTTAGAGTTCCATTGGTGTGTAGTGCCACTGATACAGCCAGCAGCTTACTCATGGCCATATCAACAACTTTCTAACAAAGAAATGTAAAATGTCCCTATTTCAACAATGTCCCTATGTCAACAATGTTTCTATTTCAACAAGGTTGAATGCCGTTAAGGTTAGGATACTACAAGATAATGGTTAGGGTTAGTTTGCGAAGAGGGGACAGTTAAGGTTAGGCTGCGGAATGTTGAGGGTTAGGGTTAAACTGTGGAGAGGGGACGTTAATGTTTGGCTGCTAGAAGATGATAGGTTGCGGAGAGGAATGGTTAGGCTGCAGGATAAGGATGGCTAGGGTTAGGGAACAGTTATGGTTAGGCTGCAGGATAAGGATGGCTAGGGTTAGGGAACAGTTACGGTTAGGCTGTAGGATAAGGATGGCTAGGGTTAGGGAACAGTTATGGTTAGGCTGTAGGATAAGGATGGCTAGGGTTAGGGAACAGTCATTGTTAGGCTGCAGGATAAGGATGGCTAGGGTTAGGGAACAGTTACGGTTAGGCTGCAGGATAAGGATGGCTAGGGTTAAGGAACAGTTATGGTTAGGCTGTAGAATAAGGATGGCTAGGGTTAGGGAACAGTTACGGTTAGGCTACAGGATAAGGATGGCTAGGGTTAAGGAACAGTTATGGTTAGGCTGTAGAATAAGGATGGCTAGGGTTAGGGAACAGTTATGGTTAGGCTACAGGATAAGGATGGCTAGGGTTAAGGAACAGTTATGGTTAGGCTGCAGGATAAGGATGGCTAGGGTTAGGGAACAGTTACAGTAAGGCTGCAGGATAAGGATGGTTAGGGTTAGGGAACAGTTAAGGTTAGGCTGCAGGATAAGGATGGCTAGGGTTAGGGAACAGTTACGGTTAGGTTGCAACACAGGGCTAGTTAGGGTTAGGGTTAAGCTGCGGAGAGGGGACATTAATGTTAGACTGCTAGAAGATGGTTGTTAAGATTAGGTTACGGGAGGGGGATGGTTAGGATGAAGAAAATAGTTCCGCGTTCGTGGGAACAACGCTGTCTCACCAGAAACTGCAGAAAACGGACTGCGGTCATCATTTCATCATTCATTGCCGTAAAGTGATCTGTTAAAATACAGAACTGCGATCTACACCTGTTCCTGTTCCTGTTCCATTGGTGTAGTGTGGGCAGCTGTCAAGGTCCCTCCTCTCCTCCAGACCCCTCCCCTCCACCACCCACGGTTGTTTCGCCATTCGCCATAAGTCAACATAATAAAATTCCAGCAAATGATAACAATGGACCGAGTCCAGACCCTAATACTTTCCATACGTGCGGGGGTCTTAAAGTCTTCACGGGACTTCCCTGCTGCAGACTGGAGAGCGGACACGCTGCCAGAAAACAGCCTTAACACTGATGTGCGGATCAGCGGTCCGTACGCGTATGCGTTAAACCCTGCCCATAATGTAAAATTTAAATCTGCCCCGTCAGACGGATCTCCATTTGTACAGAATTCAAATTTCAGAAATCGCGCGTAACGTATGGAGCGTGAATGCGCTCTTCCCACCAAACACCCCACTTGCGCACTTTGCGTGCTGGATGGAGATCTGTGTCCAGGCCAATGGCAGGGCTACATGGAGACACAGTGAATCATTCCACGGGTTTGCTCACATATGGGAACCTTTACAATCTGAGGGTCACAAGTTGCTCATTTCTATATTTCAGTCATCGTCTTAACAAAACAGAATCATACAGCATTAGGTCAGCGCTCTCCCTTTAATCTGTAACGTATACGGTCTCACCTTCATAATAAACAGCACTGAACCCTTCACTCAGTGTGAAATTAGACGTGACCTGTGAGGCAGGAAGGAATGTGACCTCCTGTAGCCCACAAACTGTATCTAATTCCATTAGATCTTACACTCTAATCTATTAAACTGCAATCTAAAAAAAAAAACCTTCTAAGCACGAGATGTGGGATTTCCAATTACTTTGCCTCACCATCTGCAACACTAATTCTAGGAATGTTTTGATAATAGCATTATATATCTTAATGATTCTACTTTTACAAGAGATTTCTTTTTATAATAGTGAAGTGAATTGTAAAATTCATACATATAGAGCTGGAGACATTGGATCTGGTTTCTGTGTGTGTGATTCCTTGGTATGTTAGTACAAAATATATATCATTAAATATTATTGTAAAACATTTACTTGATGATTTTCTCAAATCATTGTAGGAGGCTCCCAAATGCCAGTGTGTCCTATCAGACTTCTGGGCATGCAAGGCATTCTGGGAAGCAGTGTAAGGCATTCTTGGAAGCAGTGCAAGGCATTCTGGGAAGCAGTGCAAGGCATTCTGGGAAGCAGTGCAAGGCATTTCTTTGGCACAAATTTGGTAGGTATTTTTTTTACAGTAATAAGAATTTAGATTCATGAACCTGTTTAATATTTAAGAACATTTGACACCACCATGTTGTTCCATCTCTACAGTTTGGTTGTTTCCATAGCTTCTTATGTTGTGTTATGTTGGTAAAGGCACCATGCTGACATTTGTATATTTGGTATTCTTTCGACAAAATTATTTGTTTATTTATTTTTTACTTTTTTTAACAAATTGATTCCTTACCTTGTCCCATCTCCTGCTCCTGTGTTTCTCCCCGCTGCTCTCCTGTCTATCCTCTACTCCAGAGGTTGCCAAGCTCGAGCCTTGTGAGCTACCAACGGTTCATGTTTTCCAGGTCTCCTCAGAGGTGAGATAATCACTACCAACTGTAGATTTGTTTGAATGTATCAGTCAATAATGAACACACCTGTGCTCCAACAAGGAGACCTGGAAGACATGGACCGTTGGTAGCTCACGAGGCTCGAGCTTGGCCACCCATGATCTACTCTGTCCTCTCTTTCTGTCTATCTTCTATTCTGTGCTGTCCCTCTGCTCTGTTTTATCATCTTTGCCGCTCACTCTCTCTCTCTCTCTCTCTCTCTCTCTCTCTCTCTCTCTCTCTC
>WWET01000484.1:597418-640845 GCA_011038615.1 Limnodynastes dumerilii
TTTACTATCACACTGTTATTTAGACTTGGGATAGGAAACATCACCTCTCATCTCTAATACTGTTTGCAACAGATGAAATATGACTCCCCTGCAATCACCATGGTTTAGCCCAGGAGTAACTCATTTCAAGCACTTTAGTCTTGATCCAGCCTGATGTCTGTTCAAATCATTAGTGTGTATGTTGTCCCGATTTTTTTGTAAAACGATTCTGCCAATTTCAGTAGAGGGTAACGATAAAAGAAAGTCACAGATCTTGCCGGTAAATCGTGTCATTGTGTATTCATTATCTCTTGCAGAATGCTGAGTATTCATTACTTTATTACTTTTGTATTAGCAAGTAATAATAAAGTTAGAAGTAACGCCCCCAGGGTAACCCCCTCCCAACGGAGGGAAATCGGAACTCCAAACGTTTCTTGTCTGTATAATCGTTGTTAGAGCAAGAAATCCTCTTCATACACGATGATGCTGCTTTAAGCATATTAGTAGTCTTACTTCCACGCTTGTCTACTGTTGTCTCTTATTCTCTATTATACAAGATAATAAAATGGGTCTTCAGCATCCGGTTCATTACCCCCTGGGCCCTAACATACGCCATCAACTAATTTCCAGGGGTCAGATTTACTAAGCTGTGGGTTTGGAAGAGTGGAGCTGTTGCTCATAGTAACCAATCATATTCTAGCTCTCACTTTCCTATTAGATACTAGAGAATGTCAGCTACAATCTGATTGGTTGCTATGGGCAACATCTCCAATTTTCCAAACCCACAGCTTAGCAAATCTGGCCCCATGAATGTTAAACGTTCTCCAGCCTTCACATTTGCTGGAAAGAAGGACTTCTCCTTGTAAGCTGGGAATAAATTGTACGATATAATGATATAATTAATTCATTGGCCCAGATCCAGAACAACGTCCGCTAGCGCATTTACACTTGCCGGAGACGTAACATCGCTATTTTGTATGTACTGCACGTGCACGCGGCAATGTCACGGCCCATAACTCTGAACGTACGTAACATCCTAGAATATAGAGCGTAACTATGAACAAAGGGGCGTGCCAGACATACGACACCCGTGTTACGCTTCGGAGGCGGGGTGAGGCATTTTAATCGTACAGTGTGGGCGCGCTTAGGTGCGTAAGTACGTGCAGCCATTACGGCCGACAGGAGTTTCGCTTTGAAAAGTTAAGGTAGTGGTTTGGAAAGTGTAAAACGGCAAAAGTACATACAGAGCGAGAGGAGCGCACAGTAATTACAAAAGCATACTACGCGTTGAAACGAAAAGGGATCGTAGGTCTGGATCTACCCCGTTGGCCCTGCGAGTAGGATAGCGATCTGGGGGTAGATCCAGAACTATGTCCGTCTTCCATAGACGGACGTAATTCAATAAACAATAGCTACTGCGCATGTGTAGTAGCTATTGTACGTAATCCGCGTATCGTTTCGATACGTAGTCTTTTAGACCGCATATACGCAATCTACGTATCGAAACGATACGCATATTACGTACTATAGCTACTACGCATGCGCAGTAGCTACTGTTTATTGAATTACGGCCGCCTATGGAAGACGGACGTAGTTCTGGATCCGGCCCCTGGTCCTTTTCTTAAGAAAGAGGTTGTCTAAGAAGTGAGTGAAATTTAGTGGAAATGGTGTGACAGGAAGCAGGAGGGGTAACGATACTCTTATAAGAACCCATTTTAACATCTTATTTGATCTTCAGAACTTATATTTAAAAATGTGTGTTCTTTTTTGATTTTTCAGGGACATGAAGTCTCACTACAGCAGCAGGAAGTGAGCCGCATGGGGTCGTACTTTGAAAATGCAAAAGTAGAATGTGCTGTGCAGCCTTGTCCAGAACTACTGAGGAGAGGTACAGGAAAACCCAAAATGTGAGATATTCTATCCCTGTGTCCAGACAGAGGCCAGATCCTGAGGATGGCATCCAGCATTCAGAGACTAGGAGAGCGTAACGCTGGGTACTCCACTACAGGCTTATGACACGATTATCACGTAGATCACAGAATAAACAACTCTTTCCAGCCACCTCTTTGGAAAGTTCTAATTTCACAAATCATGGATGTCTGTTCAAATCGTTTAGCAGGGTACACACTGGAGGGTTGTCTGACTATTATTGTACCGGTCACATAATAATGATCAGTGTCATCCTCTTACCAGTGTGCACTATCCCATAATGCTGCACAATCCTTAGAAAATGCGTTGCATCATGTGACTTGATTTTTAGGAGCTCCTAATTTTTTCTAATCAGCAATGTCGTGATGTCTGGAGAAAACTTCAGTGTGTATTGACACGCAATCTTCACCGCAACAATTTCATAGTTGTGCATAGTGTCACCTTGTGGGCAATTGTATCATTGCAGCAAAGGTTTATTTGAGTAGTTTGTGAAACTATCCACAGGAAACTAGAGAGCAGTGTGTGCTAGGTTATGCAGGGCAGGTTTAGAATCGTTACTGCAGATTTAGCAAGATGTCAGATCGTTACTAAATACTTCAGTGTTCCTCCTGCTTTAGTGTGTACACTGTATCCGTCTTCTGTACAACAATACTGCCTCTACTTCCCGGCGTGCAAATTCAATTATTTTTTTGAGCAGAGAGTTATGGGAGAAGAAAATGACAGATCTTGCTGAAAATCGTTAAGGAAAGCATGTTAACGTTAATAAGGGCAATCACAAATGTATCTGTGCAAATGGCTCCCTCTGGTGGTGTTTTGGGTCCACTGTAACTTGTCTATTTAATGAATATAATAAAAAAATATAGAGCACCGCTGGGTCTCAATCGCAGATATTGAACTACTCCAGGGTTGATATTCAATTGAAAGACTATTGGAAGAGTTTTATCTAATAAATAAAAATGTAAAATTAAAAGAAAAAACTCACCTATTTGTTCATTGTCATGCCCATAGTCATGTCTGCGCTATAAAAAAATCAACTCTATGAATATGCTTAAGGACCTTACCAGTCCTGTCATGTGAAGGAAAGAGAAGAGTAAAGCTGGGTACACACTGGAGTATTATCTGATGATTATGGCACAGGTCACATGATAATAGCGCTGAAGTCTTACCAGTGTGCACTGTCACACAATGCTGTGGAATCATTTGAAACTGCATAGCATCGTGTGCTTTGAATTTTAGAAGCTCCTAATTTTACAAGATCAGTGATGTCCCAATGTATGCCTAAAACACAATCTTCACTGCAAGGATTTCCATTCATTTTTCTGCATAGCGCCACCTTGTGGCCAATCATATGGTTGCAGCAAAGGTTTATTTAAACTATTTTTAAAACGATCCTTAGGAAACGAGAGCTGTGCGGACATCGTTAAGTGGGTAAGGGATAGAAATATAGATTTGACATAATGTCTGATTGTCACTAAATAATCCGGTGTGTACCCAGCTTAAGGGATCCTATCGATTGTATACACCCATTTTCTGTGGTCTAATATCAGTGCATGTCTGGCACGAGGCACCTAGAACAGCATGTTTTATAACGATGGGCAGGTGAGCTTAACCCAATATAGCTATGTTGTGAACTAAACCTCCTTTTTATGTATGTGCTGACACATAGTGTTATATAATGCATGTTTGGAGCGCCGGACCTCTCTTTTGTTCCTTGTATTACACAGCGGTCATTTTGGTCCATGGCTGCACCACTACATTTATATATACACTTGCACACATTTCATATATTGAATTAGAAGCGCGGTCTGTGTTTTCTTACCAGTCCTGTCATGTGAAGGAAAGAGAAGAGTAAAGCTGGGTACACACTGGAGTATTATCTGATGATTATGGCACAGGTCACATGATAATAGCGCTGAAGTCTTACCAGTGTGCACTGTCACACAATGCTGTGGAATCATTTGAAACTGCATAGCATCGTGTGCTTTGAATTTTAGAAGCTCCTAATTTTACAAGATCAGTGATGTCCCGATGTATGCCTAAAACACAATCTTCACTGCAAGGATTTCCATTCATTTTTCTGCATAGCGCCACCTTGTGGCCAATCATATGGTTGCAGCAAAGGTTTATTTAAACTATTTTTAAAACGATCCTTAGGAAACGAGAGCTGTGCGGACATCGTTAAGTGGGTAAGGGATAGAAATATAGATTTGACATAATGTCTGATTGTCACTAAATACTCCAGTGTGTACCCAGCTTAAGGGATCCTATAGATTGTATACACCCATTTTCAGTGGTCTAATCTCAGTGCATCTCTGGGACGACGCACCTAGAACAGCATGTTTTATAACGATGGGCAGGTGAGCTTAACCCAATATAGCTTATATTGTGAACTAAACCTCCTTTTTATGTATGTGCTGACACATAGTGTTATATAATGCATGTTTGGAGCGCCGGACCTCTCTTTAGTTCCTTGTATTACACAGCGGTCATTTTGGTCCATGGCTGCACCACTACATTTATATATACACTTGCACACATTTCATATATTGAATTAGAAGCGCGGTCTGTGTTTTTTTCCTTATGTTTTATAACATTCATGTTTTTGTATCAAAATAATAATAATGTTTATTTTCCGTATTACAGATTTTTCATCAATGTTCCCTGAGCTTCCTAGTAACAAGCTTATGGTCCTAACTGTGACCCAGAAAACAGGGAATGATATGACGACTTGGAGTGCGGAGGTAGAGAGTGAGAGAGACATGTTAATGGAGAAGGTGAGCGGGTCCCCATCAGTATATTGGCTTGTTATTTTTCCCTCCAGGAGAGCTGACACTGACTGTATAGTTGTTATTTATACGATGCACAGTTTATACTTTATTTTGTGGGGTTTAATATTTACACAGCGGCCCCATGGAAAATGAGGACGATTCATAAACGTGATGTGCTTTGGAATGATAAAACGTGATCGTTGGAGCGCACACACTAATAAGATCTCGTAATAAGATATATGGAATGGTTGTTTATCTTGGGATCAGCTGGGTGAAGATGCTGTGGTGTGTTCCCAGATTTAGGCTTATTGTAATTCTGAACATAGTACATGTCGGCAATACAATGTTCAATCCGATAGGTGTCCAGTTAATGACCCTGGATTGGATCTAGAAGTACACAATGTTGGCGCTTTACGCACACACCACAGCACTGGATTTACAACACGGATCTGGATCCCCATGATCCAGGCTTCTGTGCTGGTAGCATGGACGACCCGCCATGTATGCGTAGTGGGTGTGAGGGAGGAATGGTAATTGTACCGTTATGATCCTTCATTATGCACCAGCCCTGTTTTCCGTGGGGCGTGTGTGTAACATTTAAGGGGTACAGAATTCCGGTGGTCTTCCCTTGCACGTACGGACTTTAGCATCTACGTTCTGCTGCTGCAGCTAGTTACGATCACATCGACAGGTGACTTGCCGTCTGAGTAAATTCGATGAGTTTAATCTGTCGGTCCTATAATGTGGGCATGTGATACAATGAATAAGCAGCGTTTCTCATACTATGCGCTGTGCTGTGTGACGGTTATTGGGATCACCGTTCCGTTGGACCTTGTTGCGCTGAGTTGTTCCAGTAAATGTTTCTGCAGGCTCAGCATGGAAGCGTGACGTCTTGGGATGAAGCCACTATTGTCTCAGTGGCGACGTGTCTCCGCAGCTCGTTCTGCTCTGTTGCACACTGCTGTTGTAACGTGGTCTAATTATGCTGTAATTGTTCTGTTCCTCCACATAACTTCCCTGTCATCTCCAATCTTGCAGGAGAGGGTGTCTGCTTGTTCCATGTAACCTCTGTGTCCAGCATTCCTGGATCCGGCCTGAGATACAACAGTGTTTCCTTTCTCTGTCTTTTAGATAATGAGGTCTTGTTCTTCTGTGGGGAAACCTTCTGCCCCTGAGATAAATGAGATGTGTGGTCGTGTAATGATGAGTCTGGCAGCCAGCCCCGTGCTCTGCGTTATAGGAAGGAACATGATTACCAGTCTTCCTTCACCATTGCTCTATGGCAGGGTTTCCCAATGGCCGGTGGTACTCAGGGCATCTGGGCAACGCTGGAAGGAGTTTTGATACCAAATAGCTGAGGACATAATTAACATAATGGGCCTGATCCAGAACTACACCTCGGAGCGAATTTACGCGTGGCGGAGACGTAAATTCGCTGTTTTGTATGCACTGCGCATGCGCACCATAGAAAATACGCACATTAACGTAGCGTAATTGTGAACGTATGGGCCATTCACGTATGTGTCACGTAAATACTTACGTGTGGGCGTGACAATTTTACGTTAGTCCAAATTACGTGTGAAATACGATAAGCAGGCGGGGGGTGGTATTTAAAGTGTACAGTATGGGCGTGCTTAGCTGCGTAAATTCGTTCAGCCCATACGTACGTGTGCGGATCACTGCGGTTACGTTGGAAAAAGTTAAGGTAGGGTTTGGAAAGCGGATCTTGACAAAATATGTCCGTGCAAGGGGTGTGCCGAGGGGAGTGTAGCGAACTTACGTGCACGAAAATACGCTCTGCGAATGGTTGCTGATTTTACACTGATTCCAGGGACAGTTTAATTGCGGTCTGAATCCAACAGCTTTTGAATAAAGAATTGTTTTATTTTGCAATGAGCAGAATGTAACTATTTACACAGGTTTCCCATTCCCGAACTGTGCTCTCCCCGACAGGCACAGTTAAGGTTAGACCACAGAGAGGGGATGGTTAAGGTTAGGCTGACAAATATAGTACATGGCTCCGCTCAACTCATTGAAGACAGACGAGCGTAGCTCTAATGCACGCCTCTGACACTCCCCCTGTGGCGGGCATAATTACACACTGTTATGCCGACTGAAGGCTACCCTAACTTCAGCCGGCGTAACCGTGTGTAATTACGCCGGCCACATGAACGTAAAGCCCTAACCCAGATCTCCCTTCCTAATTTCCAACCCTCCCCCGCCCCTTCCTCCGTAACTACGCTGTAGTTACAGACACACGATCCAGAGCCCAGATAAACCATGATTACGCCGGGCAACAACTGCCTGGCATATGCGCAGATCGGCAGAAATGCTGATCTTACTTAGTAATTGTTCTGCGTAAATAGTTTGTTGTAGCTCTGGATCAGGCCCTAAGTGTATAATCTTTTACATAAGAAACGGAGATATTTTATATCTTTATGTTCTAGCTGAAGTTAGTAGCACAGTAATCTGTTACACAGTCTGTCATTGTTGTGACATGTTATTCTACTGTGTTCCACTAAAACCACAATCTGGGAAGGTTTCCCAATATATATATATGTGTGTGTGTGTGAATCCAAATGTATGATCTGATTTGTTTTCCCGGTGTCTCCTTTTTAATGTTAAATGAAGTTTCAGCTAGTATTAACGCACGTCATGAGAGGGTGCTGCCATGTTACCCTTTTCTCATAAATATAATGTATTTTTGTATATAATAATGTTATATATCTGTGGTGACTTCAATGTTTACATAACATTTTCTAGTTTTGAGGGCCAGATTCTGTTGAGCGTGACGGGCCTCCACTACGGCACATGGCGCGTATCTACATCACGGATTTTATCTCGCACCCAATGAGGTACAAGATAAAATCTGCAATGTTCAGCTACCGTAATAGAGGAGTATAGACGCACTTCACGCCTAGTCCCATCGCTCAGCGCTCAGTAGAATCTGGCCCATAATGTTTTCTATCATTTTACACTTTTTAGTATAATTAGATAATTATCTTTTTTTTTTACCAGTTTATTAATGGTGCCAAGGAAATTTGTTACGCCCTGAGGTCAGAAGGCTACTGGGCGGATTTTATAGACCCAACATCGGGGCTAGCGGTAAGTGACTATATGTATATAAAGGGAAGGATGTATCCGCAGACACCACTGTCTGACTATCGTCTCTCAGCTCTCATTCCGTTTCTCTGTATTCCTTGTCATCTTAGCAATGTCTATTAAGCTTTAGACCGTCAGTGATCCTCTACCTCTAACGCAATCATTCTATTCACAATTTATGACTTCACCATAAGCAGAACCAGCCTCATGGAATAAAGTCCTATGGTTATTAGTTACAGCAGCTCAAATCTCCTCATTACTGGTGATCTTTCCACATGACTTCACCGACTGTGTAGACAATAACAAGGCACTAAATGAGAACCTGCTTCCTACTAAGCCTGAAGAGATGTAACCCACAGACCTGATCGCAGCAACCAGACGTGTCATCATCCATAGCACCATAACCTAAGTGATACAATGCTGAATTGTCATATACTTTCTGAAATACAGGAGCCATTTGTATGTGTGTACTGGGAGGGTGGGTTCTTGTTTATCCTAAAAAAAAATGTTTTATATATATATTTTTCTGAAGTAATTTACTCTTTGGAAGCCATCCTGCATCAGACACATTACCAGTGTTAAAATCGATCAATGACTGTGTTGTTTCAATTGATAAATTTATAGTATAATGACTTTGGTTTATTCATATCATACCGGATTCCTGAGCAACAATTGCATGCAGATCCACAGTTGCAGGTCCATAATAGCCACATGCTAAGCACCCCTCTTGTACCAAGGTGTCTTATACTATACGAGTCACACCCATCATTATATAGTGCCACTAATTCCACTGTGCTGTACAGAGAATACCCCCCCCTGAATAAAAAATGTATATGGTGCCATACAAAGGCAATAGTTACATTTACTACACAATTTAGAGATCCAAACCTGTAAATGTGAGGTTCCGGTCCATAATTATTCCTCTTCTCTGTGTCCGATATGTGCAGTGTTTTTGTAATATATCCTTCCACCCTGTGCCCTTTTTAATGACGTGTGTGTCTGCTTTTTATTAGTACTTTGGTCCTTACACAAACAACACACTCTTCGAAACGGATGAGCGTTATCATCACCTTGGATTTCGTGTCGAGGACCTGGGATGCTGCAAAGTGATTCGCCACAACATCTGGGGAACAAACGTCGTCGTAGGAAGCATTTTTACCAACGCTTCAGAAGATAGCGCCATCATGAGGAAGTTAGGGGAACATTAATAATTGATCCGCCATTTGACAGGCCTATCATTACCGCTATTTCTTCATTTTATCTCTGACTCTCGATGACAGACACGTTACTTGAAACTATAAACTGTGCTGCGCTATTTAAATCCTGTAAAATCAACATTTATTTATAGAAAACCAGGACCACCAATTACATGATGAGACGGGTTAAAAATTTCTTTGCGGCCATCGTGCATGGTGTCAGGAAACGTTAATTAAATTTGTTTTACAAAGTGAGCAGTATATTTATTGTGTATCGCAACTGAAAATATGATCTGATGTTACATGAGATGTTTCCTTTGTCATAATACACAAGAATTCATTTTGGTTCTAGGGGTTGTTACCTCGTTTCTTAGTCATTCCAATTTATTTATCTCCTACGGATGTAACTGGAATGTTTATTATTATCTCCCAACATTTCCATGAAAAATCATGGCACACAGGCAGTACCGCCATCAGTGTGGGGATTGCCGGAATTTTTGTTCCAGGCCCAGAGAGAGAGAGAGCAGAAGCAGAAGACAGCGGCAGTAAGAGACAATTGAGTCACCCATCTCCTACCGTCCGTACCTGCGGCTATTGAGCTGTACCAGGCTGCACTTAAAAACAAGCCTCAGCCCACTGTCCACCTTGATTCTTTTCCCACAGCGTGTGGGACGTAAGAAGAAGCAGCCCCATATTTTCTGATGACAGCCCTACACGTAGGCTTCATCACAACCTTTCGTACAGTTATGACACTGGAGAATGTCGGCATCCTCGCACAGGGAACAATCCTGAGGTGAATGTACGTGCGTACGTCCGATGGGTCTTGTGTAGTAACCATGCACATGTAACGGGGGACAGGCCAGACCTGGATGTAGTTGGCGTTCCATCCACCTGCCTTCTGAAGGGCGCCTTTTGTGGAAAGGAAAAAGGAGTTGGTCACATAGGGCCTGATCCAGCGCTACGAAAATTCGCACGACGGGCGAATGCGAACGTACGCTCGGGCGTATCAACATACACGCCCCTAACACTCCCATAGTAAAGTCCCTGCTTACGGCGGCTATACCCTACACTGGGTACGACCGTCGCCCGTACGAAAATTCGCAGAAAATACGCTGAGCGTACGGGCTTAGCACGCCCATACTGTACAATTTAAATGGCTATCCCCGCCTCCCTGTAGTAAAACGGGCGCCCAGCCGACCATCGTAAAGAAAGTACGCCCCGCGAGCGAAAAATACGCTAACAATACGCCCGCTATTCGCTCATGACGCTCGGGCGACCGGAAGCTGTCATACTGGGCATGCGCATTGCGAATTTTTTGCCGAATTTTCGCATACGCTCGTCGTACGCTCGCTTGCGATCGTTGCTCTGGATCAGGCCCATAGTGAGAAGAACCCATACACAGTGCTCTTATTGTTCATTTCAACCATACGCCAGCCAATAATAACGTGTACAATCAACAAATATAATGATAGTCAAAGCAACAGATAAACTTCATTTACTGCTCCTAATAGTCAACGGCATACGTTACAGTGTATTACCCTGCGCTGCGGTCAAGCAGCGGTATTAAACATGGCTGCTCTCTACTTCTACGCTATGTGCCATCCTTGCAAAGGCTTCCAGAGCTACCACTGCATGCACGATTGGGTCAGATGTAACCCGCTCATGTTTTGTGTTTGCATGGACGGCGCGATCGCGGTGTGCTGATTTGCTCACACCTCTGGAGTCAGCCCGCAGTCTCCCAGTTACATCGCCATTGAGTAGCCTTATATGCTGATCCAGATTTAATATGAATATCCTTATCTATTGTACGATTTAAATGGCAAAGCGCAAAGAAACATGGTGGCTGCCCTCCCGCCTTGTGGAGACTCATTTTCACATTGCTGTGTTCCAGTGTGGAGGTATAGGTACCGTGAATGCACAGTACCTATACAGAGCTGACCTATGTACATATGTTCTGGAACCAGCCCAAGGGGCTCTATAGTGCACAGATACATTTAGAAATTTCCGGATTTATAATAGTTGGCGTTTGCTGATTGGCCGGATTGATATTTCATTCACTCTGATGTACTTTACATCTTGCTTGACCTGATTTAACCTCCACTAGATATTTATCCAGTTCATCTCATACACATCCTGGGGACTGACTCTATTCATACCCGTCATTGAGATAAGAACACAGGAGTGAATCAGGCGTCATTCAGGGGTCTGTCTGCTGCAAAGGAGACATTATTTCTCCTCTCCCTCTGTAGTCTGGAGTAGAAAGGAATCTCACAAACTAAGGTCAAAGGTCCCTCTCCAGAGAGAGTGCGCCCTTTCTTGTCTGCCATCTTGATTTCCAGCTCCTTTTATTTTTCGTTAATAATTGAGGTGTCATTCAACACAAGATGTCCCAGCAGTAATGCTCTCCCTCGTATGCTTGTAATTTTAGATGAACTGACCCACGGCGGTGGAGGTCTTGCAGTAGATTTGTCGTTGGGGAAGGCTGGTGGGGAGATGGCTTTGTGTTGTCAAGTAGGGGGGAACACTTGTGTTTGTCCTGAGTAATTATTTCAGCGTTCAATTGGTTCATAATTTGGAGATTGGGAACTTGTTATCATGCTGTGAAGGTTTCGTTGTGATTAAACCCTGGCTGATGATTTGTCTGTTTATCTGGACAATTAAAACAGACATTAAAGAAATGGTTTAAAATGTAGATTAAAAGGGACCAAAATTTAAAGTTAAATACCCTGCAACTGGAATAATAGTATAGAGTCCCCACCTGCTCACCATCTCCTTAGGACAAACTCCTCCCAGACTCCTGGGAGAGTAGGACATCCTCCCACATTCTTCCCAGTTCTGTAGTGGTCAGTTATGAGTCTGATCATTTAGCTCCACCCTCTGCTGAACAGTGCATTGCTCTGTGGGGGTGGGGCTTATTGGCAATCTTATTGGCTCTAACCCTAAAATTTTAACAGTCCCCCAAGTGGTAGATGCTTAAGCAGAGTGGGATATAGAAGTTTTGCTGATGCCCATGACCATATGACATGAGTATCATGAATAGACCAGGTCCATGTGACCAGAAGGATCTAGACTCCACTGTCCCCAAGCCAATCTAGCTTCACCCCTACAGCCATTTAAAAAGACACTGTGGTTGTGTCCCACAGCAAGCAGCCAGGGGCTGAGTCTGGATGGGAGGGTTGGACTTGCACGGGATGCAATTGCCTCTTCAAACGGCTTATTTCTGACTTTGATACAGCCAATGGCGATTAGGTTGCAAAATGGGGAGGGTTATGTTGAATGCCACTATTTTGACAATTACACATTTCCAATAGGTAGGTTAGGGTTAGGCATCAGGACAGAGAGGTTTAAGGTTTGGCTGCTAAAAGGGTAAGGTTAGGATGCGGGACAGGAAGGGTTAAGGCTAGGCTGCTATAAGGGGGAAGGTTAAGGTTTGGCTGCTTAAAGGGGAAGGTTAGGGTTAGGCTGCAAGAAGGAGGTGGTTAGGGTTAGGCTGGAGAACAGGGAGGGTTAAGGTTTTGCTGCAAGAAGGAGCTGGCTAGGGTTAGGCTGTGGGACAGGGACGGTTGGGGGATGGTTAATGTACCTGTCGCCATTCTAATTCTTCGTAGATGCTCTAGGCGCTGTCACAACGCTTTCTGCGCTCTTGCATTGGCATCACCGTTACAGTGTGAGGGTGTGGTGCAAATCATCTCATTGAAGTGATGTACCACACTCCACTCCCATGTGCCCCCCCCAACCCCTCTATCCGCTCTGCGCATGCAGCTGTCATAGGCTGATAGCATAAGACAGCGCTCCGCCCTCACATAAAAGAAGGAAACGTAACAATCTGCGCTGCTGTACCACCCATAGCCTTTTACAGAGAATCGCCTTGACCTCCTAAAAGAGCAATAGAGCAGACTGAGGTTATAGGTGTGCGCTGTGTACCCTAGAGACCCATTGGTAAAGTGTTGGTAATCTAAAGAATGAGGTCGGCAATCAATGTAATAGTAGAGTAGAAAGTCCTAAAACGCCTGGATAACAAATAATTAGTTTAATGAAAAATATACAATCCCGAAACGCGTCAGTCATTATCAGTCTCTCCTTTTCCTGTGACCTTTACGGACGGTTACATGCTTGTGGTGACAGCTACCATCCCACGCTTTCTACACCCGTCCATTTCTCACCATCTCCCACTGGTACAGGACTGACTTCTTTTACATGTGTTTATAGAGGCCGCCTCTGCTTTCACTTGCCTATTTTAAGGATCTTTCCACAAATCTTGATTGCTGCTGTGGCTGTGGAACATGGACAGCTGTCCATTCTGCCATTACCACTGTCCCCAGGCCCTAGATTCACTGAACAGTCACCAGGATAGCGCCATCACAATATTCACCAGCCCGTAAACCGTTCGCTCAAACAGATGACTAGACCCGATCGTATGTATGTTTTGCGAATGCGTAAGTGCCCTGTGTGATTTGTACTGCACATGCCTAGGAACGAATTTCCAATATAAAAGTAAACCATTCCGATGGCGGGGTGTGACCAGCCGCCAAGAGTACGAGATCTATGCATAGCGGGCAGGGGGAGATATTTAAATCGTATGTAAGTCCTTACATAGGATCCTCCATTATGAACAAATGGCTGATGCACAGGAAGGGGTGAAGGGTGTAGGTTCTGGGCACGGAAGCTATGTACATGCGAGGGGAGTGTATGGTGAGTGCATTAACCTCGCACGCACGGAATCTAGGAATGTACTTCAGGTACATAATCCTCCTCTCTGCAGTTCAGGTACATAATCCTCCTCTATGCAGACATAACTACATTAGAGACTGTGCAAAGAAGAGCAACTAAAATGGTCCATGGCCTGTGTCACACACCATACCAGGAAACGCTAGAGGAACTAAACATGTATAGCTTGGAGCAGAGAAGGGAGAGGGGGGATATGATAGCAGCTTTCACATATATCAAGGGTTATGACCGGCTGGAGGAGGGGGGCATTATATAAAGGAAGAGGTGTAATAGAACACGAGGGCATGGATATACACTGGAGGGTGGTAGATTCAGAAGAACTGTGCGGAAAAATGACTTCACTGAAAGGGTGGATGCAGGGGCGTTTTAAGAAGTGAGGTGGCCCTTGTGCAGGGTTTGTACATGGGCCCCCCCTTACCCTGATGCTGGACTGTTACGATTTGCGGACTGCAAAAGAGGTGGAGCCTAACGGGCACTTTAAGGCCCATCCATTTTTCGGCCCGTGAATCGGGACAGTCCTACCTCAAGAGAAAGGGGGCCAATTCAGCATCTATTTCTTCCCTCCGGGAGATCTTGTAGGGAAGAAATAGATGCCGAATGCCCCCCCCCCTTCCCCTGACAACCTTGATGTGCAGAGATGCATGCCACAGGGCCCTCTGTTCTGAGGGGCCTGTGTGCACTGAACACCCTGCACCCATTACAGGTACGCCTATGGTTGGTTTATAAGTGGAATATCCTCCCATCTGAGGTGGTTGAGAATAACACAGTAGAGCAGTTTAAACATACCTGGGATTAACATAAGGGTATCCTAAATCTTAACCTGGATCTGTTCCATGGTGACGAAATTAACGACTTTCTTATCCATATTCATTCACTATCTTGTTTTTCTTATGTTATCATTTTCCCTGCAGTTCTCAGACACAAGATTATATATCCTTAAACAAACTACTTCACCTACCGCAGCAGACTGAGAAAGTGCTGAATGCCAACTACTTTACTGTCCACTAAAGTTACTCAGATCAAATATACCCGTGAAATTGAAAATCAGATTACGGAGGAAAATAGATTGATACTGATTCATTATTTTAGGCTTTCTTCAAAGCTCTTATTGGATTTAAAGTTTACAACAAAACTGCAATTATCAAAGGCTGAGGCATGGAGGTAATTTAAGCCTTTGGTAAAAGGCTTGGGGAGAGAGAGAGAGAGAGCATGCATCCTTTTCAGGATGGTTACCCGTGACAACCGGGGCAGAAACAGCCCGTCCTGTGTTTAGGGGATATCCTTATTTTCAGATTAGATTAACATGCCGATGTAATCAGATTTTCCACTCTTGTTATCAATCCTTATTTTCTTTCACACTAAATGTAACTTCACAATAGCAGTGTCCCTGTCTGATTTATTCACGCTGTATACTTTAGTCTACCAGCCTAGATCCCAAGACTTGTACATACCTGACTCAATGCAACCTGTTTAATAACTTGGGGCCGGATCAAGAACTACGTCCGTCTTCCATAGACGGACATAATTCACTGAACAATAGCTACTGCGCATGCGGTCAAAACGATGCGCAGATTACGTATAATAGCTACTACACATGCGCAGTAGCTATTGTTTATTGAATTACGTCCGTCTATGGAAGACGGACGTAGTTCTGGATCCGACCCCTGATCCTTATTTAATAACGTTAGGGGACTTACACAAGCCTCGTGCGTAAGTCTTGTAAAAAACAACAACTGCGCGGCTGATGTTACGCTATGGAGTTTCGTACGCTACGAGATCCGTACGGGGGAAGGGTGGCACTTGATAGGCATCTCAATTAAGTGCCGGGGGCTGTGGTAAGCAATGCCGCATGGATCTGTGTTCAGATGGACGCTGTGGGGAGGAAGGGGAGGGTTAGGGTAAAGATTAGGCTAAGGGTTGGGGTTCCTTACCAGACTAGAATGCCACACGCATCTCTGCGACTGATCACATGCTCCGGGTAGGTGGCTGCAGGTGTGAACTGGGAACTAAAAATGTCCTTGCAAAAAAAAATTTGTCACTATTGTCGGGGTCAAAAAATATATAAACTGAATTAATACAGAATGAAGAATCTTAATAAGAGCAGTGCAAATATATGATATGGGGGTGGGTTGACTGTCTTGGGCCCTATATCAAGGAGGCAGGGGTGGGGAGCCCGTCTGGCATGTGTGGTTAGAGGCTGGCAATTTAAAACAGCATTCAGTACTGCATGTACTTGTGCTGATTACTGTTTATAAATACATTGCTATCAGCTCTGCCAGACAGAAGGTCCTAGTGACTACCATCCAATACAGACAGCATTCTAGTGACCACCATCTGATACAGACAGCATCCTAGTGATCACCGCCTGATACAGACAGCATCCTTGTGACCACCACCTGATATAAACAGCATCCTAGTGACCACCACCTGATACAGACAGCATCCTAGTGACCTCCACCTGATACAGACAGCATCCTCGTGACCTCCACCTGATACAGACAGCATTCTATTGACCACTGCCTGATACAGACAGTATCCTAGTGACCACCATCCAATACATAAAGCATCCTAATGACCTCAATTCTATACAGATATCATTTTAGTGACCACCACACATTACTGTCAATATCCTGCTTCTCTTCAAATAAAAAATGGGCTACCAGGTGGCCTCAAGATGCCACTGGTCTACTGGAAAAATCTCCTGTAAGTGCTACAGCCAATCGGCCCCTGGGTGGCTGTTTCTGGGCTACCTGCCTAGTGCTGCTCCAACAAATACTTATCCAACCCAATATTTGACATCACCGGCAAAATCACATGGTGCATCAGACTCACAACGCGTCTCTTGCCTCTGCCTCTATCACCGTCACAGCAACTAATATAACGGACCCCCTACTGTGCTTTACAGAAGGGCAATTTGTAGAAGGTTCTAAAGTGACCAGATTAGCACCGAGCTGTCTGTAATTCCAGCCCTATAATCCTATCAGTATTTCCTCTCTCAGAACATGAAACAAATTTGCATTTAGTGAATTTCCATCGTCCATTGGACTGTGACTGTATTAACTGAAGGGCTGCTGTTCATGTGTAGCGGCGTCATCGGCAGAAAAAGTTCATTGTTATTCGGAGTGAAAGTCTACCACTCGTGTGTACAGCTTGGATCAAAGTAATGAAAAACAAACCATTTGCACCCTGATGAGACTATGTTGCACAGTAGAGGTGCAAATTTAATAAGCACAGACAGAGTTAAGCTGGCCATACACTAGTACGATTATCGGTCCCAGAAGGGGGTGAGCCGATAAACGGGATGATTTCCTGCTAGGGAAATGTCCCTTTATCGGCACCATACACCTCCTCTGCTGGGACCGATAATCCTAACTGAAGAGGGGAGGGGGCAGCGCTTTATATCTATGTGCAAAGCTGCTCTGATAGCTCTGAAGGTATACTTTACAGCTGTCAGAGCAGCATAGCACATAGATATACAGCAGTGGCTATTGCAGGCAGTAATACAGATAAGAATCAGCTGAAGCCGCGCTTGTCAAAAGATCAAATAATCGTACAGAGCGTTTCTGGTGTGTTTATTTGACATTTCAAAAATGTATCTGTACCATACACTAGAGCGATTATTTGCCTGATCACCCGATAATTGGGAGATCTACATATACGTCCAGTGTTTAGCGTTTTTTCCTACTGCGCATGCATAGTACATTTTTTATGTTATCTACGTATCTTTTCCTTACATAGATTGCGTAAATGCGGTCTGAAAGACGCAATCTACGCAAGGAAAAGATACATAGATAACGTAAAAAATGTACTACGCATGGATTTACGCAATCTACGTAAGGAAAAGATATGTAGATAACGTAAAATATGTACTACGCATGCGCAGTAGGAAAAAACGCTGCTCTGCATACGGCCCTCTGTGTTCTTCATCATGTAAGAAGGACACAGCACATCGATGATTTCTCTAGCACAAGGCTGGTGTTCTCCAGACACTGCTATCCCACTCTTCTTATCTTTTAAAGGAGAGTCCTCTGAGGATGGTAATCCTATATTAATGGCTTGGTCTTACCGGTCAATCTTCAGTCTTCCTCTCTCCTGCATATGCACTGGACTTTGCTATGCATGTACAAAAGGAGGGGACTGAAGGTGGATCCATTACTGGATAAGAAGAAATCCAGCTGGCATGCACTCCTTGGGGGTGGGGCTTGTTGTCTGGCTCTGGTTTCTTTAATTCCACCCCTGCTTAGAGTAAACACCCAGCTGAGCAAAACTTTAAAGTTTCTGTCCAATCTATGAGTTTGTGTAGCAATTTAGTACTTTGTTAAATTGCAAGATTTCTACCCACATAAAAAAACAATTTTGGAAATTAAACATGTCAAAAGATCAAATAATCGTACAGAGCGTTTCTGGTGTGTTTATTTGACATTTCAAAAATGTATCTGTACCATACACTAGAGCGATTATTTGCCTGATCACCCGATAATTGGGAGATCTACATATACGTCCAGTGTTTAGCGTTTTTTCCTACTGCGCATGCATAGTACATTTTTTATGTTATCTACGTATCTTTTCCTTACATAGATTGCGTAAATGCGGTCTGAAAGACGCAATCTACGCAAGGAAAAGATACATAGATAACGTAAAAAATGTACTACGCATGGATTTACGCAATCTACGTAAGGAAAAGATATGTAGATAACGTAAAATATGTACTACGCATGCGCAGTAGGAAAAAACGCTGCTCTGCATACGGCCCTCTGTGTTCTTCATCATGTAAGAAGGACACAGCACATCGATGATTTCTCTAGCACAAGGCTGGTGTTCTCCAGACACTGCTATCCCACTCTTCTTATCTTTTAAAGGAGAGTCCTCTGAGGATGGTAATCCTATATTAATGGCTTGGTCTTACCGGTCAATCTTCAGTCTTCCTCTCTCCTGCATATGCACTGGACTTTGCTATGCATGTACAAAAGGAGGGGACTGAAGGTGGATCCATTACTGGATAAGAAGAAATCCAGCTGGCATGCACTCCTTGGGGGTGGGGCTTGTTGTCTGGCTCTGGTTTCTTTAATTCCACCCCTGCTTAGAGTAAACACCCAGCTGAGCAAAACTTTAAAGTTTCTGTCCAATCTATGAGTTTGTGTAGCAATTTAGTACTTTGTTAAATTGCAAGATTTCTACCCACATAAAAAAACAATTTTGGAAAACTTTGATAAATAGTTAGAAATTTAGGTGAACCTACGATGAATTAGGGGTGACCTGATGTTTACATGCATCTCTATATATGCTATTTACAATAACTTCTCAGCACTTTAAAGTAAATGTAGCAGAACTAAGCAAAGTGGCCATTTTATTACAGTAAATACATATCACAGGAAGGTAAATACGCTGGAGTGACACCATTTTGTTCTGTGTAAAGCTAAGAGATTTACAGTTACAGTAGTATTAAACAGCATAAAATAGCAAATATTTGCTCAGTTAGGATTTCTTATATTCATTCAAAAGTTCATGTCCTCCAACACACCCTAAAAAAATAAATCTCTGTGAATTTTTGACCATTCAGTAATATACGTGTTTGGAAAGCAGAGAGCAAAGCAAACACGGCTCTCAAAGAGCACATACATAACTTCAAAACGCTCCGGTTTTCAAGGGACAGTCCATCTAGCTTGACTAATTGTGTCCAGGTACAGATCTTGCAAGTCGTGTAAATGAAAATAAAAGTCACACAGATTGTGTGCGCGAGCACAGAACATGAAATGGGACCATTACAGTGCACGGACAGGAGGAGAAAATCAAAAGTTTGGATCTGGTCCAATGTCAAGTAGCATCCACATTTGTTTACATTATATTGTGTAAGCATAGGGAAAAGCACCATACCCATACCCTGGCACAGAAACACTGCTCTATTTTATGTTGTCTTCACTATGTGCCTCATACATCTTGTCCACCACGCATGTATGGCGAAGACGAGAGAGAGAAGAGATAGGGGGAAAGAAGAGGGAGAGGGGAGAGAGAGAGAAAGAAAGAAAGAAAGAAAGAAAAGGGAGAGAGAAGAGAGTGAGAGAAGGAGGGAGAGAGAGAGAAGGGAGAGAAAGAGAGAGAGGGGGGAGGAGAGAGAGAGAGGGGGGGAGAGAGAGAGAATTGACATACATTAATTAAGTTCCACATTTGCAGTGTGGATGGAAAGATGTAAATTAGCACATTGGAGCATATTTTCCAATGCAACATGCCAGAGGATGGGAAGGTGGAGATGTTGCCCATAGCAACCAAGTTGACATTCTCTAGTATGTAATAGGAAAGTGAGAGCTAAATCTGATTGGTTTCTATGGGCAACATCTCCATTTTCCGAAACCTACAAAAGCAGGAACCCTCTCAGCTGTTGTCTGGTGAATTTTTCTTTGTTGGTGAGCATTCTGGTCCTTTTGGTTCATTGTAGCCCAGAGCTGATTGCAGGTAACCAGGATTTCCAACTCTCCCAGAACATCTGGAAAACTCTTGAAATTCAGGCAATTCTCCCGGTATCCCAGGAGAGCATCAAATCTTCCGCAAGGTGTGAGTGTCATCATCAAGCTTCAGGCACGGTTTGCATGAATCGCGTCATTAAGCCCTGCCCCTAAATTGTCCTATATTTTTTCCCTCCGAGACCTCCTGGAAATAGTAAGTAGGCAACCCTGCAGTGTACACATACCCTGCCAAGAAAGGTGTAACGAGGGTGAGTGTTATTGGGCACGTGGACTGGGCGCCAATGAATCGCGTCATTAAGCCCTGCCCCTAAATTGTCCTATATTTTTTCCCTCCGAGACCTCCTGGAAATAGTAAGTAGGCAACCCTGCAGTGTACACATACCCTGCCAAGAGAGGTGTAACGAGGGTGAGTGATATAGGGCACGTGGCCTGGGCGCCAATGGACAATAAAATCCAAGAGGTAACCATAATTACATTATTATTTTTTAGAATAGTATAATAAGGGGTGGGGGGGGTGCATTTTTTTTTTCATTTGCCCTGGGTTCCATCAACCCTAGTTACGCCAGTGCCTGCCAGCGGTGTCTTACACTGTAACACCTGATAGGATCTGTTAAGTGATGAGTATAACAGTCTATCCGTTCTTTTACATTTTAATTTGAAATTCAGTAAAGGTTACGGTTTGCTGATAGACTCCGAGGGTTAGAATTACTAAGCTACGGGTTTGAAAAAGTAGAGATTTTGCCTATAGCAACCGATCAGATTCTAGCTCTCTTTCTTAATACCTACTAGAAAATGTCAGCTAGAATCTGACTAGTTGCTACAGGCAACATCTCTACTTTTCCAAACATGCAGCTTAATAAATCTGGCCCTGCGACTGGATTTGTTTTTTGTCATATTTCTTCCTTTTTAAGCCAAGAAAATAATTTTTTTTATTAGTTTTTTTTTTTTTATTTTTTTTTTTATATTCTGTATTTTTTATTTTTTTTAATCAGGCCCTGGTTATATTATAACCTATAATAGTCCTCAATCTTCCTTCCTGCCTCAACACACACATAAGATGTATACAGCCCAGTTTTGGGAGGAATATGGAGCCTTATCATGGGGTATAATTCGAGCACAAATGATCCTCATAAAAGACCTTCATATATCCTTCATAATAGGCCTCTATCTGATAGAGTCCTAATATCCCAATATAATCAGTAAAGAGAAAGAAGCTTTATTATGGAGAGACTAAAAATACCTACTATTTCTGATCATTGGTGTTAAATTATCCCCTTAATATGTCTTTACTCCCTCCCCCATTAAAAAAAAAAAATCATGACTATAGGGTATTAAATTATATTCCTTTGGTTCTGTCATATCAGTTACAGAAAATACCCATCAAGGTTCAGGTATCTTATATTCAGTAAAAGAGGTCAAGACATCACCAACACTGGAGCACTCACTAGAGCCCCCTAATGTTGATGATGTCATTTTTTCTATAAAAGGGGCCCCCAGTGACAGACCGGTCATTAGTAGCGGGGACACCGAGGACGAAGAAGGGGTCTGTCGCGGAAAGTGCCAGAAGAGGCCGAAGACCAGCTGCCAGCACCGGAGGAACATCTTCAAACAAGGTGACAAGCATCTTCTAGTAGCATTGAAAGAAGATCTTCAGAAGAAGCTGAAAATACAAGCAAGTCATCCCAAGACAGATGACCGCTAAACGGTGAGTCGCGACATTTATTTATTATTTCACATTATTACACGTTTTTACAGTTAAATACACTTTAGGGTACATATTGTCACGGTGGCAACCGCTATACACACTAAGGGACATTTGTTACACATTTTATTCAGGGTGTAACATATAGTGTTAGGTCAGGTAATATTGCAATGTTTATTTGGGTACTTTTTAACATTTCTTAGGGGTAGGCTAGCCTGAACATGTGCGTTTTGAGTGAGCGCTTGAAGACCTGCAGTGTGTGGGAGAGTCTGACTGAAGAAGGGAGGTCATTCCAGTGCAGAGGTGCAGCACGGGTGAAGTCCTGGACACGCGCATGAGATGTGGTGATCAGCAGGGAGGTCAGACAGCAACGATTAGCAGAATGCAGATGAGGGAAGAGAGGTAGGGAGCAGTGGATGAGGAGATGGCTACTGAATAATTTAACCCTAGTCTGTATTAGGAAATTTAGAATGGAGCTCCAATGCGGCAGGGACTGACTGTGAAATATTCTCTGTAAAGCACTACATAATCTGATCATCTGATAGCGCTATATAAAACCCTGTTAATAAAGTGTTTTAAAATTAATTTATTATGATTATATATTAGTTTTGCTTCTATGCAAACATTTTTTTTTCTTGTGCTGTTTATTTTTATTAAATGATTAACATGGAGGGGGGGGGGTTTCTGGGTTGCCAAAACATTCCCCCTGGGCGCGCCACTAATGACCTCCCCATCCTTGGTAACGCTAAGAACTTGATGCCGTGGTTTGCATTAAACCATTGCCTCAAGCCTAGATCCGGGAGACTTTCCGGGGGAAATGTTTGAATTTCTTGAGTCGACAACTATAAGCTTAATACATTTAGCCCTGTAATATAAAGCTGTATTCCTCTCAGTGCAGCTTGAGCATAAGATGTGCGTGCGAAGAGCAGGTTACATTTTGTGAAGGGTGTTGTGCAGGGATTGTGTGCCTGGAGTGTGCTGGCTGCCAGACTACAGGACAGTGAGGAATGGGGTTCAAGCAATAAAAGATATTTGTAAGAAGGTTTAGCAATTGATGTTTGGCTGCAGGCTATGCTTTAGGCCGGGGATTGAAGGTGTGAAAGGCAAAAGCTATGGTGGAGAGGGTCAAAGGTAACATTCCTGACTGCACAAATTTATTACAGGTGAAAAATGAATCTTTCTCACCTATAAATACTTAGAACTTAGAACCGATTGGATGAATACAGACTATGATAAACACCTGTACAAGGTACAGCCCCACTGATTGGCTGTGTGCCCCCCCAATAGCACAACAATGTATACTGTAGGTCACTGTCTGCGCATTGTGTACATTACATTCTTTAATGTCGGTTCTTACTGCATTCTCTTGGAAATTTCTTAGCAGCTATGGTTTGTTGAGGCCATAATTTTACACTAGTCGAAAGACCTTCACACATTCCTCTTTTTATTACCTGTCAAGACTTCAAAAACAAAGTGATGAACATTCTTTTTTTACACCCCCTCCCCCCTATTATATATATATGTTTAGGACACTTGGTTACGATTCAATCGGTTTGAATTCCCCCCCATGCCATTAGAGGGGGGCAAATGGACCACTTACCACGACCTAAATAAACTCTTGTACTTCCAATGCAATTAGATAATAACATATAGGTTTAATTGCCTATTCAGAGTCACTCAATCCATACAATCAGTGCCAGCTTTTGCGAATGAATAGGGTGGAGATTGTGATAGCACTGTGAATATGCTGCGTCAAAGGGGTGTGTCCTGTGAATAGCCCCACCCATGGGTGTGTCTAGCGCTGCCAGAAAAACTGTTTCTCAATTAAAATGGCAAAATCAGTATTAATTAATTGATTGTATCATTGTCAGTTAATAAATAATTTCAGTAATTATTGTAAAGACTGTGAATAGGAGATCCGCTGACTTCTTCATCTATTATAGGAAAGATTAAAAATACTCGACACTGCAGCTGATAAACGAGACCAAAATGTATTTTTCATTTCGGTCTCCATTTTTTTGAAGTCATGTTGTCTTATGTAGCTGCCAGTCTTTGATTACATCTTGGTCTCCATGAAACTGGCCACCTCCATAGGCCTCAATGCAGGGAAATGGGGCATAATTGCTATGTTCTGTCATCATACAGCAGTGACTTCTGGAACTGAATCAGCAGGGAGATTGCCAACACTTCTGGGAGACCGTGAGATTACCCATTCTTCAGATAGTCTCCTTTATCTTCAGTGAGAGTTGGCAACTATGCCTTATCGTCTGTATTATCCTTAACAGCTCGCCCATAACAAATGTTATAACTATTTTTAAATTTCTATTCTGGGAAATAAATCTAATTTAAAGTAGTATAAACACACAAGTTTAAGTTTCTACATGAATGGTAACTACATACATGGTAAATGTTTATATCTGAGAGTAAGAGAAAAGAAATTCTTTAGTGAAATCCTGCTTACTAAAATAGATTTATTCCTGTTGCTTAATGGGTTTGTAATGACTGCAGATCTGTTCAGCTATTACAGTAAAAATATTTTAAATAAACATTACAAGTGTTAGGACTGTGGCACAAGAGATATATTTCTATGTCTTTCTTCTGCCTACAAAAATGTGAATTATTTTTAAGTTTAAATCCAGTTATTCTATATGAAGTATATCTAAACTGAAGTTCTTAATTCTATATTTGCATACCACGGAGACAACCATTTTGTGCCGAGACCATATTAATCAGTCATTTCTCTAAACTAATGACATCACCAGGAATGCAGCCAATCAGAATAAAAGGACTAGGTGACATTATTAGCTCCAAGTGACTGGATTGGTTGTATGTCAATAAATCTTGCTACAGTCTATAAAATGATTGCTTCTACATTGTCACAGACAAATTAACTTTAATTTGCGTCAAATACAGGTTAATTCTTCCAAAATATAAATCTAGGGACTAAAATAAGCATTATGGGCCAGATCCAGACTTCCGTCTGACGCTTCTCTTACACATGGAAAGTGCGTAAGTCAGGTGTGTGGAGAGAAAGGAGCATACGCGCTCCCACTGTTACGAGTGATTTACACGTGGATCACACGGTTAGGAGATCCGTCCAACAGGGCAGGACTTCCCCTCCATATGCCAAAACTACGCAAAGAGGGCGGGGAGGAAAATAAAAATTATAGTTAAATTATACAGTTGGGGTTGGTTTTAGGGGTTAGGGGCTGGATCCAGACTTAAGTGCTTGAAATGAGTTACTCCTGGGCTAAACCATGTTGATTTCAGGGGGAGTCAAGGTAATTGTATTCTTTGCATGCAGGGATATATCTTTGAATTGCTTACTGCACACAGATACTGACCAGCTTCACTATCACACTGTTATTTAGACTTAGGATAGGAAACATCACCTCTCATCTCTAATACTGTTTCCAACAGATGAAATATGACTCCCCTGCAATCACCATGGTTTAGCCCAGGAGTCACTCATTTCTAGCACTTACTTAAGTCTGGATCCGGCCCTATGGGCCCGATCCAGAGCTATGCTCATGATCCGCTCATGTGCGTAGCGTATTTACGCCGGCGTACCCCCGATGCACTTCGCTCACCACTCCCCTTGATCGTATTTACTTTAGTCTGCTTACGCTCAGCAAAACCTACCCTAACTATACTGAGCGTAACCGCATGCGTCCGTAAGCTCATAGCGTAGTTACGACACTTAGCACGCCCATACTGTATGATTTAAATGCCTCACCCCGCCCTCGGTTTGTAATTACGGAGATTGTATGGCAGGCACGCACCCCCGTGCGTAAATACGAAGCTGTTACGATGAAGGCCCATACACTCCGTTTCTCAGACCGTAACACCTGAACTGCGCATGCGCAGTAAGTACAAAAGCCTGTTTTTACACTTACGTCTGCCGTAAAAACGCAAGCGGACGTAGGTCTGGATCAGGCCCAATGTGTGTAATCAGCGGTGACTTATGACCACGTAAGTCACCTAAAATCCGCATGAGAGAGGGTTGTGACAGGGGGAGCGATATCCCCTCTTACGTGCACACTACCAGACCCCCACACATACAGAAAGTGTGCGGGGGTCTGGATCCAATCCTATGTCCCCTTCGCAACCCCACTTCAAACGCCGCTCGTCAGTAGTGACTTTAATATCCTCTGAGTAACCCAGGACACATATTAATCCAATAATAGTTGGCTTCCGCTAGACAGTCTTTTAGCTGTCATTCACTGTTAAACTTCTAAAGTCAAAGCAGAGATTCTGGTTATTCCACAACTATGTAAAACTCTTGATCATACAGCTTCTGAGACAAACAGAATCCCCCGCCTGATATTCTGTGCACGTTACACAAAACAACAAGAAGATAATAATCCACCATCCGGCAATCACATAAAAGTACATCTTTATCAGATCCATATGTCCTTTAATCACTGAAATGATCCTGGTGACGGGATAAATGTAATAATGATGATAAATGTAATAATATTTGTATTCTACATGGACCTTGGACAGATCAAAGATTCTGGAATAATGGGGACATGAAATATATACAACACAGCTGGAAATAGTTTTCACAATGCAACTTTAGCCCCTCCTGTATTAAATGACAAAAGTTCAAACAACTACTGAATATGTTTATTCTCTCTGCTGAGGAGATATTTGCATCAATGAGATTTGCAGGTATATCTGATAAGTCATCGATTGAGTATCAGATTTATATATCCATCTATCTCACATCTATCCATCCATCTATCTCACATCTATCCATCCATCTATCTCACATCCATCTATCTCACATCCTCACATCTATCCATCCATCTATCTCACATCTATCCATCCATCTATCTCACATCTATCCATCCATCTATCTCACATCTATCCATCCATCTATCTCACATCTATCCATCCATCTATCTCACATCTATCCATCCATCTATCTCACATCTATCCATCCATCTATCTCACATCTATCCATCCATCTATCTCACATCTATCCATCCATCTATCTCACATCTATCCATCCATCTATCTCACATCTATCCATCCATCTATCTCACATCTATCCATCCATCTATCTCACATCTATCCATCCATCTATCTCACATCTATCCATCCATCTATCTCACATCTATCCATCCATCTATCTCACATCTATCCATCCATCTATCTCACATCTATCCATCCATCTATCTCACATCTATCCATCCATCTATCTCACATCTATCCATCCATCTATCTCACATCTATCCATCCATCTATCTCACATCTATCCATCCATCTATCTCACATCTATCCATCCATCTATCTCACATCTATCCATCCATCTATCTCACATCTATCCATCCATCTATCTCACATCTATCCATCCATCTATCTCACATCTATCCATCTATCTATCTATCTATCTATCTATCTATCTATCTATCTATCTATCTATCTATCTATCTATCTATCTCTCTATCTATCTATCTATCTATCTATCTCTCTCTCACATCTCATCTTTTCAATGCATCCCCTCCTGGAATATGGCGCCCTAGGCTGCAGCCTTGTCACTCTGTTGGCTGATCACCCCTGCCTATGTGCATGACTATGGAAACCTTTGTCTGTGTGTGACACTGATGGAAAGTCAGAGAATTTGTTACATACATCTGCAGATATATGATAAGCCACCAGCCACTTACAAGGCTTCTCTGTTTGGTGGTCCTAACTCTAAAACAATCAGAGTCCCAACTTTGGGTCATATATCATGTATTTTTAAATTGAGAGCTCACCCCCGGCAGAGGTCCCCAAGTCTCCAAAACAGCCACTCTGAAACAGCGCTCCCTATCAGCTACTATCCCAGACACACTTTAAAACCAACATCCAAGATGGAGGCCGCCTAAATCAATTTCTAAGGTAATACAATGCAGGTGCTTAAGGAAAGAGGAGTTTACACAAATACAAAAAGGCCAGGACCACCAAACAGAGAAGCCTTGTAAGTGGCTGGTGGCTTATCATATATCTGCAGATGTATGTAACAAATTCTCTGACTTTTGTTTTAAAGCTAGAATGTTATGGTTTGTCACTGGGCAATTGCAAGAGTGCCCTCTAATTAGATGGAATCTTGTGAGTGGAATCTTAACGTTAGAGAAATCACCAATCACAAAGCTTTTACATAAGAAGGCAAGTTTATTAAATGTTTTGACATTGAAGCTTACAGTTTATCCACATGAGAGGTAACAAAAATACAAAACTTTACAATATGTACAGCTTTCCGCAAATAAATACGTTTGTACAACCCAGGAATAATACAGCTATATTACATGTTCTATATCTACATTGCTGTCTTCCTAGCGCAGTCTATTTTAAAGTTCAATGAACTTATTTAATAAATAGCTCCTTTTATTGGCAATACATATGCAGAGCTAGTGGAGATTTACCCAGAATGCTCTGCTGTGTGACCACAAGTCTAGGGGATAGATTTACTAAACTGCGGGAAAGGTAAAACAAATGGAGATGTCCATAGCAACCAATCAGATTTTATCTGACATTCTCTAGCATGTAACAGAAAAGTGAGAGATAGAATCTCATTGGTAGCTATAGACAATATCTCCACCTTTCCTTTTCTGCAGTTTAGTAAATCTAACCCTAGGACTATTATATTTATCACATATAAGTCAAAATGTAAACTTAAAAAGAAGGTGCCTCTTCATCATGGTGCCACGTTCAGCCCTCAGCCAATCAGAGATGCTGCTCCCAACAGGGACCAATGAAACCCAAGTGTTGTATGCATTGATTGGAATGACACTTCAGTAAATAGCAATAGAGATTCCTATTAATCTGCCTATGTGGAGACAATGGAGGTCTGTAAACAGACCAGATAAAAGCCCTATACCAGGTCCCGGCATGCTTTGCGCTCAGCTATGCCTGTGCTGAATTCGCAGCATGCAGCTGGAGAGCCAAAGGTTGGTCAAGTCATTCCTCCATCTTAGAGGAAAGCCAAACACTGCACCAACATTAAATACATATAACAGAAGAATAGTTATGAAGCAGCTAAGAAGTACACAGCAGTGATAGAGTAGAAATATTTGCAGGCCTCGTTATTAAGTGCATAAATTCCATTGTTCATTGTGTAAGCAGATTTTGTAGTATAACAAGACATTATAGGGCATAGGGCCACAATTAGCATTTTAAGGGCTCTACTCTCCAGAATATTCACATACAGAGCCATGGCATGCTAACTATAGCAGACAATGGCTCTGTTTCTGAAGCAATTGTGGCTGGCTTTGGGCCCTGGTTCAACAGTGCTAAGGGTGGAACTAAAAGATAGATCCTCCAACATGACCCATTCCACCAAAGTACACAATATTTTGCTCTTGATCTTCCAACGGTCACTCACCTTGTTTTAATGAATGAACGTATGTTTGAAAAACATTTTTCTCTTCAATAATGGTGGTTACCATAGTAACTGATCGTTGGAAGCTCAGGAGCAGAGTATTTTGTTCCTGGTGGAGTAGGTCATGTTGGAGGGTTTGAAAAGCACATTTCCAGACCCTCCAACATGACCCATTCCATTAGGTACACAATGCTCTGCTCCTGAGCTTCCAACAGTCTGTTACTATGGTAACCACCATTATTGAAGAGAAAAATTAGTTAATTCATTCAATTTAGGTGAGTGACAGTTGGAAGCTCAGAAGCAGAGTATTGTGTACCTAATGGAACGGGTCATGTTGGTCTGCGTTTTTTTTTACAGAATTGCTTGGTACTTTGCGGACAGTGCATATGATAGGAGACTGTTGGTCCGCACATTGGCATACACTAAAGCAAAACCTTACATGAAGGTAGAGAGTAACCAGTGCAAAACCACCTGATTCATGTCATGTGACCTCATTTACATATTGCAGACTCTGAAGATTGCAGGCATTTAGAATGCAGTATCAGCACAATGTCAAACAATATCATACATATTACAATAATTGACAGCATAAACATGTAAAGGAAAATCATTTCTAAGCGTTGTGCGGATATGTTACACTGGACTTGGCACCGTCACACAGTGGGCCTGATCCAGACTTGAACACAAAAATGAACGCATCCAGAGCTTTTTTTTTTGTTTTATTTTACGAAAAACACAAGTAATCGGAGGGTTATACGCAATCTGGATGCAAACGCAGCTCTGGATACTTGCGCAAATGTGGTAGGTTGCATGTGGACGTTTATTGTAGCCAAACACAATGCAGCTTTGTTCCCATATAATTCCGTTTTCCCCCAGACCCAAATGCACCTAGATCACGGTATTTGCCGGCTACGTGCTCCCAGGCGTAAACAGCTGAAGGTGCACAGTGCAGAAACACACACATCGGGCCAGATCCAGGTTTACGCAAGCGATTTTACGTATTTAAAGTAAAATCGCACATTAGTACTTACTGCGCATGGCAGAAGTTATGCCACGTAACTCAGAGTGTAAGGACAAGTCACGTAACAACAGCGTCAAACCAAAGCACGTACACGCAAGGGGAGTGCTTAGAAGATACGCTAACGTAAATATACTACGCTATGTAACATATTAGGCGCATAGGTCTGGATCTGCCCCATCATGTCTCCCAGCGGTTTTGCCAAGCTCCACCTCCAGTCCCGCCCATCCAGACTCAGGCCACACCTCCTTGCTATGGTTCCCGTGTCTGTCACTTCCCCCCCTGACTGTTTTGTTTCTCCTTATGTATGTCTTAAAGAATCCTGAGAGCAGCAATCTCCGTGTTTTGGTTTTGCTTCTAAATCCTCATCAAGTTTTGGTTTTGGAAAAACCACCCTCAAATGTTTAGTTTTTCTTTTTGCTAAAAACAGCTAAAATCATGTCATTTGTGTGTATTTTTGCTCCTACCATCTTATTAACATCACATAATACATATCTTTGTACTGTGTAATACAGATTATGGAGGTCACATGACTCCCCTCATGCACCCATTGAGCTGGAGAGCGCATGGACAGGGCCAGATGCAGGCACCCTCCTACAGCCAATCAGAATCGGAGGTGTGTTCTGACTGGCCTCAGATTTGACTGCCCTAAGAAATGGCCAATAGGAGGAAAGACCAGTCTAATACAGTATTCGGGGAAAATGGCGTTTTACCTTAATTTGAGTTTGGTGGGAGGAACCAACTCCTGCCTCGGTTTTTCCAAAATTTGGATCTATCCGTTTTAACACAATCCTAACCGCACTTCCTTATCATTCGTACTTTTACATTCGCCTCTTGATGCACCATTTTTGTTGTACCCAAATAAAAGCATAGGGTGAGACAATTTCTGGGGCTACCAACTCAGTCGTTACTTTTCTGTCTACAAACACCAGCATCTCTAACAAAAATAAAATATCAATGAACGAGCCATTAAATATAATTACACAGGTCATCTGTAAACAGGGCAGGCAGCCATTTTGTGGACGGAAAGAACATTCATTACACTGCTGGCTTACTCATAAGAACTCCTGATCTCTGCCAAAACAATCCAACGTCATTGAAAAGCCGTATAAAAGAATGAATTATCTACAAACTGTACAAGCTGCGTTACTCTGAAAGCAGCATAAATAGAACCTATTTACAGTTTAAGGACCGGCCTGTTTCCGCTGGAAGTCGAGAAGTCTACGTTACTAAAAGCCACAAGGTATATAAGAAGCAAAGTAACAGGCTGCATCTGTGCAGCGAAAGTCTGTGGGAGCTGCTGAGTGGAGAGGTTGTCGCAAAGATGGCGTCAGTCTCGTTCCTAGGCAAAGCCATGTTACAGATGTTCCCTTCACAACACGCCGTACACGTCTGGGGAGACAAAGAGAGAACATTGTGATTATTACAAGCTTAAAGCACGAATCAGCTCGTTGCTGAGTGCTGACCTCTACTTAAATATAACGCACGCACCCCATGTAAAATGCGGCAGGTGCATAATGGTGAACTGAATGTAAGGGATTCATTAAGCCATTACTGTACGATTGTCATACAGCTCCGCCCACAATGCACGTGCGCGATGTACGTACAGTCGGTCATCCCGTCCCGCTGTTGAATGCCGATACGTGCCGGAATCCTGATGGGTGCGTATGCACAGGAGCGCAATTTTCCCACATGCAGAGTCCGGGAGACGGCCTCATTGCATAATGTCTTATTCCTATATAAGTAGGAATGTATGTATTCAACCGTATCTACCACTATGCAAATAGACCAATTATATCCCTGGTTTGGCGTTTACATTGCAAGATTACCGTCCTCCCGCTTTCTATATCAACCATATTGCAGATTACAAATTACAACAATCAGATTTCTTATGCACAAACATATGTATTCAATTTAAGATCTGCAAATGTTATCTTTATTTATGAAAGGGACCGGTCATGTATGTATGTATGTGTATATGTATGTGTATATGTGTATATGTATGTGTATATGTGTATATGTATGTGTATATGATGTATGTGTATATGTGTATATGTATGTGTATATGTGTATATGTATTTGTATATGTGTATATGTATGTGTATATGTGTATATGTATGTGTATATGTGTATATGTGTATATGTATGTGTATATGTATATGTATGTGTATATATGTATGTGTATATATGTATGTGTATATATGTATATATGTATGTGTATATGTATATATGTATGTGTATATGTATATATGTATGTGTATATGTATATATGTATGTGTATATGTATATATGTATGTGTATATGTATATATGTATGTGTATATGTATATATGTATGTGTATATGTATATATGTATGTGTATATGTATATATGTATGTGTATATGTATATATGTATGTGTATATGTATATATGTATGTGTATATGTATATATGTATGTGTATATGTATATATGTATGTGTATATGTATATATGTATGTGTATATGTATATATGTATGTGTATATGTATATATGTATGTGTATATGTATATATGTATGTGTATATGTATATATGTATGTGTATATGTATATATGTATGTGTATATGTATATATGTATGTGTATATGTATATATGTATGTGTATATGTATATATGTATGTGTATATGTATATATGTATGTGTATATGTATATATGTATGTGTATATGTATATATGTATGTGTATATGTATATATGTATGTGTATATGTATATATGTATGTGTATATGTATATATGTATGTGTATATGTATATATGTATGTGTATATGTATATATGTATGTGTATATGTATATATGTATGTGTATATGTATATATGTATGTGTATATGTATATATGTATGTGTATATGTATATATGTATGTGTATATGTATATATGTATGTGTATATGTATATATGTATGTGTATATGTATATATGTATGTGTATATGTATATATGTATGTGTATATGTATATATGTATGTGTATATGTATATATGTATGTGTATATGTATATATGTATGTGTATATGTATATATGTATGTGTATATGTATATATGTATGTGTATATGTATATATGTAATATAATGTGTATATATAGGTATGTATATATAGGTATGTATGTGTGTATGTATGTACCTGATTTAAAAGAATTAACTGAAGTTTGAAAAACAAATGTATCTTTAACACAGATGGTTACCATAGTAACTGATTGCTAGAAGCTCAGGGGCAGAGCATTTTGTACTTAATGGAATGGGTCAAGTTGGAGGTCTTTGGTAGAGATGACAATGGCAGCATCACTGTCCCCCTGCCTACATATTGCAGTAGGGCCGGATGATGCTGTCATCTACCCCTGAGAAAGATAATCTTCATTTCCTGTGGAGATTAAATCTGTCCAATCAGAATCTAGAGAAATTCTAATTTATCATAAGAATAAGCGGATTCATACCATGTGACCTAGATGCCCGGTCTCCCTGCATCCTGTGTTCAGGCAGTGCTCCAAAGAGGCGCAACGCTTAGTCACCGACAAACTCTCCCCAGAGGCATCCATGACGTGTTGTGAGTAACAATATCTTGTATCTGTTTAAAAAAAAGTGATAATTAAAAATCAAATATAGTATTATTATCCTTCATCTCCATGCAGAGAATCCGTTCCTTCCTGTTTATTCTAGTTCTGATATGGGCACCGCTGTGTACAGGAAATGCATGCACCTTCACCCATGTTAGATTATTCAGATAACGGGTGTGTGCTGTTTACTGGGTAAATATTGCCTGAAGGTGGGAGAAAATTCATGTTTCCCTAATTTGTATGACTTATATACAGAGCCCTGGCAGTTGAAGAAAGCCTCTTTAGGACAGAAGGGGGCACTGTGGAGCTCCTTCATGATTAAGCTACAGTTGCACATCTCTTATGTACTATGATTTGTGTCTACCAGATAGCTGGTGTAACTACTAATAACGATTCGATTATTTTTTCCCCAATTTCCAGACATAAGAGCCATTACACTCCGGGCAGCTCCGGGTAGAGTCAGGGGCGCCATACAGGGGGTGTGTCTTGTTATTACAAGGTATGGTAAGAAAGTGACAGAAAAGGTCATGGACAGATCTTATTATGGGTTTGGGTCCCCACTGACAGCGGTCCTATTTCGATATTGCTGTTCTCCTCCTGCCAGTTCTGAACTGTCTGGGAAATCGGAGGCTTCTGCCTCAGAGACAAAGCAATCAATCCCCAGAGCACTGTACGCTGTACTCTGAATGGTAAGTATCCCCAACCCTTTCCCTAATCCTTACCCTAACCCTCCCCTTCTATTACCCTAACCCTTACTTCCCTGCAGCCTGACCCTATCCCTCCCTTCCCCGCAGCCTGACCCTAACCCTTACTACCCCACAGCCTGACCCTATCCTTCCCTTCCCCAAAGCCTGACCCTAACCCTCCCCTTCCTCAAAGCCTGACCCTAACCCTCCCTTTCCTCAAAGCCTGACCCTCACCCTCCCTTTCCTCAAAGCCTGACCCTAACCCTTACTTTCCCACAGCCTGACCCTATCCTTCCCTTCCCCAAAGCCTGACCCTAACCCTCCTCTTCCTCAAAGCCTGACCCTAACCCTTACTTCCCCGCAGCCTGATCCTATCCCTCCCTTCCCCAAAGCCAACCCTAACCCTCCCTTTCCTCAAAGCCTGACCCTAACCCTTACTTCCCCGCAGCCAAACCCTTAGACTACACTCCCTATAGCCTAACCCAAGACTCCCTTTCCATAACCCTAACCTACCTTTCCGAAAGCCGAACCCTCCCCCTAACGTCCCCGGAGAGGTTACTCATCTCTCTGGAAGGGTCTGCAGCGGGCAAAAGTTCCGAAAATGAATGGATAAGTATGTTGATCATACTTAACCATTCTGAAAAAATAAAATAGATAAAAGCTGCCTATTCGAAAGAGACAGCAGAAAATTATTTTTTGACTGTCTGTACTTCTAAAAAGCAGGATTCTCGGCGGGAACTTCAAACGTTTTATTACTACTAAACGACAAGAAAATACTAATCTTGTAGCAAAATCTTAAATTTAGAGTCGAGCTAAAAATAAAAAACAAAAAAAATAACCATCACCTCATTACTCTAGTTCTGTTTGCACAGTATTAGAAACTACAACTAAATATTATTATTATTATTATTATTGACATTAATATCCAAGTCTGGCACCATCCACTCATACTGGCGTATAATAAACCGTAGTATAACACAATGTGGATATAATAATATGTGCTTCACATACTACTTGTTGCCAAGAAACATCTCACAAATAAAAGTTAACATTAATGATCTCAACCCACCGAGAACGGCAAAACCTGCACTTCAAACCCTTCCCTACAAATCATAGCAGCGCGGTGTTATTATAACCTGCCTGACACATCTCTCATCTCTATGTCTCCAACACAGAAAACTGACATTCATACAGAAAACAGCAAACAGTCACATACAGGTCTCGTAACACAATAAATATTATTTCAACAAATTCTTCACCCATCAGCTTCTCTTCCCCGTAGCCTCTCGCTGCTGTGCACCGTGCAATGCCATGCAATGTCTCTGTACTTGTAAACCAAGATGAAAGAATTGTAGCCTCCAGAATAATATAACTGGGTTGGATCCAGACTTTATAACGATAGGGAGTTTACTTATGTCATGGACATAAATCCCAGAATGCAATTGTGGGTCCAGCAGGCCCAATTTTAATCATGATATAGCCACCCTCTTAATAGCCGCTGTATCACTGCAAGAAATTACAGGCACATAGAAAATTGTTATTGGGAATGGGTACTTATTTCCTCCTGTTCCCAATAGTGACAGGCTGCGGCGGGCTGTGGTTAAGGTTAGGCCTGGAGGAGGGATGGTTAGGGTTAGGCTTCAAGGAGAGAAGGTTCGGATTAGAACTGAAGCGAAATGTTAAGGTTAGGCTGCGGGACATAATAAAGAGTTAGGGGAGAGTTAAGGGGAGGGCTAGGATAGAAGGCCCAGATCCAGAACCCCAAGTCCGTAGCCACGCCCCCTGTACTCCCCGCTGACTGTAGTACTTATGTGTCCAGATTCCTATCTTAAGTTTTACAACTAGGCCGCAGACCCCTCATGTACATGGCTGGCGGGGATACAACCATCGTAAACGTTGGGTCAGTACCTTATGCGCGTTAACTATCGTACGTAACAAGGGGCCAGATCCATAACAACGGCCGACAGGGAAGTTCCGCAAGTCATTTGCGTAAGTTCCGTCAGGGAACATCTGCGTATGTGCCTGGCAGATGTTCTCTTAGCGCAAGTACTAACGTACATAACTGTTACGTACGCCAGTACTTACGGGGAAGGGGCAGACCCTTCAGTTACGATGGCACTATGCCCGCCATATAAGCGGGAATAGCCATTTAAATGAAGGGTATAGGTGGCGGGGAAGCCGCGTTATGGCTAGGTCTGCGGAATAGTTAAGGTAGGAATCTGGACACATAAGTGTCCAGATTTACGACAGAGAGTGGGGCGTCCACTGCCCGCTACAGCTGTGTAACTATGAGCCCCCGCATGCAGATAAAGCTGGTCTGGATCTACCCCAAGAATTTTAGTTGCCACAACCTATTTTCATATGCCCGCTTGCCATAAAATGACTGTTTTCACCTTACAAGCCAAAAAATGCATATCATACACTCCGTATGCTCTTGGACCAGCACTTGCCCCTCTGATCTTCTAACAGCCCTCATTCCGAATACTTCCCACTAACCCCAAAATGTCCCTTTAGAACTTCAACTTACCACAAAATACCCTTCATATATTAGCTTGCCGCTCAATGCTCACACAAACCCCAAAATGCCCCACAGATGCCACATGTACTTTGAATCCCCCCTTCACATTACCTCTCGGCACACAAAAATTTGTGGCAGTAGATTCAAAGTGAACTACTTTTGTCCCTCACATTCCACACCCCCCAGTGATCATAACCTGCTGTCAAATTCACTTAGAACGAAACAACTGATCATTATCGTCGTCTACAAATGTCTGTTCTGAACCATTGTACATTGATGAATTGCTGTGTGTGGATTCCAGACACACTTTATCATGTGGAGAGGGAACGCATGCTTTGCAGATGTTGAAGGTTGGTAAATACAATCGGATAATGCAAGTGAAGGGGCGCACTGAAGCGTTGTCTCCTCGCCGGTAGAAGTCGCCAGGTGAGGAGAGGATTGATACGCAGCAGGTGGGGCATAAATCACTGAAGCTGTCAGCACTCCGGAGGCGTAAACATGGCTGGAGATTAGCACAAAAGACGGGGAAAGTGTTTATTTCCCATTACCAACCGAAATGCAACATCTCTCTCACCTACAGCACCCAGCAAACATCTCAAAGCTAATGGTATAAACCAGAGGCTTCATTGGTGGCATGACTGGGGGTCACTCAATGGGCATGACATGTCAATATACCAGTTCCCAGGCCACAGTCCCAAATCTCTAACATGTCAGGTGTCTGGACATGCTGGAAACTGTAGTGCGCTTTATGTGCAAGCCTGATACCTTATCCATCTAGGGTTGGTTGGGCAGAGTGGGGTTCTGTGGTACGATGGTCATTAAACCACAGCTGAACGTAGACTGCTGGCATTTGCCGCCCGTCTGCATTTTAGAAAGCGTGTATTTGGGATACACTGCGCAGGCGTAGTAACCTAATATACACAATTTACGTAGGACTTCAGAACGGGGCGGCTCGGAATCACCATTACGAAACTATTTCTTCTAGGTTTGTAATGACTTAAGAAGGAAGGGATGTGCCGTAAAAAAGTTAAGAAGGAAGATAAGAAGATTGGGTGGAGGGAAGGATTTAAAGGAGGAAACCTGGGCGAGGTTAGGCAGAAACGATCTACGCACACAACTAAGAACCTAAAGATAAGGTCGCCCTATGGCATTCGTAAGTCGGTGAAGAAGCTGAAAACCGGGGGGGGGATGGGAGATGGGCAATGAAACCCCCTCGGCATGCCCCCGGTTTTCATGTTCTTATGTGACTTATGAGTGACATAGGGCTCCCTTAACTGTAGGTTCGCATTTGAATGTGTAGGGCGTTTACTTATGAACTTACCTGCATAACTGCACCTTTATTTGGTCATTTAAATGCCTCTCTCCACCCAAATCTGCATATCTGCCGATACCATTATGCATGGAACGCCCATTTTTGCGTATGTTACTACTAACCTAGGGCCGGATCCAGAACTACGTGTGCCGTACGTTTATTCGCGGAGCGTATTTTTGTGCACGTAAATTCATTACACTTCCCTCGGCACACCCCCTGCACGAATGTATTTTGTCAAGATACGCTTCCCAAACCCTACCTTCACTTTTTCCAACGTAACCGCAGCGATCCGCACACGTACGTATGGGCTGAACGAATTTACGCAGCTAAGCACGCCCATACTGTACACTTTAAATGCCACCCCCCGCCTACTTCATGTATTTCAGACGTATTTTCGAGTAACGTAAATTTGGCACGCCCACACGTAAGTATTTACGTGACACATACGTGAATGGCCCATACGTTCACAATTGACAAATACGTGAATGGCCCATACGTTCACAATTACGCTACGTGAATGTGCGTATTTTCTATGGTGCGCATGCACAGTGCGTTCTAAACAGCGATTTTACGTCTCCGCCACACGTAAAATCGCTTCGAAGCGTAGTTCTGGATCAGGCCCCTAGAGACTTTAGGTTCGTAGGGCCTGATCCAGAGCTACGCTTTGCAAGTACATCCAACGTAGCTCATAAGCCCTCCTCCCGACACTCCCCCTGTCCCGGCGTACTTACCCTCTGTTACGCCGGCTGAAGGCTACCTTAACTCCAGCCGACGTAACAGTGGGTAACTACGCCGGGAAACTAATCGTTACCCCTTAACCCAGCCCTCCTTTTCCAATTTCCCTCCCCCCCGCCTACCTTCCGTAACTACAGCGTACAGCTCCGCCCCTGTACGCTGTAGTTACTGACGCCTGATCCAGGGCACCCTGATAAATTCGATTGCAGAGATGCCGTTCTTACGCATTAGGCCGCCGTAAAAAGATGTCAGCCGTAGGTCTGGATCTGCCCGTTAGTGTATAAGCACGTAATCTGTGTTCTTAAATCCTACGTAAATAGCGTATGAAAGTTACTACGCATGCGCAGTATATACCTTCTTAAATATAGGCACCTAAAACCATAAGAATTCTTAAGTGTGAGTCAGGTCCTAGTTGTGTATAATTAAGAACCTAAAGCCTTCTTTAGTGTGAATCAGGTACATTATGAGCAGCTCACATGGAGTGTTGAGTGTAGTCTTAAGCTGCCAGCCTCTGACAGGTCACTCAGAGTTCTGTGACAGCAGATGGAGCCCCGTCATCTCCTCTGTGGCCCCGTAGAAGCAGCATCCCCCTGTAGTTACACCCCTGCAATCAAGCAATCACGGAAATGCGCCATTGTTGCATTGTTTTAAAGAATAAATGTCTCTCTACTACTACCAACCCCAAATCAGCCCCGTGGGTGTATTTAACGAGCTATTAAACATTCACCTCCTTGCAGGACAAGGCACCAGTAGCAGGATAGCAAAGATTGAAGTCATCTCTGAAGGCACGTACATTGCGTTTAGGTCAGGGCCAGAGGATTCCTGGCTTCCAGTGTAGTCAGTAAATCAGGATCACCCTCGATAAGATCACTGGAACAGGAACTAAATCATTAAAATGACCTGCAGCCTAAGAATAACAGGAGGCTTGTTCTTGCTGAAGACGCTACTGAAGTTTTACAGTGAAAGTTGGATACATCCAGCTCTGAAGATTTCTTGGCCTGAAGGTATTCGATCCTGAACTTTCACTGAAATCCCATAAATCTAGCCCTCTGAATATATAACCATCAGCCTGTCCTGCGCCAATAAAACACAAATGAATATCCAATTACCTCACACAGTTATAAACATGTACAAGCAATGTCCTCCTGCAATATATCCGAATGACTTTGTTTTGAGGACTTGTTTGTCTGTAAATTTCGGTTTGGAATTTAAAGAAACAGGAGCTGATTCAGAGCTGCACTTACACCTCTTTTAGGTGCAGTGTAGACCGGAGCAATACCATGTTGAACTGCAGGGGAGGCACATAAAAACTGTGAAAACCAGAATTGGGAGGTGACTTTTCTTATCTCAACTCTAACTTACAGATTAAATCTAAAGTTCTGCAGTAAGTGAGTTCTATGGACAAAAGTAAAAGTTATTTCTCTGCATGCAATAGAATTAAAACATTTTCACTCTCATCACATTGCAAACTGGTTTAGCTGAGCTGTACACGTGCACCTGTTTTTCCCTTACTTCCAAACTCTGAATCAGCCTGAATCTCCTGCTTATTAACTAGCAAGTTAAGAACCCCATTCAGCATGCATCTGTCCTCCCACAAATCATTATCCCCATTTTTCTAAACAGCTCTATATCCCCAACGCCATTCTAATTCTTACCCTAACCCTCCCCATCCAGTACCCTCACCCTCCCTTACCCGCAGCCTAACCCTAACTTCCCCGCAGCTTAACCCTAAGACTCCATTGCCTGCAGCTTAACCCTAAGGCTCCCCTTCTCCAATCTATCTCCTCCACACAGCCTAACCTCACTAAACTATAACCCCTCTCCTGCACTAACCTGTCATCGAAGCGTTGGTAATCTGTAGGTCCACGGCAGGATTTTTGTAATGGGGCCATATTATAAAACACACACAGCCGACAATTAGCTGACGGCAGTGTGCATTTCTAAAATGAGTGTTCGCAGCGGCGTACACAGCCTCAATGTTTGGCTGACGCACAACCTTCACCATATCATGTGGGGGCAGAGGGAATTAAAATATTGGGAGCTTGCTCCCGATATAAAATCAAACACGTTCAAAAGACCAAATAATCGTGCCAGAGCGTTTCTGATGTGTTTATTTGGCGTTTAAAAAATTGATCCTGGCTATTAACTACAGCGATTATTTGCCCGATCACCCGATAATTGGGTGATCAGGCCGATAATCGATCTACTGTCTGGCCAGCTTTAGTGCTGCTAACACCGCACAAGAAAGGGGAGTAACAGGATAGCTCAGACTGCCAGATCTCAGTGCCATTTGAGTCTCATTGTGTAAAGTAGGAGACACCGGTCTACAATCTGATTTTTGTGCTGTTGACTTAAAAAAAAATGGTATTGTTCTTTTTTGGTTTCTTGACTTCAGTCCATGGGAACGAAACATCCAGACAGTGTTTTTGTGCTGCTCCGATGGTCCCTTAAACACGTGTTTGGGAGCCTTGACTTCAGCGCACATCAGAGATAGACTTAATATAACTGTATACAATAACACAGTTCTTCTGTACTGCCCTTTACTTACTCACATGTAATCTAAGAAAAGTCTTATCTGATCGCAGACGTTAAGTGCATATCAGAATATTGTGTTGCGTAGATTAAATTCTGATTAGATGGCGCCAGATTCTTTGATCTTCTATCGCTTAATATATTGTTTTGAAATTACTTTATATTCTATGATTTTAAGTGAATTGGCTTAAATGTCATGGAGAAATAAACACTATTTGAATTTTGAATATAATGTGTTGACAAAATGATCAACTCTGACACTTAAATCTTCTTACAATGTATACGTGCTTAAAAACAAGCATATGATATATCTTCATAACATCTATATATTCTACAGGAACAGACCAGGAAAAGGTGTAACCATGCTGAATAGCCTGGTGAGGCAAATTTAAGCTGAGATAAGTACAGTTGGAAGGGGACGTTACCTACCTCAACTCCATGCAAAAATAAAACTCCAAAATAATATTTGCACCCCCAGGTTTTTCCCAATATAAACTTTTTTTTTGCTGTTGCTCTGAAACTCTGGTGTCTCTAGAGTCGTCCAGATGACTCATTTTTACACTAACGTTAGACTCACTTGTTACAGACTGTAACACTTGTTTAACATAATAATACCCTTAGAGATGGCAACAAGCGTGTCTGGTACCATACAGCATTATTTATGTTTGTAAGCAGGATCTATCTGCCCCCCATCCTGTGATACCTTTGGATAGCGCTAATAGAATCAGTGGCACATGTACAGTGGCGGTAGGGAGGGGTATATTAGTGGTGTGGACACAGTACACTATTTATAAAGGACATGTGGGTTATATTATGGGTGTAAACTATATAAAGTACAAGTGGGATATGGGAATACTACATAAAGTGTGCCATTTCCATCCGTCATAAAACCACGTTATAGTATGCGCCATTTTCACACTCTCCATTTGGACAATCTACCACAGCCTATCAGGCAATCGAGCACCCTCCAATCATTCAAACGCTCCCTCAAAACCCCCTCTTCAGGCTAGTCTACCCTTCCTCCACTTACCTGCCCTCCCCATCTTCATCCCTGTGTCTCCTATCTGTTCACCCTCTCTCACTTAGCATCTTAGCTCTCTTGAGCAGGGTCCTCCTCCCTCCTGTCATCATCTCTCTACTTTGTCCCCGTCATTTCCCACCTTTTTCTATCTACTGCCTGTCTCTGTCCTTATTCATCTGCTCCTACACATATATCCAGCATCTATATCTTCCACACATATTGTTCTGCTATTTTTGTACTGTATTTTATTTTTGCATTGTATTGTATGTATTGTATTCTTTATTCATGTTGTTATACCCTCTGTTACTTATTGTATTGTATATGTAACTATTGGCTTTGCTTTTGCCTCTGCGATACCTTATAAATAAATGTTAATAATAATAATAATGCTCCACATGTATTAAAAGCATAGGAAATTCCCATATTAAAAACCCTCTGTGCCACAGAAAAGGACAACATGGAACATTTTAAATGCAGAAATTCTGGGGCAACTTCAATTGGAGTGTAATGTGCCCTGAAAAGGCACGTAGCGCAAATTTACATCACAGATTTTATCTTGCACCCAGGGCCGGCGGAACCCGGTAAGCTGGGTCAGCGTGGAAAGGGAGCGCCAAGCCATTGAGACGCTCCACTCCGCCTGCTATTCCCCGCTGCCATAGGCGTCGGATGCGGCGCAGTCTTGAAGAGACCCGCAGGCATCTCATACGGGAGGTTCCTGTATGAGCTGCGTGTTGGAGGAGGAGAGCGCCGCGCAGGAAGACTCAGGTAAGTTAGAAAAACATTAGGGGGGCTGGTGTCACATTATGTGAA
>WWET01000484.1:647988-665232 GCA_011038615.1 Limnodynastes dumerilii
ATATATATATACACATATATATATATACAAATACACACACACACACACACATATATATATACATATATACACACACATACGGATATAGACTTACGCAAATCGGTTGTTATCAGGTTGCAAGGGGCGGAGAATGACCGCATTTTGCATGTGACCATACTCAGTTAACGCACCCATTATGGATCTGAATCCTCTAAATCCAGACTTCCGTAACTGAAGTAGGAACAAGAGAGGTCCAGCACACCAATAAAACATTACATAACACTATGTGTCAGCACATACATAAAAAGGAGGGTTAGGTCACAATATAGCTATATTGGGTGTCCAGGCACCTCCTGTAGGTGAGTCCCTATCCATCTGCTATATGTGTGCTCAGGAGGTCTGTATTAAGTCACTCCTGCCATTTGAACAGTGTGCAGCAGCCATATTGGGGAGGGGTCAGGCTCCCAAAGTAAAACTAGTAACAGTAACAAAAAAATACACAAGGCTGCGCTTCTAATCCAATATATGAAATGTGTGCAAGTGTATATACATGGAGATGTGCAGCCAAGGACCAAAGTGACCGCTGTGTAACTACAAGGGCAGTAGTCACACAGTGGTCACTTTGGTCCTTGGCTGCATTATATACACACTTGCACACATTTCGGATATTTGATTAGAAGCGCAGCCTTGTGTTTTCTTGTCCCGTAACTGCAGTGTTTACAATGGATGTGCTTTGCCAAAACGATGGTCTTTTTTGCAACAGACCATCATGCAGCAGTTCTATTGTGGAAAGCGGCGGTGAGGCGACTGAGTCAGAAAGAGTAATTCACAGAAAGGCAAGTGTTAATAGCTAACCCTACGGTTCCCACAGCCTAACCCTAACCTTCCCCTTCTTCCACCCTAACACTCCCTGCCCTGCAGCCTAACCCTAACACTCGCTGCCCTGCAGTATAACCCTAACCCTCCATGTCCTGCAGCCTAACCCTAACCCTCCACGTCACATAGCCTAACCCTAAATACCACACAGCCTAACCCTAACCTTTCCCTTAAGCCCTAACCCTAGCCTATTATCCAACCGCAGCCTAAACCTAATTTACTCACAGCAGCCTGTAGCAATTGTCTTTCTCCAAATCGATTTGATTCAAACATGCATATAGTCGTCATTCAGCTGGCAGCCGTATCATGTTCAAAAGAGGACTTGTAGGAGGACGACTACTACATCCCGTTTCCGACGGCGTGGCGGAGTATGTACAGCGCGTGCACAAGGTTTGAGGGGTGGTGCATAGTAATTGCACAGTAAGGACTGATATCAGCCTTTATCTACCATTGATGCTTTCTGCAACGTCCCTATTTTAATATTAAGGTAGGGTGCGTTCCCGCGATTGTAACTCCCTTGCATGTGCCCTCTTATGCACAGGACTTAGGATATGAGCAAGGATCCAGCTACGGATCTCTGAGAGCAGCAACAGTGGAGATCTGGATCCCATCCTAAGAAATTAGTCACACCAAATAAGCACACCCCCATGACTGACAGATGGGCGATAGATACTGCCGAAAAGGGAGACCAGTGTCCTTTGTAACCAATCAGTTCATAAAATGAAAGCAGGCCTCTGATAGGTTGATAAAGGAGATACACATATCTATATATCAATTTTTGGATATTTAACGGTGAAATTATTTTGATGACAGGTTCCATTACCATCTGGAGATAATACTTCATATTACAGTTATTTTAAGAAATGTAAATATGTTAAGTATTTGTCATCAAGTCAATCAAGATTAGAATCTTAACAAAACGAGTGTGTTTTTTTTAAAATTATACCCCTAAACACTGCTAATAAGCCTATATTAATGGTCACTTTTAAGTGACTTCAACGTTTCTGCTGCATACCTGCATATCTTTTGATCAGGGAACAATGTATGGACGTGCGGAGTGTAACTTACCAGTTCGATGAGCGGGAAATTCTGTATGGTCCCCAACCACACATAAGAATACAGTTCAGCCGTATTTACTGAGTAAGAAATCACGTCTTCAGTCCTCTGCATGAAGTGTTATAATCTAGAGCTGAATGACCATCCATAGCCTACAATACATAGATGCATCTATTAATTCATTTATTAACATCCCCGCCATTTATAATCTCAGAGACTAAACACAGGGCAATCATTTCACACAAAGGAAAATATCTGTTTATGTGACATCGTAAGCAGCATTTATCCCAGATTAAGGGATTTGAATAATCCAAAGTGACAGATAACGATAACAAAAGGAAACCTTAACATCCCAAATAAATGACTTCCAATATTCGGTAATAAGCAGTAGCCATAAAAAAATGTATTATATCTTTCACTATATGCACCTTTTCGTATTGTCTGCAGTAAATGATTCCGCTCTGTTATCAGTTATTTAAACTCTTCAATTGAAAACGAGCCCTTCCTGAATTTTGCACAACTTGACCTAGTTTTTCATAATATGCCTTTTATGTTTTGCATAAATCCCGGACCCTCTGGGGTCCACCAATGAGGAATGCTTCGGGAGGTTTTTTTTTTTTAACAGTTGCAAAGTAATATGAACTTCAACATAATGCATCACAATGCCTGTGAGGTCTGCGATCTTATCAACTGTGGAAATCAGATGTCTTTAAGACAGATATTCATCCCCCTGGTATAAACCTTTGCCTTAAACAATGATTGGCCAGTGCTGGGGTGTGACTCTCATAACATGTCATAACTGGGGTGTGGTTATGTCATTATGGAGGTGTGGCTATGATAAACAGCCCTGGATAGGACATGTTAGTTCTTACCTAAATAAGAATATTTGAGTGGTATGTAGATTTATGTACATTTAGTTGCAAAAAGTCTCTGGATATTTTTCATATGGTCCTAAGACATCAACACATGATCTAAAAACCTCTTTATTACCAATAAACCAGTTGACTCAGCACTGCTGGTTATGGGATTAAGCAAAATGCTATATAATCACTCCGACGATGACCTATAACATCATGCTCTCAGCAGACATGGATCCGTGTTGCCAAATGCTCATTCAGCATACACCAGTCAGGATAAAAACGCTGATGTGTGTTTCTGGGACGGCTGACGTCCCCAGCAACACTCAGGGGCCCGATTCTGAACAACGCTAGCAAACTGCCATCTAGTCAAAGCCTTACTGTAATGCAGGGAAGCCAAAAGTCAAATCTGCAGACCGTTTAGAGTTGAGAGTGGGCGTGTCCTGGATGAACTCTAAATTGCAATGCAAATATAAAGCTGGCCAGTATTTTTCAGCACAATATATATTTGTAAACCTTGATGAGCAACATAGTTTTAACATGCTCTTAAAGGGGCATCTCCGTTAATATTTCTACTCGCTAAGAACCATCCTGAAGACTCACGAATTTCAGCCAGTAATCCACTGCATAGGTAACAGGAGGCACTAAATTAGATAAGACATAAACCTATCGTTGCATTTGTCTATTAACAATTTACATGATATGTGATTTTAGCAAGTAAACCAATTACATTATACCTTCCGATAAAGCAGACCCATTCTACCAGTTATAAAATACTCCGATCCTGAGCTTCCAACTGTCACTTACGTGGTGTTAATGAAATAACTGATGTTTAAAATATATTTACACCAACACAGGTGGTTACCATAGTAATGGATTGTTGCAAGTCCAGGAACAGAGTATTTTGTCTGGTGGAATGGGTCATGTTTGGAGGGTCGGCATAAAGGGTAATAAAAACAGGCAAAAGAAAGGTCCCCTACATCTAGACAAACATGTCCTCGGCTCACTGAACATCCTCAATCTTGGGTGCCATATTTATTTGCCAACAAGAGACCAGGGGAAATATGTACTAAAATAATTAGAAAATAATTGTTAAAGTATTGCCCTTAGCAACCTATCAAATCCTACCATTTTTCTGTTCTAGAAAATGAGAGCTTGAATCCGATTGGTTGCTATAGACAAAACCTGCACTTTTTTTAAAAAATTTATTTGTAAATCCTAATCCCAATCAAGAAATAGAATATGCCCATTAAAGCAACTTGTTTTTCTGAAAAGGATCATAAAAACCATAATATTATATAATATTATAATTATAAAACATTATACTATATATTATAAAATATTATCTATTAATATTCTATTGTAAGGGATATCGAGTATATAAGGAATTTTGAATTTCATAGGGTTCGTGGGAAAGGCTGTGATCCTTTGCCCCCAGTCTCTCGTATCGCATTTTACTCCTTTGGACCTTGATCAGACAGGACTAAAACCTCACCAACCAGCCTCAATTAAAGATGCATAATTACACGTTAAATGCAATCAGCACACAAATTAATCTGGTGTCTGAGGACATATGACAGCTTTTAATGACACCACCTGCACCCCCATCTCACGTCAAAATCTTTCCTCACACCCCTCTGCACCATCTACTATATAACATATGACAGTTTTATCATTTATAACAGATTAGATCGTTTACCTTCTGTTTACTTTGTGACTAATGGGTTAATTTGCAGGAAGGAGTGAACAGGAATTCCCCCACTGTCTACAATAGGAAATTAGTCTCATTATCAGAGTCCTGAATCCTGAACTAGAGCCCTATAGAAAAACAAACTAATATTTTAAGACAAAAGAAAAATATAAACTAAAGCTGGTTTCATACAAATGGATTGTATTATAAGGGAACAATGGCGCCATTGTGTAAGAGACGGGAAGTTTGATATGCATAGGAGAAATCTTCCTCATACTGGTCCGGATTCACAGTTACGTAGTTTTCATCTTTCGTACGTTGTTTTAAGAATTGAGCTACTACACATATTTAGTAGCTTATTTACGCTCTCTATGTACCATTTCTGTACTTAGATTGCGTTAGCGCAACGTACGTAAGAGGAAAACTACGTAACTGAATCCAGACCACAGTTGTTATTTTTAGTTTATTACCTTCAGTTCTAGGAAACTCCTGAAACTGCAAGTATATACATATATTTTTTTTTATTATCATTTTTTTGATTTTTGTTTGTTGTTTTGTGAATGCAATTAGTGGGTATTTTACACAATATAACTTAGTGATTGTTTAATTTGTTCTTGTCAAATATTCACGGCGCCATCTGTCACGGCCATTATCACTGATGTTACCAGACAGAGAACACCTATGACTAGTAAAACAAACCTTATTCTGGGACAATGGGCACGATTCAGACTACCGTCTAACACCCGACCTCCGCAAGATGTTTTTCTTGGCAGTGCACATGCGTGTACCAGATGGTACGTTAGTTACATCCAACAGGGCGACACGGTACGGAGTTACATCCAACAGGGCGACACATTCTCTTCCGCCCGCCTAAACTCCGTATTTATGTATGGTTTAGGAAGAAAAAATAAATTTATGGAAGCAGAAAACGTTAAGTGTGATTTAGATTCCGTGCGTGCAAGGGTAAATCACTCCCCTCACACATAAGGCGCTTCCGTGCCATGAACCCTATCTTAAATCTTTAGCCCACACCCCTGTGCGCAAGGCACTTGTTCGTAATGGCTTAGTCAAGTCCTTAAATAACTCCCCACCCACCACGCAATCGAACTGAGTACTTACAGATCCAGAATTCCTAAGTACCCTGTCGTACATAATTTTGGATCCGATCCACTAGATCACCTGATTAACGGGATCTACTACGTGCATTTGACCAAGAGCAAATGAATCAGCCGATTATCGTCTGAATATCCCAATTATCGCACAGTGCATGGCACGGACCAATCTGTTGTAACACACACAAAATAGTCCAAAATGGTCCCACTCAATCGGATCCTTCAGAATTCCTTTTAGGATCGGTGTAGAGTGGTGGGGAAATAACCTTCGTTTAACTCTCTACGGTGTGACTGGTAAGTGTGCATGCTGAAGGATACAGTGAGAACGAAATGAAGGAAAGCCCATAATTCACCACTCTGACATCACAACAAAAGTGTCGCCTCCGGTAAAATTAGCTCTTCCGTCAAGGTGTTTCTCAATCTCTGCAAATGGAGACTAAGAGAACTGTCAATGGCACGAACAGACGTCTTAATAGAAAATACTTTGTTGGATAATGGTCACCAGACAATTACTGAAGATAATCCCACCTCCTGACAAATGTCAACATAATGCCACATCTTTCTCGTCAATCCTTCCCTGTCATCACGGCACAAAAACTACAACAATCTTACTATTTCTCTGCAAGATCGTCCTTGCAAACTATGCCATTTGTTTTGCCCGCAACAGCCAATACACGGAGTGCCATCCACAGGGGGAAAGATCTCAAATGTCCAAAGTCATCAATGGGAAATGAAAGAATTTGAGAAAAGCAGCTGCGGGAACAAGGGGAGAGAGATTTCTGGGAGATAACGATCCCGCTTATTGCCCAAGGGAGGCGGAAGGTCAAAGGGTAAAATATATTTTAGCTCTTCCCAAAATGCTGTATGGATTCCACTGAAGATCAGTCAGGCATTTGGATGCCTTATTATGTATTCTTAGAGTTATTGAAAGGCACATGTGTGAAAATAAAGGGGAGAGGGTAATGACACCCCTCACCAGGGAATCTCAATGAGTTGGTTTATATGCGCCCTCAGGCAAATTGATTCATGTTGTTTTTGGCCTGCTAATGTTTTTTAGATTTTGTATTATTATTATTCAGTCATTTTGGTCTTCTATTTTTTTTTTTACATCGATAATTTTATATTTTCTTGGAACATAAATGTTTTTATTCACATAGCCTTTGGGTCCACCAGTTAATGAATGCACTGAGTATTACTGAGCAGTCTCTTATCACATCCAAAGCCATTATTTATCATTATAACGCTCTCAAGATATAAATACCTTATAAAAACTCATAAAAGGCCTTAAAAGAATTATAAAAAAAAAAGAAAAGAAATAATAGAATTTCTAAAGCGAAGCGATGGATTTAGTAAAAGTTGTACGAGGGCGTGTACATTTTTTTTAACATTTTTTTTAACATTTTTTTTCTTTTTGCGTTTTGGTTTGGTTTTTGTTGCACAAATCAGGGTCTGCTTTGCTTTTTTTTGTTTGTTTTTGTGTTTTGGTTTGGGTTTTGTTGCACAAATCAGGGTCTTGTGAAGTTACACCGACTGACTAAAAAGGTTTTAGTAAACGCTGTGGTTTCAACTTTTAAGCATGGATCCTCAACTGCGAGTAAATATCCGCAGCAGAGGCTAAAGTAAGGAAATTCTGGATCTCACATTCTGTGCGTTCGCTAACGTACGGAATCTACTTGCAGTTCACTATGGCACCTTTATTAAAGAGAAAACATTTTTTAAACACCAGTTAATTCATTGAAAGCAGAACAGTGACCATTAGAAGCTCAGGACCGGAGTATTTTGTATGTGATGGAATGGGTGATGTTGGAGGGTCTGTTGATACAACTGCCCCAATGCAGTACAAAAAAGCGGGGGGGTCAGCCGGGAGATTATAACGCTCTCAAGATATAAATACCTTATAAAAACTCATAAAAGGCCTTAAAAGAATTATAAAAAAAAAAGAAAAGAAATAATAGAATTTCTAAAGCGAAGCGATGGATTTAGTAAAAGTTGTACGAGGGCGTGTACATTTTTTTTAACATTTTTTTTAACATTTTTTTTCTTTTTGCGTTTTGGTTTGGTTTTTGTTGCACAAATCAGGGTCTGCTTTGCTTTTTTTTGTTTGTTTTTGTGTTTTGGTTTGGGTTTTGTTGCACAAATCAGGGTCTTGTGAAGTTACACCGACTGACTAAAAATGTTTTATTAAACGTTGTGGTTTCAACTTTTAAGCATGGATCCTCAACTGCGAGTAAATTTCCGCAGCAGAGGCTAAAGAAAGGAAATTCTGGATCTCAAATTCTGTGCGTTCGCTAACGTACGGAATTTACTTGCAGTTCAGGATCTGGGCCAATAAGTTTATGACAGGGCGTGCTCAGAAATATGCACACCCCCTGCACTCCCTCACACGTACAGGCCTTCTGCATACAGGACCCTACCTCAGGGTTGCCGACTTTTTATCGTTAAGCCCTGCCTTCTGTTCAGCACTGCTGCAATCCCTAGTGTTCCTGGGGGTGGGCAGGGCTTGATGAAGATCACATCATCAAGTCCCGCCCAATGCTAGTAACACTAGGGATTGCAGGAATGAGAGGGACTTGCCTGCTCTCCCGGGACACCTGCCCAAATTTCATGAGTCTCCCGGATATTACAGGAGAGTCAGCAACCCTGCCCTACCTGAAGTCTCTGCATGTGGAAGGCCCATTTACGGAAAGGTGAATCGCGCATCAGGGCTTTGGAACGCTCTTACTGTACGATTATTATTCCAGATCCCACCCATCATGTGTATCTCATTTGCATGGTGAGTGGGCCCGCCCCCTGTGTGGAGACAGAGGCCCGTATACTGAGTACCGGACGTATAACATCTACGTCCGGTGTTTAGCGATTTTTACTACTGCGCATGTGTAGTAATTTTTTACCATAATCTACGTATCTCTTCCTTACGTAGATTGCGTAAATGCCGTCTTTCAGACCACATTTACGCTATCTACGTAAGGAAAAGATACGTAGATTACGGTAACAAATGACTACGCATGCGCAGTAGTAAAAATCACTGCGTTATACGTCCGGTACCCTGAAAACGGGCCAGAGTTCCAATGCAGAATTCCATGTTCTGCACCTGCGCAGTACATGTATGTAGCAGACGTAAGTCTACAATCGTTATTAGTTCTGGATCCGGCTCATTGAGCGGAGTTATTAATAATTTTAACAAAAACTTACGACCTGGTGCCAAAATGTCTGCCAGCTACATGGTGAAAATAGTTACTTCTAGTGGATTTTTTGGGATAAAGAATAAGAAAAAAACGGTACCAGTACTCACCTAAAGTTATGAATTGATATAGACATGACCCATTCCATTAGGTACAAAGCACTCTGCTCCTAAATTTCCAACTGTCAGTTACTATGGCACCTTTTTTAAAGAGAAAACATTTTTTAAACATCAGTTAATTCATTGAAAGCAGAACAGTGACTATTAGAAGCTCAGGACCGGAGTATTTTGTACCTGATGGAATGGGTCATGTTGGAGAGTCTGTTAGTACAACTGCCCCAATGCAGTACAAAAAAGCAGGGGTAGCTCCTGGTGGTTCAGCCGGGACCCGCAGAGGGGTGTCCGCTGTTATCACTGCCAACTTAGTTGTTGTAGCTGTTGCGATCGCAACCAATTAGGATATTTTCATTAAAATCTTATTTCCTAATAATATGTTCATGTCTTTCCACAATCCAGATGTCTAGTCAGAAAGAAATCAAATTAACTTCACACTGACCTTGTACAGATAAATATTATTTTAACACTGTTTTCAACGTGGTAAATCATCTTAATGAGCCGATGACAGCATTTTGCCAGGAAAAATACACGCAGAGGCTTTCATGTTCTGTTCCAGAGGAAACATATAAATCCTCAACTTAGACACAGTCACAAAAGAAAATATCTTGAAAGCTCTGAGGACTTACACCAAGGATCATTCGCCATTTCTGCTTATCGCAATCAAAATAACACCGTGTTTAGAAAAACAAGACCCTTTGTCCTCTTGTTATGTCTGCCATTTCTCAGCAGCCACAACCGTTATATGACCAATGCAAGAAATGTCTTATACTCCTCTAATAAGGTTTCTAAAGGCTTATCACCATAGAGGCAACGCCTGATAATGTACTGACCGCGGTCCGGATTCACAGTTATGTCGTTTTTGTCTTACATATGTCGTTTTAAAAATTGGGCTATTACGCATGCATAGTAGCTTATTTAAGGCTATCTACGTACCATTTCTGCAGGTAGATTGTGCAAGCATTTCTATGTACAGAAATGGTACGTAGATAGCATATATAAGCTATGCATGTGTAGTAGCTCAATTCTTAAAACAACGTATGTAAGACGAAAACTACATAACTGTGAATCTGGACCTGTGTGTGCAATTTTAAGACACATGCAATCTATGGCACCTTGAAGCCACAGAGAGGATGTCATTAATTCTGCACACAGCGATTCAGAGCTGCCCTTACACCTTTCTTTTTTTTAGACCCTGGCATTGAATTGTGACACCAGAATCAGAATTGAGCGTTGAAGTTTCTTAGCTCAACTCTAATTTATAGATTAAACATAAAGCTTTGCAGTATAGGAGTTCTTCATGCAAAAGTAAAGTATTATCCCTGCATGCAAAAGATTTCAAATGAATTAGCCCCCCCCCCTTACATTGAAACATGGTTTAGCCGAGCTGTACACTTACACCTGTTTTGCCCTTACTCCCAAACTTTGGATCAGCCCCATTATCGTACCTCTTTCTGGGACGGTCCCCACTTACTGACCCTGGACCCTATTTGACCCTCAGTTTAGCTTACGATTTAGGATATCCTTATATCTGTCCCAAGCATATTGAAATTGTACAACTCTGTTAGCCTCTACCACCTCAAATGGGAGGCTATTCCCCTCATCAACTACCCTGTCAGTGAAGTCATTTTCCTGCACACTTCCTCTAAACCTGCCACCCTCCAGTTTATATGCAAAACAATACATTATACTACACTATTAAATGATTTTAGATTCACAGCTAGTTCTTCTATATTTGAATTAACTGAAATAAACTCATTGTTCTAAATATTTCTAATAAAGGGTACTTTGGAACAGTTAAGCTGGCCATACACTAGAGCTATTATCGTTCTGATCACCCAATTATCGGGTGATGGGGCAAATAATCGCTCTAGTGTATGGTACAGATCAATTTTTGAAACGCCAAATAAACGCACGCAATGCAGTCCCCCTCCTATACCAACAGGCAATGCAGTCCCCCTCCTATACCAACAGGCAATGCAGTCCCCCTCCTATACCAACAGGCAATGCAGTCCCCCTCCTATACCAACAGGCAATGCAGTCCCCCTCCTATACCAACAGGCAATGCAGTCCCCCTCCTATACCAACAGGCAATGCAGTCCCCCTCCTATACCAACAGGCAATGCAGTCCCCCTCCTATACCAACAGGCAATGCAGTCCCCCTCCTATACCAACAGGCAATGCAGTCCCCCTCCTATACCAACAGGCAATGCAGTCCCCCTCCTATACCAACAGGCAATGCAGTCCCCCTCCTATACCAACAGGCAATGCAGTCCCCCTCCTATACCAACAGGCAATGCAGTCCCCCTCCTATACCAACAGGCAATGCAGTCCCCCTCCTATACCAACAGGCAATGCAGTCCCCCTCCTATACCAACAGGCAATGCAGTCCCCCTCCTATACCAACAGGCAATGCAGTCCCCCTCCTATACCAACAGGCAATGCAGTCCCCCTCCTATACCAACAGGCAATGCAGTCCCCCTCCTATACCAACAGGCAATGCAGTCCCCCTCCTATACCAACAGGCAATGCAGTCCCCCTCCTATACCAACAGGCAATGCAGTCCCCCTCCTATACCAACAGGCAATGCAGTCCCCCTCCTATACCAACAGGCAATGCAGTCCCCCTCCTATACCAACAGGCAATGCAGTCCCCCTCCTATACCAACAGGCAATGCAGTCCCCCTCCTATACCAACAGGCAATGCAGTCCCCCTCCTATACCAACAGGCAATGCAGTCCCCCTCCTATACCAACAGGCAATGCAGTCCCCCTCCTATACCAACAGGCAATGCAGTCCCCCTCCTATACCAACAGGCAATGCAGTCCCCCTCCTATACCAACAGGCAATGCAGTCCCCCTCCTATACCAACAGGCAATGCAGTCCCCCTCCTATACCAACAGGCAATGCAGTCCCCCTCCTATACCAACAGGCAATGCAGTCCCCCTCCTATACCAACAGGCAATGCAGTCCCCCTCCTATACCAACAGGCAATGCAGTCCCCCTCCTATACCAACAGGCAATGCAGTCCCCCTCCTATACCAACAGGCAATGCAGTCCCCCTCCTATACCAACAGGCAATGCAGTCCCCCTCCTATACCAACAGGCAATGCAGTCCCCCTCCTATACCAACAGGCAATGCAGTCCCCCTCCTATACCAACAGGCAATGCAGTCCCCCTCCTATACCAACAGGCAATGCAGTCCCCCTCCTATACCAACAGGCAATGCAGTCCCCCTCCTATACCAACAGGCAATGCAGTCCCCCTCCTATACCAACAGGCAATGCAGTCCCCCTCCTATACCAACAGGCAATGCAGTCCCCCTCCTATACCAACAGGCAATGCAGTCCCCCTCCTATACCAACAGGCAATGCAGTCCCCCTCCTATACCAACAGGCAATGCAGTCCCCCTCCTATACCAACAGGCAATGCAGTCCCCCTCCTATACCAACAGGCAATGCAGTCCCCCTCCTATACCAACAGGCAATGCAGTCCCCCTCCTATACCAACAGGCAATGCAGTCCCCCTCCTATACCAACAGGCAATGCAGTCCCCCTCCTATACCAACAGGCAATGCAGTCCCCCTCCTATACCAACAGGCAATGCAGTCCCCCTCCTATACCAACAGGCAATGCAGTCCCCCTCCTATACCAACAGGCAATGCAGTCCCCCTCCTATACCAACAGGCAATGCAGTCCCCCTCCTATACCAACAGGCAATGCAGTCCCCCTCCTATACCAACAGGCAATGCAGTCCCCCTCCTATACCAACAGGCAATGCAGTCCCCCTCCTATACCAACAGGCAATGCAGTCCCCCTCCTATACCAACAGGCAATGCAGTCCCCCTCCTATACCAACAGGCAATGCAGTCCCCCTCCTATACCAACAGGCAATGCAGTCCCCCTCCTATACCAACAGGCAATGCAGTCCCCCTCCTATACCAACAGGCAATGCAGTCCCCCTCCTATACCAACAGGCAATGCAGTCCCCCTCCTATACCAACAGGCAATGCAGTCCCCCTCCTATACCAACAGGCAATGCAGTCCCCCTCCTATACCAACAGGCAATGCAGTCCCCCTCCTATACCAACAGGCAATGCAGTCCCCCTCCTATACCAACAGGCAATGCAGTCCCCCTCCTATACCAACAGGCAATGCAGTCCCCCTCCTATACCAACAGGCAATGCAGTCCCCCTCCTATACCAACAGGCAATGCAGTCCCCCTCCTATACCAACAGGCAATGCAGTCCCCCTCCTATACCAACAGGCAATGCAGTCCCCCTCCTATACCAACAGGCAATGCAGTCCCCCTCCTATACCAACAGGCAATGCAGTCCCCCTCCTATACCAACAGGCAATGCAGTCCCCCTCCTATACCAACAGGCAATGCAGTCCCCCTCCTATACCAACAGGCAATGCAGTCCCCCTCCTATACCAACAGGCAATGCAGTCCCCCTCCTATACCAACAGGCAATGCAGTCCCCCTCCTATACCAACAGGCAATGCAGTCCCCCTCCTATACCAACAGGCAATGCAGTCCCCCTCCTATACCAACAGGCAATGCAGTCCCCCTCCTTTACCAACAGGCAATGCAGTCCCCCTCCTATACCAACAGGCAATGCAGTCCCATTCCTATACCAACAGGCAATACAGACCCCCTCCTATACCAACAGGCAATGCAGTGCCCCTCCTATACCAACAGGTAATCTCATCCTATACTAACAGGCAATACAGTCCCCCTATTATACCACATGGGAATACAGTCCCCCTTCTATACCAACAGGCAATGTAGACCCCCTATTATACCACATGGGAATACAGTCCCCCTGCTATAACAGGCAATAGAATTCCATTTTGTGCTACTGCACTGCATTACTACAGGAGGGTAGAATCCAGACACAGATTCCACAGTGAATATAGACTTTCAGTCCTTCCTTTAACCCATTATTCCCACATACATTTAAGTCCCATTACTACCATACTAAATATAAAACACAATCCCCTGCACCCAAACACAATCTTCTGTTACAACCAAAGCGAATACTGATTCTTCTATCCTCTGCTATGCCATACTATATACTTTACCTAAGGTCACTGCCGTCCTCCTCATAACGGCCTTACCTCGGACTGACGCGAGTCATCACCACCCTACTCTGACCCTGTGAGCTCACCTACAGACCATACAACGAGCATGTCCTGACCTGACGCTTTGATCTTCACCCCGAACTCTTCCCAGCATCAGGGAGTCCCAGACACGGCAGGTCTGGAATATGGGTGTATGACATAAGCTCTGATGAGCTGCATTATAAACAGATGTTAATGATAATAATGGTGTATCATACTCAGGCCATTACAGAACAGGTGGAGAAGGCAAATGTCTTATGTAAGCAGGTTTAACAGGTACTCATCACAGGATAAAAGCCTTTGTGGTTTCATAATGACAGATCATGGCTGATGACTTGTGCCTGCTTGCCCAATGTCAGCCCATTAACCACCTTCACAATAAGATCAAGTTCACTGGAGATTGAACGGTGTAGACATTATAATCCTGGAGTAGTGTCTACCAAACACATCGTGGTTATAACAAATCAAAGCCCATCACCACTACTGAAAGGATTAGATTAGACATTTTACAAAGATGACACAATACAGGTCACACTCAGCGCTCTCGCACAGCAGTGGGGTAACAGACAGGCGTTTTTAGAGGCAGCTGGAACTGTGGACGCCCCAAACAAAGCTTCGGAGAGTTTAGTAGCTCACAACAACCTATGGCTGGTCACATAGATCAGGCTGGTTACTGCTTACCCTTCATTAGTAAATAGCTCGCAGGGGGTGGATCTCTTTACCTTGTGTATTTATAGAAATGCAGCAATAATAAATATAATAGGGTGGCACAAAGAAGAGTGTAACCAGGTTAAACAGGGTCTGCCAAACAAATACAAATAAAATGACAGCTATTGGTAAGAAAGATAGATACGAGACAGATACGAGACAGATACGAGACAGATACGAGACAGATACGAGACAGATACGAGACAGATACGAGACAGATACGAGACAGATACGAGACAGATAGATAGATATGAGATAGATAGATAGATAGATAGATAGATAGATAGATAGATAGATAGATAGATAGATACTTTATCCCAGGGCAGAGAACTCCCAGTAGTCATCTGACAGGTAAACTCTGTTTTCTGATGCTAATTGTACACATTCTCTCAGACAATAATGGGTGTTTCCCAAACCCCATCAGTATATGAAAGAAATGATTGTTTAAACATCAGAGGCCGGAGCATGTCAGTCAGAGCTGGCAGGTGGTATAGGCAGGTAATGGGCGGCGTAATTACTTTAATTACAACATGGCTGAATTTACAAATCATAATGAGATACAAATAGACAGAAACTGCAAATATCTAAACAGCTCTTTCCTGGACCTATAGATGGTTTATATTCTAAACGTAAAGAAAGTGAGGAATAAATTCCATGCATATAGCGGCTTCCTGTATAGGCATGGACTCAGAGTTATAGGGTCTGTGTATTCTATGCTTTATATAGATCTAGTTCAAGTGCTGTTTATAAACTACTAGATAGCAGCTGCAGCTAATTAATTGTTTATAAGCAATCAATGGCTGCAGACGCAGTTCAGACACCATCATGTGCATTCACAGAGTGCATGCACCCGATGAAAGTAGCATACCCTCCAACATGACCCAATCCATTAGGTACAAAATACTCTGCTTCTCAGTTTCCAACTGTCAGTTACTATGGTAACCTCCTTTGTTGAGGACACAAATAATTTTTTTTAAATATCAGTTAATTCATTTAAACCAGGTGAGTGACAGTTGGAAGCGGAGGTGTGGAGTATATTGTACCTCATGGAATGGGTCATGTTGAAGGGTCTGAGGTAGGGGGGCCCCGAATAAGGCTTTGCCCCAGGCCTCTCTCCTCTGCTATGGGTGGCCCTGTGTGCTGGAAGAATCATAATAACCAAAAAGAGATGAAAATAAATACAAAAGGCTTTGCATAATTTAGAACCTTATTAATTTATTAACAGATATCTCTGCATCATACACCGTTGATGAGGATAGAGATATAATATAAAACACAACATGGCCTGGCACTCTAGCCATTACTCAGTTACTGATCATGAACTTCTATCTTTAAAATAAAAGTCAGAGAATTAGTTACAGATATCTGCAGATGTGATAAGCCGTTCGCCACTTCCAAGGCTTCTCTGTTGGATGGTCCTAACTCTAATCTTAACTCTAAACTTTAGAGCCCCAACTTTGGGTCACATATCCAATATCTTTCTAAACCAAGAACGGCTTATCACATATCTGCAGATATTTGTAACTAATTCTCTGACTATTATTTTAATATTTTAAAGATAGAGGTTCATGATCAGTAACTGAGTAATGGCTAGAGTGCCACGCCATGTTGTGTTTTTTGTGCAAATTCCCCTTGCTTTGTGCACCTGCTGTGTATATTACTTTATAAACGGATTATAGCGGCCCCCATTTTGGGTGTGTGCGTGTGCGTATGTATATATATATATATATTATATATATATATATATATATATCTCATTAGGAATAGAAAGAGAATTCCCAGGTATAACATTAGCTTCATTACTGCAGCAATAACTCTGGAAATTTTGTTTTAAATGACTAGAGACCCAGGAATTATATTAATCCCTTCTTGTAACCTAACCATTAAAACCATTCAGTTTGATGAATGGCCCCATCTATTTACTTTATACATATTGATATTGCTTTCTTAGATAGTGCTAAACATGTCATTAGATAAACTTGTCTAATGACTATTCCAGGTCCCATTGTTCTGCACCCAACCTGACAAACACAACACAATGGCCTTTAAATCCTCTGCTAGATTATAGGTGTGACATAAAAGAGGGGGTTTAGTTGTTATGGTGCATTATCATAAGAAAGAATGTTAACTAGAGACTAAATACTAGTGCCCCTTCACTAAATCAGAGGTCAACAAGTGTATTCAAATAGTCACGGACCCTTCACTGGTTTTCTAACAACAAATCAAACATTTTAATTATTAAGGACCAGAGCTAGACTTAAGAAATGAGGGTGTTTTTTCCGCTCTTTGAGGGTGGAAAATGCCGCATTTCGTGAAAGAGGCACGTGCGCAACTAAGGTTTTCAGCATGGATCCGGATCCTCCATATTCTCAATTCCATGCTGGAACCTTTCCAACGGAGGAGTGGACAGGGCAGGTTGCGTACAGCAAATGCGCAAGGTAGGATGGGGGAGGGATATAAATTGCTGGCTGCGTTATTACACTGTGTCCAGATTTCTGTGAACCATTCATTTTACACGGGCTTTTAACTCTATGTTTAAGGGAGGGTCT
>WWET01000485.1:5988-16523 GCA_011038615.1 Limnodynastes dumerilii
AATGGCAGGCTATGTGGATGGGTGGCTTGGTAGGTGGATGAATGGCTATGTGGATGGGTGGGAGGGTAGGTGGATGACTGGCAGGATATGTGGATGGGTGGCAGGGTAGGTGGATGAATGGCAGGCTATGTGGATGGGTGGGAGGGTAGGTGGATGAACAGCAAGATATATGGATACATGAGCAGCAGGGTAATTGGATGAGCACCAGGGCCCAGTTCTAGACCTACCTTTCCATTCCGGATTTTACGCTAGCGTATTTTCTATGCACTTTGTCCGTTTTACGCTTGCCAAACCCTACCTTAACTACGTACGTAAGTGCCTAAGCACGCCCATACCGTACGATTTAAATGCCTCTCCCTGCCTCCAGAGCATTATTACAGGTGACGTATGGCTGTCATGCCCCTTCATTCGTAGTTACGCTGTAGATACGAGGCTGGTACGTACGTTCAGAGTTACGTGGTGTAACATCTGCCATGTGCAGTACATACAAAACAGTGTTTTTACATCACTGGCTAGTGTAAATACACTAGCGTACGTAGCTTAGGATCTACCCCCAGGTAAGTAAATAAGTGGTGTTGCAAACAGTATTAGAGTTGAGCGGTGATGTTGCCTAGCACAAGTCTAAATAAGAGTTTATAGGTATCTGTGTGCAATAAGCAGAAACAAAGTATTAATTAAAAAAAAAAAAAAATTCAATGAATTGGCCTCCCCCTGAAATTCAGCATGGGTTTTCCCAGGTGTAACTATCCACTGGTTTTGCTCTTATTTTCAATCTTTATATCTGCTTTTTGAACAGCTAAACATCCTTGACAATGATAAAAAAAAAAACATTCTAACATCTGCTTACAAGCATATAATTGATCATTTTGCAATATTTGCCTATAAGATATATCGTATAACAGCACACACAACATACTAAGGTTGTTTATAGAAACACAATGTAAATGTTCATTATAGGTTCTTCTTACTTGCAATGCTCCTGGGTGACGCTACAAAAAGCCTAATTAAGGTGTGTCCTCCCAGATCACACCATGGGCTCATGTGATGTCATTAACCAGCAATAAGTGCAAATGACTATTTCTGTAATGTATATGGTAATAAGTAACCGTACACAGGTGGTAAAACATCATGTTTTATTAAATGGTTACAATTGTTTAACATTACAGTGAAAATAAGTCTGCAATATATTTCCTGCAGACTGAAGCAAGTGTCACAAGGGAATAGGGGCACAACTGTAGGGGGTGCAGCAGCTACGGGGCCAGAGAGGAGCCCATGGCAGCCACCCTGCACTGTATGTAAGCAAGCTGTCAGAGACTGGCAGCTTAAAACAGCATTCGGCACTGCATGTATGAGTATATAGCACTGTAGCGTTCAGCCCTTATATACGGAGCGCCAAGCCACTGTTTTAAGCTGTTAACCTCTAACAGCCTCTATCAGACAATGGTTCCACCCAGCTAAGTATAGTCCCGTCCATCTGGGCCTGAGTTTGTCACCTTCTGCACCTGCTGAAGATCATAGTTATTCAGAGCAAGTTAGTAACATTTTCAGAACACGGTAGCGCTGTGAGCGATCAGCAATGGGGCGAGTGGCAGACTGTAGGTAAAATAAGAAGGTTGGCAACTTTTAGGGAACTTTTTTAGGTTTGTCCAGAGAAGCTGAGCAAATATAGATCTATTATGCACCAGTTCTCAGCTGGAGGGGATTGAATCTACTAAATCTTGCACTTTAATGCTGCACACTTCAGGGACATTTACACAGTTTTTCTGAGTTTCCTATTTATACAGTGGCCCTGATCAACATCTAAGCATCTAACAACAACATCTAAGTGCACATACTGACACAGTGGAAATGTGGTGCAGGTTGCATGAGATCCAGAACTGCAAATAACTGTGAATTGCGAGCTTATACACCATGTAGGGTATGGGCACACAGCAGTTAAGCTGTAAGCAGATATGGTTGTGGGTCCGCTTTGAGAATGCCCTATTTTAAAAGAGCAGTTGTCTGGCTGGGAAAGACCGAAGACAGAGCTCCGAATTTTACCCCAATCCCTAATCCTTCCCTTCCATGACCCTAACCCTAAGCTTCCCCCACAGCCTGACCCTAACCCACCCTTCCCTGAAGCTTAACCCTAAGCCTCCCATCCCCACAGCCTAAATCTAGATTTCTCTACCTGCAGGCTGACCCTAACCCTGCCCTTCCATGACCTTAACCCTCCCTTTCCCAGTGCTTATCCCTAACCCTAAAATTCCTCATACTCACCTTATTGCAAGTGGGGATATTCAAACATGTTTGGTGATAGAGTAGGAAAATGACCGCTCTTTGCAATTGTGCATTAGGTTTTGTATTGTCTTCCGCAATGATCTTTATATTGATGCATTTCTAATGAGGGGCAGGTGGGAGTTCTAGTGGGAGGGGGGAGGTTTTGTAATTTTACAGTGTAGGCACTCCCTACATGCCAGTCTATACAGACTTTCTATCCACCCTTATTTTACGTAAGGACAGATTGGAACACTTAAGGAGGGGTCACATGACGAACCATTATTCTATCCAAAGGTTAATTGGCTGCTGAGTAAATGGACCCTAATGTTATCATAAGGAAGTTAAATGAAGGGGACAGGAACTTGCCAATACTCCCAGAATATCCTGGAGACTTCAAAAATTCGGCCAGTTCTCCCGGAATCCAGGGAGAGCAGGCAAATCTCCTGCAAGTCCTGCCTCTGCCTCAGCATTACTAGGGTTAGACGGGACTTGATGATGTGATTTTGTCATCAAGCCCTGCCCACCCCCAGCAACACTAGGGCCCAGATTTACTAAGCTGCGGGTTTGGAGAATCGGAGATGTTGCCAATGGCAACCAATCAGATTCTAGCTGACATTCTCTAGTATGTAATAGAAAGTGAGAGCTAGAATCTGATTGGTTGTCATCGGCTTTTCCAAACCCGCATCTTAGTAAATCTGGCCCTTTGAATTGCAGTAATGATTGACAGGGACGGGGCTTAATTGTGGAATTGGCATATTTCAGCCCTGTCCCATACCGGCATATATCTCTTCCCTCCTGCAAGGGAAATAGAAGGTTAGCGACCATGAAGTAAAGGTGTTGTCCACAGCAACCAATCAGATTTTAGCTATCATTTATGTAATATGGTATCATATGTGGAATCAATACCACATCTTTCTTTACCTTGCAAATGGTGTTAGGTTCAAATGTTACAATATATTAAGGTGCAAATTGGCAAGGAAAGAACTGAGGAACAAAGAGCCTTCTCAGATTATCAATGGAAAGATCTGAATAAGCCTTTGGGAAGCATTGCTATTATTTTAGAAGGGTTCTATAACAGACAGGCTATATTAGCAGGGACTGATTAGATTACTACAGCGTAGGCATAAAGGTATTGATTCTCTGACTAACACATCCAATGTCCTCAAACGTATGACAATGACATCTAAACCGTGAGGATAGTTATTCATTGTTGCAGACTCTGTACATACAGTAAGGTGTGTGATGTCATAACAAAGTCAATACTGAATTTAGTATCTTAAATGTCTGTCTTGTGACATTGCTATAAAACTGACCTTTAAACCTGTGCCACTTTACTACGTAAAACAAGCGAATCACACAAACTCCTGTCATATGGAAAAATCCAAATGAATTGTATGACATAGTTGCCAATTCTCCGAATATTAGGAAGATTCCATGAAGCGTGGGTAATCCCCCTAAATATTAGAAATATTCCATGAAGATGGTTGCAGTCTCTGGTCCGATGGCCCACTTTGCGAAATAGAGAGTCGAAAGTTACTTTTTGGCTGTCTCTACTTCAAATAGGGGTCCATTTTAGGGAGTATTAGAAGGGAGTATTAGGGATGTATAGGGTCAGGCTGTGGGGAAGGAAGGGTTAGGGTCAGGCTGCAGGGAAGGGAGGGTTAGGGTTAGAACAAGGAGAAGGGTTGTGGTTAGTTCAGCCACTCACTTTTTGGAGCACCGTGTTTGGTCTCCCTGAATATTAGGAAAATTCCATGAAGAGCGGGTAATCTCCCTGAATATTAGGAAGATTCCATGAAGAGCGGGTAATCTCCCTGAAGTGTTTCCTAATCTCCCTGATGCTGACTCAGTTCCAGAAGTCCTTGTGGTATGATTACAGAATTAGAAATTTGGAAATGATCCAGACCTCTGTGCGTGTTCCGTACCCATAGAGCCCTGGAAGTTGGCGCGGAAGAAGGGAGTGAACTCCCATATCATTCCCCTCTTTCATGTGGACTTTAGCTCAGTTACACTGCGGATCAATGGTCTGTGCGATCGCTGATCTGCATGTAAGTCTTTTAGTCAGCCCACACCATATAATTTAAATGCTCCTTCCCAGCCACCTTGTGGAGTTTAGGTGAGTATAAGGAAGGGGCCGTCCTGTCGAATGGATCTCCTAGCAAATGGAACTTAGGCCCGTATTCAGACGTCCGTCTTCTGTGCCCGTCCATCTGTAACTAACCGATTGAAGTTACTGGGCATGCGTAGTAATTTTTGTACGTGTGTACGCAATCTACGTAGCAAAACGCTACGTAAATAGCGTACAATAATTACTACGCATTCCCAGTAACTTTAATCAGTTAGTTACGGACGGACAGACATAGAAAACAGATGTCTGAATACGGGCCTTAGTTCCATAAGCCAGGAGATCTGTAGCGTAACTTGTGGCGCACACATGCGCTGATGTTACAGTTAGGCCTACTTACGCATGAAGCTTGGGTAAGTAGTCTAACCTACAGAGGTCTGGATCCGGTCCTTTGTCCTATTCCCTTTCATGGAGGCCTATGGTGATTGACAATTTCATGGAGGCCAAGATCTAATCAAAGACTGGCAGTTAGCTAAGGCAACAGACAGACCATTTAGATAGTAGGAGGTACTGCGTTCCAACTATTCTTACTAATAGCTAGTGAATGAATGGCTGGTGGGGGGTGAGTATATAGATTCATGTGCCTGCAGGGTTGGTGGTATATAATTGTGGGGGTAAGTGAGGAGGGGAAAGAGCAGGGACTAGTGGTAATAGGGAGATAGTTGCTATGATGTTCTGACATAATCTGGATGTGTTCACACTTTAATAACAATTTGTCTCATGTATATTGGTCCGTGCTCTGGTGAGGAAGGATGGTAGAAGTGATAGGGAAGTACAGAAGAGGGAGAAAAACACGGATTGCTGAAATAATTAAACATACTCAAAAAAGCAATGTGTAACATCATTGTGTAATCAATGTGTAACATACATGGAAACAAAATGCCAGTACTTTTATTAATATGGAAGGGCACCACCTAGTGGACATAATCAAACTGTCAATAGCACTAGTAGCTGATTAAAACGTGAGTATAAAGAAAAGTTGTGCTTTTGCCAATATTCACTGGATTGTTTGATAAGATGTACAGTGTTTGTGCAGGGTGACTTCTAAATAAAGGTTTATTTATATAAATACACAATTATTGAATTCATTGCCTTCTCCCTCACATTAACTGATTACATAATTAAGTTTATGAAAGTTGTTAAAACATAAAAGGTTGAACTTATGATTATTTCTGGGCTCTTAACAACCATTTGAAACTTCATTTAGAAACCCCCAGCAACATGGATTATTTTAAAAAGCTAATTTCTAGGATAGAATAAAACATTTTTATTAAAGTTTTCCAGAACACATGAAAATGTGTGATATAAAAAATATATAAATACCTGGCTGACTACATATCATGCGCTTCAAGACTTGCTGAGATTTTGAAGCTTGATAGAGATGTCAGGCCTAACTGGTACGATATAAAACAAGGTAAGCTGTAGACAATGGAAAAGCAGTGTTCGCATCAGAAAATGTTGCCAGCCGTGTGGTATTAGAAATTAGGCCAGTGGGGGTAGTGAGATATATATTATATATATATTTTTTGTAATTATTTTTTTATTAGACATTTCAGAAAGTAACCGTACACATGAAACACTAGATAGAAAATACACTATTGAGTTATCACATCGTAGGTAGTGGGATATTTTACAATAATATTACTGGACTGAATCCGGACATCCATTCCTACTGCGGAGCTCCTCGCTGGCACTTCACAACTGAAAGATAAGCATTAAAAAAAAACGAAAAAAAAAACGAAAAAAAAAAACAAGTGCAGCCTTCAGAGTGCTTACCATAATTCAATGACACCTCCCCACAAATGTACACTGCACTAGATCCAATCCCTGTCCCCCTTGTGTGTCTACAACCATGCAATCCATCCTCCTTACGTGTGTACAGCTCTCCAATATTCCCCCCTTGTGTTTCAGCAAATATCCAACCCCCAACCTCCAAAAAAAAAAAGAATAAAAACCTGTCATAGTCTCTGCCAAACATGACATAACTTTTACTGTATAGGTTTTGAGTGTTAGAAGTGAATTTAGCTCATTAACATATCCCTCGACCCCTCTGGCTTATATTTGCCAATTTTTGTTTTGCTGGGTGTAAATCTGCACTTTAAAGTATTTTGAAAACAAATCATTTGCTTTGCAATCAGAGACTGTTAGAAGACAACCTTTAAAAATCTGCACAGATTAATTACAGGAATACGCTGAGATACATCCAATCTTTAAAAACGTCTCTTCCCTCTCATAATTACTGTTACTTTTTCTGTCTTCCCTCCTCTCCGGTTCTGCTCTGCAGTAGATAATGCTGACATAACCTCAGGTCACACAGGCAACACACTGCACAAAGTGAGTCCCTGCTGACTGTGTCTGTCTCCGAAGGGCTATACAGGCTTTCTTCTGCTAGGAAAGCCTGTACAGCTAATCGGAGGACAGATACTGGCAGCTGGGACTGAAAGCTGGAGCCACTAGCCAGGCGGTATGAGTGAAACAGTCGGGTGGAGCGCCCGGCTAAAAGGGCCTGGGGAGAACACTGGAAAAGATCGTCACAATGGATGGATCCCCAGACTTCCAATTTTTCACCTTCTGTGGGTTTTAATGGAATTATACTCTTTTTACTGCACGTTTATGCATCAGTGCTAACCAATCAGAAAATGTTCCGACCCAGACCTAAGAGGAATAACAGTTCTGTTAGAGTCAGAGTACAGTATATATTAGACATAGGCAACCTGTGGCCCTCCAAGTTTTTTTATACAAGTATCCTATTTTGCCAAGTTAAGCTTTGCATATTCTGTTAGAGAATGCTGGGAGTTGTAGTTTGACAACATCTGGAGTGCCAAAGTGCCAGTTTCCTGTGGCCAAATAAGCTTCCTATTAATGTGTACCAATCCAGGTATCTGTATGTATGCTAATTTCCACGCAACGCAATCAGAAAAATAAAGGTAGAACACAAGGACGTCTGCATAATGTCGCCCAATGTTTGCAGATCTAGCTAATCTCTCGCTCTGGATCTAGTCATATCACAGTTTGGAGATAACCTAGTCATATCACCTGGATTTCTAATAAATAAACTCTCTCTATCTATAATTTTAATTAATTGCCACACAGCATAATATTACAAGTGAACACAGTCCGATATATAGAACAGTAATAAACTTGAGTGTTTGTCGATGGTGACTTACTGTAGCTTTGATAAACACTGTATGGTGTTCTGAAGCATTGTGGCCCTTTATAGACATGATACTAATAATGGACCGGATCCAGACTCCCACATGCTTTCCAAACGTGCAGGAGTCTGTCCGTCCAACAGAGAGAGAGGGGAGTGAAATACCTTTGTTCATATCCCAGAGGAGTGTTACTCCTCTTTCTCAAGCAGGCTTTATGGCAACTTAAGCTTTTCTCAGAAATGGGCTTGTACAGAACAAAGTTCCATACAATGCTATCATAACACTAGCGTAACATCTGGAGGGCGCATGCAAGCTCCAATCAAATCAGGCCACTTACGCACCTTACGTGCATAAGTGGCCTAACATTATTTAATCTGGATCCGGTCCAATGTAAGTGGCACTATATACAGGTACAAGATAGTACACAAATCTTAACCAGATGAAGAGCCAGATTTACTAAACTGCAGAGAAGGAAAAGTGAAGACGTTGCCCATAGCAACCAAGCATATTCTAGCTGACATTCTCTAGTATGTAAGTGAAAACTAGAATCTCATTGGTTGCTATGGACAAAATTTTTCCACTTTTCTTTTTCCGCAGTTTAGTAAATCTAGTCTGAAATTTATTTTTAAATGGGTCAAAGAACCAGAATGCATCTTCAAGGGAAAAGAGATACAGCAAATATATCCTTACCTATTCACGGTTTCAGTGCAAGATCCTCGTACATCTGCAAACACTCTAAGATGAATATTTGGCACTAAGTGTGGACAGTGAAAAAACTAGGGTTATACAATTTCAGTGATTGTAACTGCACACAAAACAACATGGTTAGTTTTGATAAGGATACCATATACCATTAAAAGTGCAGCCTTTTTGTGTGACCAAACCAGTAATATGATTATTAGCTCAAATTAATTTGGTTTATAGTATTATTCTTATTTTTAAATGAAGGCGGTAATAACTTCAAACTTCCCACTTATTAGAGGCATAAAAGGAAGTATTGGGGAAAAGATATGACCGTAGGCTACTACAAGTAAAACAAATAGAAAAAAAAATCTACTTTAGCAAGCCAGCACACAATAATAAATAACATTCATGCATATGTTCAGTGCTTTCTTTACAGTTATTGAAAAACAAGTCACGCTGTAAACTATAAACCAAAACACAGAACAATACTCCAATAACAGGAACATAAACAGTGCTTTAGCCTGGTCACTATGGGCAGCCATTTTGGTGTGGACAATTGCACAACTTTAATGCACTCGTGCTCCGATAAAATGGCCGCCACCTTACAATAGACAAGCATTTCCATATTTTCAACGTCTAGTGTTTAAGATAGTGATTGACGTGCAGAGGAGTGCATTGGACGCTAGAGGCCAGTCTGTGCTCAGTAACCTTACTTCAGCTGTCACAGCCAGCGCGTGACCCTGACCTGTGTCCCAGGGCTGCTCCAGAAAGGGGTCATGAACATGTTACGCTCCTTCCTGCAGAGGACACTGGGGAGAGTGAAGCACCACATAGGCACTGATCAGTTTGGGAATAAATACTATATCATCCCTGAGCAGAAAACATGGACAGGTAATCAGAGCCCTTGTGGCGATGTACCATGATAACCTCCTCTGTTGCTTTTATAAGGGTGATCTAAGTTTCTCCAGTCACGTATATTTGTAGCCTTACAGCATGTATTGCACATTGCAGGACATAGTATGTTATCACTTTTATTAAAGTTAGGCTAAACATAGCAAATTGTGCCTCCTCACAACTCAGTGCCATTGTTGAGTTATCAGTGGGCTCTGGGGACAACAACTCCAGTAACTACAAAAGTAGCTTGACAATGTGTGTTAATGCAATTTCAGAATGCAGATATCAATGTATTATCCATGCATCCTTTCTGCATCACAACAGGTAAAGCTGTCCATACACTGGGACGATTATCTATCCCAGCAGGGGGTTGCCCGATAAACGAGACGATTTCCCGCCAGGAAAATGTCCCTTTATTGGCACCATTCACCTCTCCTGCTGGGATCGATAATCCTAGCAGAAGAGGGGGTCAGGACTTGTATTATGCTGCTCTGACAGCTTTGATACCTTCAAAGCTGTGAGAGCAGCATAGTACGTAGACATGCAGCAGCGGCTATTGCAGGGAGTAGTACAGATAGTGATCAGCTGAAGCTGCGCTTTACACAGCACGTCTTCGGCTGATCCCTGTCTGTACCACTCCCTACAATAGCTGCTGCTGCATATCTATGTACTATACCAGTGATGGCGAACCTATGACACGCCAAGACATTTTGACTTACGCAGTCAAAATGTCTTAGTGTGTCACCTCTAATACGAGTGTCATAGGTTTTACTGATTGCGGCGGTGGATGTCGGTGATGGTCAGCGGCGGCGATCAGTGGGGTAAGGGGTAGGGAGAGGTGGTATCAGCTGCAGGGGATATGGCTGATACTGCCTCTCCCCCCTGCAGCACCTGATTGGATCAAAATGATCCAATCAGATGCTGCAGCCTAGGACACAGTGAGTGATGTTGCGTAACCTAGGTCACGCAGCGTCAGAGTGGGAGGAATAGAGAGGCGCCGCAGAGGAGAGCAGAAAGCAGAGGTAAGTTTATTTTAAGTTTATATTATTTTTTTAAAAAAAGGCTGGGCACTAATAAATGGGGCAAATAGGCTGGGAACTAATTAAAGGGGCAAAAAGTGCCAAAGGCTGGGCACAATAAGGGGACAATAAGACTGGGCACAAAAAGGCTGGGCATAATAAGAGGGCAAGACTGGGCACTAATAAAAGGGGACAAAAGGCTGGGGACAAAAAGGGGACAATAAGGCTGGGCACAAAAGGGCAAAAAGTCTGGGAACTAATAAAGGGGGCAAAAAGTGCCAAAGGCTGAGCACAAACAGGCAATAAGGCTGGGCACAATAAGGGGACAATAAGACTTGTCTCAAAAGGGCAAAAAGGCTGGGAACTAATAAAGGGGGCAAAAAGGCTGGGCACAATAAGGGG
>WWET01000485.1:18320-29082 GCA_011038615.1 Limnodynastes dumerilii
GCGCCTTGAGGACAGGTTTGGAAACCACTGCTTTAGATGCAATGTCTAAGTATTACATAGTGGTTTATAAACTTTCTTTAAGCATTCTTCCACTGACTCCTTCCACAGTAGATCTTACAATCTAACTTACATTGATAAGATGCAACTGTCAGTCTATTTAAGTATGAAAATAGGATGGATAATTCTGAAACACATGGAGTAAATCCTCAAAAATAGGCAAAACTCTCAAACTCCACACAGGGCCCAGAACTGACTATATACGTCACAAAGTTATGTTGTAACTTGAGCATCAATTTGTGCAGTTATACAAAAAAAAAAAAAATATTGTGTACCAACCACATTAAGCAAATCATGACATATAGATCCAGGGGGACAATTAGTAGGGTTGTGTGTGTGATATAAGTCAATTTTTGCAAAGGATATCTACTCTGGGAGTTCACTCCGGGTGTACATTCTCACACCAGCAGACCTATGTAGCGGATGGTTTCTGTTTTACTAGTAGATTCCAGGGTAAGCTACATCTACCTTTGCTCTAGTACAAATAAATAAAATTTTCTGTATTTAACTTTATTAAGGTATATTTAAAAGAAGTCTCATTGAAGATGTTTTTTTTTAGTATATATGTAGGCTTCCATTTTATTTCTTATCTACATTTACATATTTAAGGAGGTCTAATAATATAACTACATAATATAAAATAATTAGACAACAGAGTTTCTGTCATCATTTGAGCAAACATCCTGCAATTGTTATATACAGCGTTATATGAATAGCTATTCAACAGCCTTTGTTTAGTTAAGGGAAATATGTGTATTTTCTTAACATATGCTACTGACCAGTATTTGTCCCTCAAGGATTCAGGACTGTGTTCAAGCTTAAGAAGCTCCGGCTTCTAAAGAACGGTCTTTGAAGAAATCACGTACTACACATGCTATTGGTTGATGAGAGGACCACTTGCTTCATCATTGACCTAGATGATCTGTTTGTTTATTTATTAACAGGTTTTTATATAGCGCTGTCCGATTACGTAGCGCTTTACAGAGAATATTTAACATTCACATCAGTCCCTGCCCCATTCTAGTTATACAAAAAAAAAATTCTATCTCATATTCCTAACACAGACATAGACCAATTAACCTACCAGTATTTATAGGTAGGTATAAGTAGCGCTACAAGCACCAGCATGCCTAAGGATGCCAGGGCATGCGCACGTGGAAAACCACAAGCGACAGAATGCCCTCCCATCCATGGTCTGCTGCGGCCTGTAATTTCCCCAGTAGTAAATAAATAAAAAACAGGGCCGGCCCGTTACAGTTAAAAAATAAAAAAATAAAAAAGCGTTACATTAAATACAGAAAAGAAATCTTAAAGTCATACTTCTCTTCTTTGGTGGGATCTTCATCTGTAATGGTTCCCATCTTGTAAGCTTTTAATCCTTAGAAACTCTTGTGTGAATAAAAAAAACCCTGGTACGAATGCTGTGACACGTCCTGTTGGCAGGACATCCCGCCGCTAATGACAGGACTGCTGTCACTGGGCTCTATTTATACCCTCCCTCAGCATGGGAACGTTCTCACACTGACAGAGGGTATTAATAAATCCAGTCAGACTATTGTAAGCGTATGGTGGAAGTGCAGGCACCATACACCACTAATAGGAATATTTAAATGAGATAAACACCCCTTTTCTCATTTACATATTGTGGAATTCCCCGTTCCACTGGCGCTGTGGATACAAACACAGATGGATGGGCAGCCTTCTGCCCACCTTTCTGTGCTTTTTCCCATTGTGAGCATGCGCAGCGGTCATTTTGACTGTGCTTCCGTCCGCAAAACAGACTTAAGCGTAGCTTTGAATCTGGTCCATCTATTCTATTACAGCAGCCGCCATATTACGTTTCACATTTTTATGGCATTGCATGCCCCGACATGGAGTTAAGTTTGCCCCCGTTAGTTTATAGTAATCTAATTAGGTTTCTTATTTTTTCCCCTAAATTATTGCTCTAATTTAGATCATTTTAAGGAAGGGTATGGCCAATGATTCTGCAAAATCATGTAAAAAGAATTGTATCGTATGATTGGATTTTTACAATTAGCGATGTCACAATGGGCCGGATCCAGAACTACGTCTGTCTTCCATAGACAGACGTAATTCAATGAACAATAGCTACTGCGCATGCGTAGTAGCTATTGTACGTAATATGCGTATTGTTTCGATACATAGATTGTATCAACGTAGTTCTGGATCTACCCCAATGTCTGGAGAAATCTTCAGTGTGTACTGTGTCCTGTTCACCAGTGCAACAAACCTCTTAGGAATAGCACCATATTTTTGGGTTTGCATATTGTTCCAGTAGAGGGTAATGGCAATAATTTCAATTAGATCCCCTGGCAAACAGAGTGAGGTGTGTACAGAGGCATCGTATGCAGGTTGGGGTTTAGATCTTGTCAAGTTGTTGCTTTGTTAAGAAAAATTCCAGTATGTACTCAGTTTAACAGTGTTGAGTACTGAACCATTTTTCTATAGGGCATATGGTTGGGTTCCCTCTGTGCTTTTTCAGTAAACAAACAGATGTACGCACAGCAGCAAAATTCTGATATTTATGCGGTTTTATAATTATGACTGAGGAAAAACAGGCACATTTACCCAAAAAAGTATGTATCTGAACTATGCTCAGGGTCTTGTGCACATATTTGCTGCTGGTGAGTTGTGTTTGATCATTAGATGTTAGTTGTTGTATATATCATTGCTTGGGCATAAATGTGAGTTGCTTCTTCTGTGTTAGAGAGAATTTTGACATTTGGTTGATGGCAGTAATAAATGCATGCATAAAGCATAGGTTCAAGTGTCTATGAAGTGTGCCTGACATATAGTAGACAGCAGATCCAGATACATCTGCACTATTATACTTGTCAGTGAGCCCACAGTCATTACAACACATTGTTTTTAGTGCCAACAAGCATTAAACATTGGTGAATATATGTTTTATGTCTTTGTTTGCTTTCTGACATATTTGATGGATTGATCTTTAAATTAGTAATACTTTAAACTAGCCACAGGAGGGCAGTGTTGTTGTAGAAAAAGCAATAAAGATTACATGGTATTTTTCAAGAGCATTGAAGCTGCACCTATCACTATGAATTACAGTCTGAGAGTTTGACAAACCTCTATCTAGGTGTATCTGTATTTTAAGGCAGTTAGGAATATATACATTATAGTGACAGTCCATAAATATGATGGGGTCTTGGAATTATTGCCCAGAAAGGCCATCTCATGGCTTTGTATACTAGAGTTTTCTCCCTTGAAGTGTAAAGACAAATGTGTTCCTACACCAAGTTAACCTTAAATATTAGCGGAGTTGTGCCGCTCTTCAGCTTTGTGCCCTGGGTGACTGCCAGACCTGCAGACTCCCTTAGTTACAGCTCAGGTGTGAAAGATTACATAGAACACTGTGGCTCTCCAGGTGTTGTGACACTACGAGTCCCAGCATGCTTTAACCGTACAGGCATAACTGATACCTAACAAAGCATGCTGGGAATCGAAGTTTTACAACATGTGGAGAGGGGTGTGTTGGCCAGGCCTGACAGAATAAAAACTGAAAGCGCTGAAGATGGCAGTGGTCCAGATTCACAGTTTTGTAGTTTTCGTCTTGCGTATGTTGTTTTAAGAATTGAGCTGCTATGCATGAGTAGTAGCTTATTTACGCTATCTACATACCATTTCTGTACGTAGATTGCGTAAGTGTGGTCTATGTACAGCTTCTTAAATCAACATACGTAAGACAAAAACTACGCAACTGTGAATCTGGACCGGTCTTACCATTTCTGTGCTGTAGGGCAACATTTTGGGATCCACTAACAAGTCTGAGTTGGTTGTGTTGTATGCAGATAATCTGTCAGTTGTCTGAATCACATTCTATTCCAGCCATTGTTATGTTTCAATTTAAATTGTGTCTGAATTTAGAAAGTTGTGGATATTACCAGGCAGGAATGTTAGTAAAACGTCAGGGACCGTCTTCACACTTCATTGTTAAATAAGTTCACACGAATTCGCAAATATACGCGCTTAAGTGGCAAGGCAACGCCTGTCACACTCCCCTCGCACTTACAGATTGAAGCAGACTTCCGCCACCATAGGGAACCTTAACTCTTCGTGCATATATTTGTGCTTAAGTTGCTTAGGTACGTGCGTACATTTATAACCGCGGCCTTAATTGGCCATTTAAATGCCCCCTCCCAGTTTCACTTAACTTCCTACGTACGGAGGACTGGCATGCCCCTTCGGACGTAGCTCACTAAGCACAGATTGGAAGTCCGTGACGAAATCCTACGTGGTTTGCATAAAAAAAAAGTTACTACGCATGCGCAGTTCATCCGATCATAAACATACGCGCTTTCTTAAGTTTGTATGCGGTCCTAGATCGTTGTGTGGGAGTCTAGCCTTAAATCACTCTAACACTTCCATGTCGTGTGACTGACTTTGGCATTTGTTTTACAAAAAAAAGGAGAAATATTTTAGAGCACAAGAGCATATGTATAAACTGAAGAGGGGTCGGTTCAGGAAATGTGCGGAAAAATTACTTTACTGAACGGGGGATAGATAAGTGGAATAGCCTCCCATCTGAGGTGGTTGAGACTTGAGCTGAGTATACACTACACTTTGTTTCCCACGGCCCAATTTCCTTAATTATTTTTGAAACGTCAGACTCCCGCGATTTTTCTGTTGATGCTGATTTTATCAAGCAAATTAAGCTTTATATAAAATCATTTCAAACAGTGACATTAGCGATCACACAATATCGTTTGATCGTGCATGTATACACACCTGCACGATATTGTGTGATCCAGTTGTTTAATTGTTTGATTAGATCCATTATTGGGTGTAACAATCATATAACATAACACAGTAGAACAATTAAAACATGCTTTAGATAAATATAAGGATAGCTTAACTCCAACTATACTGAGGGTAAATTGGTTCTAGAGTCTGTGGACCAGATCCAGAACAACGCTTGTGAGCGAATTTACGCGTGGCAGAGACGTAAAATCGCCTTTTGGTAAGTACTGCGCATGCGCACCATAGAAAATACGCTCAGTAACGTAGCATAATTGTGAACGTATGGGCCATTCACGTATGTATCACGTAAATACTTACGTGTGGGCGTGCCAATTTTACGTGTGTCCAAAATACGTCTGAAATACGTTAAGTAGGCGGGGGTTTGTATTTAAAGTGTACAGTATGGACGTGCTTAGCTGTGTAAATACGTGTTGCCCATATGTACGTGTGCGGATCACTGCGGTTACGTTGGCAAAAGTTAAGGTTGGGTTTGAAAAGCGTATCTTGGCAAAATATGTACATTCAAGGGGTGTGCCGAGGGGAGTGTATAGAAGGTACGCACACGAAAATACGCTATGCGAGTAAACGTACGGCAAACATATGTATGTTTAAATAAATTATTTATATGACATTTTATGTTTCTTTTACAGCAGCTTGACTTAAAACGCTTCACAGTTATAAGGGCCTACCCACAAAATTACAACGTTTTGCTGATTCCACACCAGATATATCTATCCATCCATCCATCCATCCATCCATCCATCCATCCGGGTGGCACTTGGAGGCTAGACAAAGAAAACCGCAAACTCCAATATAAGCTCCAACGTTTCAGTGCTTTAACGTTGAAACGTTGGCGCTTATATTGGAGTTTGCGTTTTTCTTTGTCTAGCCTCCGAGTGCCACCCATCTGTTTATTTCTACATTTTGTGATACATATCACTGGTGAAGCACCGGAGCTTCTATCTATAACATTATTGGAGTGCCTCTCCCTCTGGATTGTGTGTGTGTGTGTGTGTGTGTGTGTATATATATATATATATATATATATATATATACACACACACACTAAACCATGTTCCCCACTTCTGTTGTTTGTAGACTTTACTTTACTTTTTAATTGAGATTATATAGTAGAAGTAAGTAAAATGTTAAAAGCAGTATGTGATTTTATCCTTGTGCTATTTCATTTAGATATAACAAAATAATCTACTTTATTGAAGTTAAATAGCAGTTTCCAGTGATAATGTTGACATTGCTATTCTTTATTTAGATTATGTGCATTATGTCCTTCAGTAGGTACATGATTTTTATACACATGTTCGTTATGTATAACAATGATTTGTTGTGGGGGTCATATAAAGGTAATTTTTTTTCTTTTTCAAATATAATTGTATTTTCTATAAAGAAATTACAAAGAATGGAAACTGTCCTTCATAAGATTGTTGCATGTTCCTGTTATAATAGGTCTCCCTTTCTTTATATAGCAAAGGGTAATAGCCAATATATAGAGAAAATGTTGTTCAGAAAGGATGGTAACTTTGAGAGTCCAGTGAATTCATGTGATTGAGCAGTTATCTGCAGTCTAGTTCTATGACCATATTTGTGAGCGTTTGGGCACAGTTTCTTCTGATGGGGGTCACGGAACATAATTGTAAACATGTTGAACCGGATACTGCCCTCTGCCTAACACCCGATATTCGCATGCAAAGTGCGTAAGTCAGGTGATGGACGGAGTTGTGCATGAGCCTGACAGATGTTCTGCAACGTGTCTCCAGGCTAAGTTCTGTATGCCTGGAGATATGTCCGGCGTGTGGTGCATCCACTCCGCCAGCCTAAACTCCATAGGGAAGGGGAGAATTTACATTTGACCGTAAGGTTGGGTTTTAGTGGTTCTGTGCGGATCAGGGGAAATATGGACCACTGATCCGCACGAGTGACTTAAGGCAGCCTTATTGCCTTGCATGTAAAATCCTCACGAGAGAGGGGAGTGACAAGAGTTCACTCCCTTCTTCTGTGTGACTGCCAGACCTCTGTGCAAGTCTGAATCCGGCCTGTTATCGGTGTACACTGACCTTTACATATGTTGCTTACGACAGCGCTTGTCAGGGATCAAGAAAGGTTTTGGGTCCCTGGTCCAAATGGCTGTGATTAAACTTTTAGTGTTAGGGGAAGGGGGTTAGGGCCATAGAAGGGGAAGGTTAGCGTCAGGCTGCGGGGAGGGGGGACTTAGGGTTAGGCTATATAGAAGGGAGGGTTAGGGTCAGGCTACAGGTAAGGGAGGGGGAGGTAGGGTAATGTAAGGGAAGGGTTAGAATTGGGGAAAGGCTAGTTCTTTCACTTACCTGTCAGAGCACTGTGTTTGGTGCTTCGGGGGTCGATTGGAATGCCTCATTGAGGCATAAGCAATCGATGTCCCAGCCAGTTCGGAATTGGCTGGAAGAGAACGGTCCTATCGAAATAGAGCTGTTCGAAACGGGGACCCGCACGCGTCCTGGCAGTGTGTTTGCCACATGATTCTATTGTTGCTCAAGCAGCATTGTGTGCATGCTATCATGCTTACTAATCAATGATGTGTCTCGCTTTTCCTGATTTATCAACACACAAGGAAGTACCTTGGGTAAATGAATGGATTGGCTTTTTCTGTGCATTGAGCATTGCACATTTTTCTGTAGTAAAGGGGATTTCATCCTGTGACGATTGCTGGGGTTCATTAAGAAATCAGGAATAGAAATGACCATAAAATTGGTTCACTGGAGCTAACAAGGAACTTTTCATTTGTGTGCGGATGAGCCAGCAATTGGAACACACCACGAGTTAGGATTTCACAAGCTTTATGCATCTGGCCACACCTATTATTCATTTCTTTTATTTATTAATGAACAGCTTTTTCTGTAGTGCCTTCATAGTATGTAGCACTACAATTTTAACAATCATTACATGACTGGATGGATGGTAACAAACAAAGAGACTGGATGTGTAAGAGGGCAATTTAAATCCGCTGCATATACCCTGCAAGAGCCCTGAGCTTACCATCAAAACCTTGTCAGTCAGTTTTTTTCTCTCTTTCGTTTGCAAATGCTGGAGCAGTCATTGTGCCTGCGAATAGTAATCTCCAGTCTGAAAATACTCACACATTTTTAGAGCAGTCCTTAACTTGCAGCCTGGAGCTGAGACGCATCGGGCTCCTGCCAAGCTGACAGCGATATTGGGGAGCTGTCAGTCCTGAACTCTGCTTCTGAATGACTGCAGCCATTTGTGTTCTGTTTCTGCTAAATATTGCATTTCTCTTCATACATAAGTTTACATATACTGTGCTTTTGTTTGTTGACATGCACACTTGCCTTTTACTAGCTAGGAAGCTGATGTGGTGATCAAAGGAAAGTACGTTATGATACAGATTGCTATCTCTGGCAGTGTGCATTGAGTAATGCTGGGTACACACGTGAGATTTTCCTGCCGATTTATTTTTCTAATTGCTTGATAACCATCAGTTGGCTCTGACATCTTACCGGTATGTACAGTGCAATGATGTCGCAATGTCAGGAGAGATCTTCAGTGTGTAGTATTACCTGATCTTCAGTGTAATGATTCCCATTCATCTTCCTGTTTAGGGCTGTCTTTGTGGGTTGCATATTGTTGCAGCAGAGGATATAGGAACAGTTTTGAATATGTATCCTGGGAGATAGAGTGTAGTAGGTATAGGTTCATCTGTATGCAGGCCATGGCATTAAATCATTGTTATAGTCTTGTCAACATTTTGCAGCATTAAGAAAAGGTTCAGTGTGTACCAAGCTTAACTTATAAAGCGAACTGTTTTAGGGTTAAGGGTCCAGATCCGGGCTCCCGTAGTCACACGATTTCCTCCGTTTGCTTGTGCAATTCAACTGAATATCTGGCAACCTACAATGTGGGCCTGGAGATCCGTTCTGCAGGCCAGAGCATCCCCCTCTGTTTCAGTGGAGGTTGAGTTTTACCTTTCCGTATGACCGCTGATCCACACAAGCAGCTTAAGGCTGCCTTATGGCAGTGTAACTCCGCTACAGTCTGCATGAGAGGACCTGCATGGAGGTCAGGAACTGGTCCAAGTGGACTACAACATATACATCCACAGGAATCTATGACCTCATGGAGGTATGAAGAATGTCTTCTAAATATAAGTTCACACAATGGCCTTTAGATTTGCTGGAGAGCTTATTTATATAATACAGTGCTTTAGAGGTGTATTTAAATATATCATTAGTAATAGTGGAACAGGGTTATGAGCTGTTAACTAGATGGCTCTATGTAGGGTAAATTGCTTGGCCAGCTCTATAAGAAAGTACTGCTCGCAGCTTACATATGAGTGTGTTCTGCAGACCAATGTAATGTGTATCCATCAACTGCTGGGTAAGTGCACAGTGCTGACTGATTGCAGAATGTGCGCCTTCCACATTAGCAGCACTTTCTTACTTGTCAGTCAGAATTCTGTCACCTTGTTTAATGAGTGCCAATACCCAGTCTCGCATGGTAAGTTATTATTAAATATTGAGCCGTGTTCCATTCTGCTCTTCCTCCCCTCACTCTCACATTGAATCATCATTTAGTCAGATGGGCAAAGGGACATAGATCGGAGCCTTGTCCTGCATTGTTTTGCCTGTTTTTCTATTTAGCTTATGTTAAGAACGTAAGGGACAAATGGCTTGTGTGTGGATATATGGCTGGACTCTAATTGGCAGAGGAAGACAAGTATGTGTGTGACAATGTTTCCTGGGTAGCTTATCAGTGTCTATTATCCATGCTGCTGTGTCTAGAGCTGGCATAATGACAATGGTAACTACAGTCTAGAGTGGTAATACAATAGATGTTACAAGTTATAAAACAGAATAGCCTACACAGTGCAGAGTGAAGCCAGACACACACTGCCTGGCGAGGGAGCTGCATGTCAGATAGTGAATGATTGTGCTGTTAGGATTAGCAGAGCAGCAGCTGGATACCTTGTCACGGGGCTTCTATAACGTTTCATTGGCCTTCAGACAAATCTCTTCTTGCCACACACTGCAAGTAATTGGGTTGTATGGTAGATAATCGTGTAGCATGTGGCCAGCTTTAGGAGGAAAGCTGGCATCTAAATTTTTCATCTGGCTCCTAGATTAAAAAAAAAATAAAAAAAATGATTAGAATTCAGCCCTAACCTAGAGTACAGAGTACCTCTCCCTGTTCATATTATTGCCGGCCACGTTATATATTATCATTAATCTTGGTACACGATGCAATAATTGGGCCAATCTGCCGATCATCACAACCAGAAACCCTGCCGACTGACAATATCATTGATTGGTTCGCAAATAAGCGCTGAGCCCCTAAGGATTTTGCAGTGTGATTTCCGTACCAATTTGTCGGGAGATGGGGAGTTCATGCTAGTATGTACAGAAAGAACTTAAAGATGGCTGCATGGATACAACCTTGGTTACAGGATAAACAACAGAGGGTTGTAGTAAATGGAATACCTTCTGGGGATGGTAAGGTAACCAGTGGAGTACCCCAGGGTTCTGGACTTGGGCCAGTGCTATTTAATATCTTTATTGGTTATATTGCCTGTTTTTATTGAGGTGGAAAATATACCTTTTTGCAGATGACACAAAGATATGTAACAGGGTAGACACACCAGGAGGGGTACACAGAATGAGGGATGATCTAGTCAGACTGCAGGAATGGTTAAGAGTGTGGCAACTGCAGTTTAATGCCAAAAAAAGCAAAATCATGTACTTGGGGCACAAAACCCACTCAATATGGGCTGGATCCAGACTTAAGTAAGTGCTTGAAATTAGTTACTCCTGGGCTAAACCATGGTGATTGCAGGGGAGTCCGATTTCATCTGTTGCAAACAGTATTAGAGTTGAGAGGTGATGTTTCCTATCCCAAGTCTAAATAACAGTGTGATAGTAAA
>WWET01000485.1:45171-77891 GCA_011038615.1 Limnodynastes dumerilii
TATATATATATGTGTGTGTGTAGGGGGTTGCTGCTCTTCCTTGTTGCTTGTTTTACTTTAGTTTTTTTGTTTTTCGTCACGTATTACACTTATGTTGTCCTTTTTTATTTGTTTTTTTTTCTTCTAATTTTACATGATATAATATGACCAGTTTTTTTTTTTTCTTTTTCTTTTTTTCATATATTGGTTTCTGTGCAGGACTGACTGGGTAATGTATGTTGATATACTAATCATTTTGTCGTGTACAACCTTAAGTATTATATCTACTGAGGACTGCGGGCCTGATCCAGACCTACGCTCGGATGCGGTTTTACGCTGATCGTAAGCGTAAAAACTGCCATTTGTACTTACTGCGCGTGCGTGGGGCAGATGATACGCTCATGTTACGGTCTGTAAATCTTTGCGTATGGGCCTTAATCGTAACCGTTTCGTATTACCGATCTTGGGGGCGTGCCTGCCATACGAAAGCCATAACCACACACCGAGGGCGGGGTGAGGCATTTAAGTTGAACAGTATGGGTGTGCTAAGGGTCATTAATACGCAATGAAAGTACGCATGGCCGTGGGTACGAACACAAAAGTTAGGGTATGGTTTGCCGAGCGTATGGATGCTAAACTAGGCACGAGCAAGGGGAGTGCCTATTGCCGTGCATCGGAGGTACATTTGGCGATCAGGTCTGGATCAGGTCTGGATCAGGCCCTGCGTCACAACCTAAATCTATCTGTCTATCCCTCAGAGTTTTTATATACACTACATGTATATTTTTATTTGGATGTGCTGTTCCTTTATCAAAAAAGGAGCAAATAATTTGGACATTATACAAAATGGTAAAGTGTTATATGATGTCCAAATCGTGACACTGAGGCAGGGGAGCAACTGACCATAGTTATTAATTATAAATGGTGAGTTTGGAACAGCACAGAGCACATTACCATTTCATTTCATTACTTATAATAATATACTCCTCTCTGGCTAGAAATACTCCTTAAAATGCTATGAGAAGTATTTTTACTCTGGCAAAACAACATGATGACCACTGATTTCAGGGTTACTGTAACCTTGCTGAAGAGCAGTTCCTGAGATACTTCATATAGTGTGTGGCCATTTAAGGGCTAGTTAAGGTTCATACCTCAAAGCCACTGAATTGAAGCAAAGAGGCTGACTACAACTGACAGGACAGTAGACTTTATTAATGATTTCACTTCCTGCATGACAGGGCAATGTATTTTTGGCCCCCACAGACCATGTTAATTATTTAATGCCTAATATATCTTACTATGAAGGATGCAATGGTGTGTCCAGCTCATTGTCATTGCAGCAGCTTTCTCATTATACCCAAGACATATTGGTAGACATTTTGTTAATGCTTTCAAATTATTTATCTGACTTTATTTATTAAACCCGTTGTAGGTTTATTTTTTCATTGGTTGACTGGAAATAATTCTTATATTTCATATTCTATGAATGAGGGATTACTATTTATTTACTTTCATTTAAAAATACTTTTTTGTGCTCCGTATGTCTTGTGATTTCCTTTTTTTAGAGTGTAATTGTATATTTATTTCAGATGAATGATATCACTGAATGGTGGGGGCAGGGAAACAAATATCGTATTATGTCTGTTTCTATAACATTGCTAAGTTTGTGAGATACAGGGATAAAAATGTAGAAATATATACATAAGATTAGACATTTAAGTAAAAATAATACATACTCCGAACCCTCTAATGATAAATATGAAGGGATAAATGGACCTGCGTAGTCCTATTCTGTATTAAGTTTAAAGCGTTATATACCAATTACAGGCTGAGTGCAGTCAGTGCTCATTACTGGCTCCTGGATTCTTCAGTAACATCTTAGAAAGGACAGCATTTGCTTTTTTAGGCACATTAGCTAGGTGTCTCGTCCAGCTGTGTTAATTATATCCATCTCCAACATAGGTACCATGGTTGTGATCATTGGTTTATTGCTGGACTTCCCATGTGGGAATGATTTGGATAATCCATAATGCTGCGCCTAATAATATAAAACTGGCCACATACATCCTATCATCTCAAACAGGGGTATATCTACCCCTTGGCCAGGATGGCACCCGCCAGGGGTGCCAGCCAAAGGGGGGTGGCACCCGGCGATGCCATCATGGCTAAGAGATGGTATCGCCTACTAGGACCATTTTACCATTTTAGCATCCAGCCGCAGTCTGACTCCAGACCAGACCAGCGCTGCTAAAATGAGGGCCGGTTTTTCTTACCTTGCATGCTCATCCACCGAGTGGTACTGCGGCAAGTATATGAAGTCTCGCGGTGGACGAGACTGGGAAATGAAGTCCTGCAGCTAGAATATGAAGTCCCGCAGTGGCTGAGACTGGGAAATGAAATCCTGCGGGACTTCATTTCCTAGCTGCAGTCCCACTCGGTGTATGAGACTGTATAGGTAAGGAAGAGAGTTAGGTCCGGATTCACGGTTTACGTAGTTTTCGTCTTACATACGTTGTTTTAAGAATCAAGCTGTTACGCATGCGCAGCAGCTTATTTACGCTATCTACGTATCGTTTTCGTATGTAGATTGCGTAAGCGCGGTCTAAAGACCACGCTTATGCAATCTACGTACAGAAATGGTACATAGAAAGCGTAAATAAGCTGCTGCACATGCGTAACAGCTTGATTCTTAAAACAACATACGTAACACGAAAACTACGCAACCGTAAATCCGGGCCTTAATCTGTACTAATTTTGAAAGGGAGAAGGATAAAAAAGGGAAACCTGGAAGGTTGGGTGGGTGCAACAATAACAGAAAGTGGATTAATGACAGAATTCTAACTATAAAAGATAATAGAAATGTCTGATATAAAAGAAAAGGGATAAGAAAGAGAAGGCGAAAGGGAGGAGAAGATTGGGCGGGGGGAGGGGCAGACCCAGGGGCCCAAGAGAATTAAACTTCAGCCACAAAAAAATCTATTGGAATGGGCATAGTGTAGCTGTGGAACTCATACCATGGTTCTTAGACCGGGTGGAATTTAGTTACCTATTTTTATGCTTTCATCTCATTGGCAGTTATTATAACCGTAAAGCGCAATAAAAATAATATTTATGTTTAACTGAGAAATTTGAGTTGTCTCCAGCATACCAACCGTAAAAGTGGCTAAACGACATTACAGATGTAACCACAGTCATTAGACACCCGCAACAACAAAACTCTGAAGTCATTTTCCAGCATCTTCCCTTCCCTAATGAAATGCAGATGATTTTCATTTACACAGGGGATTCAAAAACAAAACAACACACAAACATGTCTTATCTTCTCTTATCTTACTGCGGCTTGTTCATTTTATATAAAGAGTGAATTTGAAGTAAAGGGTTTTCATTACTTTCTCATCAGTGATTGTTATGTCTTTATTTCTATTGTCAGATGCTCTCTGTATTAGCAGAAAAATCCATGATCTGTTCTGGTGGTCTCATAGAACCCATTCCATTGTCCAGTTTTATCTTGTGTTACGTCTCATTGCGTGTTATTCTACGTGTTTCTGGGAGACATTGAATTGGGCATGTTTCTTGTGTTTCTACCTCCATATTTTACTCCCTTATTATAGGCAGAGCTCTGGCTCCTAACATTTTTAGCTGGCACCTAGATTCTGATTTTTTTTTTTTTTACAGCACCGCATTTACTAATGTTAAACATAGAAAGTGACGGCAGATAAGAGCCACATGGCCCATCCAGTCTGCCCAGATTCAATACTTTACTGACCCTAGGACATATTTGACCCTCAATTTAGTTTGATATTTAGGATATCCTTATATTTATACCAAGCATCTTTAAACTGTTCTACTGTGTTAGCCTCAACCACCTGTGATGGGAGGTTATTCCACTTATCTATCACCCTTTCAGTGAACTAATTTTTCCGCACATTTCCTCTGAATCTACCACCCTCGGGTTTATACGCATGTCTTCGTGTTTTATTGCATCTCTTCCTTTGAGAAAAGCCACCTTCCTCTATCTGGACACAACCCCTTGATATATTTACCCCTGATATCATATTCCCCATGTCTTTTCTCTGCTCCAAGCTATATATGTTTAGTTCTTCTAGTGTTTTTTGGTTCCTCTAGTCTTTCTTGTGACACCTGCCATGGACCATTTTAGTTGCTCTTCTCTGCACAGTCTTTAATTTCTTTCTTTCTGGAGATATAGTAATAATAATAATGATGATAAATGATAATAATTAATTATTTCCTCTCTCCTATTACCAATTTCTCACCCTCTGCAACAAAGCATCTGACTTCTTATTGCTTTGTTACATTGCTTAGCTACTTTAAAGTCACATAAAATACTGACTCCTAGATCCCTTTCATCCTTAGTAGTTTCTAGTTCCATTAATGTTATATTGAGCTTTTTGGCTTTTGCACCCCAAGTGAGTGATTTTGCTTTTTTTTTGTCATTAAACTGCAGCTGCCACACTCTTGACCATCAATGTAGTCTACGTAGATCTTGTGCCTAGGCATGTTACTGAAACCTTACAGCAGCCACTACACCCACTCCTCACACCGGTTACAGTTGCTATGGCAACAGTAACACATTTGATAGTGATACGGCTGACGAGAGTTTTTAATTTGACAAATGCTATATTGGATGGGGTACAATGCCAACAGATACAAGATAAGTTATAAGGCATTAATAAGTTAAGTTTGGCATGGTACCCCTTTTGTAATGTCATTATTCAAAACCTAAAAAAATCCATTAAAAAAAAATAAAGTTATAAAATATATATATTATTTATATTTGAAAAACCCGTCCCCTTGTGCCTTTTCCGGCTACTGACTAACTCTGCGGGAACCAGACCAGGCTGGCTGGATTTTTTGAATATGTGGAAATATGACCTTCAACAATATACAAGAATATATATAAGAAGGAATCCTTGTCATTTTTTAGCGCAGTCTAGAACCAAATTAAATGCATTCTTTTGCATACTTGATTGCTTCCTATCCTCCAATTGAAATCATCTGCTAAATTTCACACTTGTCATTTTGCAGTTCTGTGTAAAGAGAGCATGTGGGGTTTATGTGAAATCAGAAGATAAGAAAAGGGAGGCAGCATTGCAATATAGCTTTGGGGACAAAAGGCACTATGTCAGAGACTGATTGTGAAGAGCAAATAGAGTATAGTGAATAATGAAAGCCTTAATGTTAATGTCTTATAATGACTAGTTGTAAAAATGTCATGGTCCAGGGCACAGAGCAAGCAGCTGCCTAGTTTGGCCAAAATACGTCCCCATCATCTACACATCATAATGAGACATTCTGCTGCTTTGATCCCCCTGATAAATATAAACGTCTATAAAGGGTTTTCAAATAGGCAGATGAATCTTGTATGTTGAATGCAGTGTGACACCTACAATAATACAAAGGCAATGCATCGCTATGGCTGATGGTTTTTTACATGACCAGTATCTTTGAGCAACTGAAAAACCCTTCATTTTATTTTTTACTGATTTGTAGCAGTAAAATGTCTTGGCAGTCATTGTAGGTTTTTATGTTCTTCTATTTCCTGTATCCCTGTATATACATTTATATATGTATTTAAAATGCTTGTACAAAAGAACTATTAGTTAATTTTAAATATAACTTGTCAATTACAAATTGACAATAGAAATTGAGCATTTTTAAAATCAATAAAGTCTGTAGTACCTGCATTTGACCTGCATGTGTCACTGTTGCAATAGCAGTCTATGTAATGTATCAGGGTGCTCTCTCTTTCCTGTGGCACTTGCAGCCTATATCATCAGTGTCCTCGCTTACCACTTCATGTTGTAGTTGGCTAAGCCATGAGGATGTTTTAAAGTTTCAATTACTAAAAAGTTGCCCCTCTATCACACTGGCAGCGGCTCTGTACCTCTGGGCCTGACTCCTGATCCGGCTGACAATGCAAACTGTTCTTGGCTTTGATCTTCTGCTTTCCTTCATATGACCTCTGCTGACAGATAATTTATTTCTTTCTAATCCATTCGAGAATATTAAATCCTTAAGGGTCAATGCTAGTCTTTCTTGTTCAAAGCCATGCTAATTTCAAATGCAATTTTCATTGTAAATATTATACAGTAAAGCCATCTTGTCTTCTTACAATCTACTCCTCTCTAAAGAACAAAGATCTGGAGTTTGCTGCAGCACTGAAGTGCTCTCTCTGCCTTTTCCCTCTCCCATATCAAATATTAAGCTGGAGACTGTATAGAATTGGTCTGCGGTGCATTCTCCTTATAGCAGCTAAGGTCAGTGATGAAAGAGAATGGTTAGTAGACAGAACTCTGCAGGACCATGCAAATTTATACAACTCCATTTTATTTATTCATAAGAAAAACTAGTCCTGGTTGCAACAATTCGGGTACATAAATATATCCTTTGTAGTGCCAATATACTACGCTTGCTGTACTTTGTGGGTATCATACAGTTGAATGACCTTAAATAATACTAATACACAAAGGGAAAGATACCCATATAAACCTAGCATTTAGGAGGCAATTTATAAAACTGTATACAATAGATAGCTAAGCAATAGTAGCTCAAGAAAAATGTTAGGACTGCAAACAAATGCCAATCTAATTCGTTTAAACTGCTGGCATGCAGATTTACACATCATTGATCCCTATTCACACCTTCTCTTCCCTCAGATTACACATGCATATCTTATTTCTCTGCCAGGGGATTTTGTTAGATGCAGTCTTAAGATATACCCAATTTCCTGTTTAGTTCGGGTCACTACAGCGACAATAACTAACTTAGCAGTGATACAGCCAATGCCACTATCAGACCCTCCAACATCACCCATTCCAATAGGTACAATTTAATCTGCTCCTGAACTTCCAACTGTCACTCACCTGGTTTAAATGAATTAATTGATATTTAAAAGCTATTTGCCTCTTCAACTAAGGTGGTTACCATAGTAACTGACAGTTGGATACTGAGGCGCAGAGTATTTTGTACCTAATGTAATGGGTCACAATGGAGGGTGTGCACTATGTTGACTGTATCATTGACGCAATCCTTAAAACAAATATAATAGAAAATATAAATATTTTTCTTACCTTGCTCTGTGCCCGCTCTCTCTCCTCTGCTCTGTGCCCGCTCTCTCTATGCTGCTCTGTGCCCACTCTCTCTATGCTTCTCTGTGCCCGCTCTCTCTATGCTGCTCTTTGCCCACTTTCTCTCCGCTGCTCTGTGCCCGATTTCTGTCCTCCGCTCTGCGCCTGCTCTCTCCTCCTCTCTGCGCCTGCTCTCTCCTCCGCTCTGCGCCTGCTCTCTCCTCCGCTCTGCGCCTGCTCTCTCCTCCGCTCTGCGCCTGCTCTCTCTCCTCCGCTCTGCGCCCGCTCTCTCTCCTCCGCTCTGTGCCCGGTCCCTCTCCGCTGCTCTGTCCACATTTTCTATCTTTCTTTACCTTAAGAGTGCTGATCACTTAACCATGTCAGCAATTAAGTTCCAGCAGGTTAACTGTTGCTAACTGAAACAATGTAGTCTATGCTACACCATTTCCTGGTAATGTTTAATAAGTCTGTGGGCATTGTTTATTCTTGCTTGTTTCCCTGTATATTTATTATTGAACATTGTTGTACTATTTGCTGAGACAGGATGGCTGTGGAGAATACCTGGCCACCATATCGCCAGAATGTGATGTACATGTGGAATATGGGAATACTCCTCTGCCATTAGCCTTGTTCTATAGACCTCTGGGTGACAGGTGACCCACATCTAATGGTTTCTTGCTTTTGTGCAGTTAGAGGAAAAACAATTCACTAATTAATTTTATGGTCAAAGGGCCAAATCCAGACTTAAGTAAGTCAGACAACTTACACAAGTCTCTTGCACAAGTCCCCTGACATGTACCATTGGCGCATGCGCACGCCAGATGTTAAACTAACGTATGGAACATAGACATTCTGAGCAAGTGGCCGGCCCTTCCTTCAGTTCTGTATGCCTTATCCTGCCATAAAGACGGGAATGTGTGTGCTAAGTAACATAGAAACATAGAAACATAAAAAGTGACGGCAGATAAGAGCCACATGGCCCATCTAGTCTGCCCATTTGTTTATTGAAAACTATACTGACCCTAGACCCTATTTACCCTCAATTTGGGTTTCAATTTAGGATACCCTTATATTTATCCCAAGCATGTTTAAATTGTTCTACTGTATTGGCCTCAACCACCTCAGATGGGAGAATATTCCACTTATCTATCACCCTTTCAGTGAAGTAATTTTTCCGCACATTTCCTTTGAATCTACCACCCTCCAGTTTATATTCATGTCCTCGTGTTCTTTTACACCTTTTCTTTTGAAAAATGCCCCCTCCTCTAGCTGGTCACAACCCTTGATGTATTTGAAAGCTGCTATCATGTCCCCCCTCTCCCTTCTCTGCTCCAAGCTATACATGTTTAGTTCCTCTAGCCTTTCTTGGTATGATTTGTTACAAAGGCCATGGACCATTTTAGTTGCTCTTCTTTGCACAGAAGTGAGCATGTTACTAAGGTAACAACAGTGTGCATAAATCTGCGTCCGGACAGACGCCGATCCGTTCAGAGAAGTTATGGAAGGGTTCTGTACAGGCACGTGTCCAGAACCCCATACAAGATAGGGGAGTGACGGGGGCATGGGCTTCCCTCTTCCATGCGGATGTTCAGACCGCTGCCCATATGGAAAGCGTACGGGGGTCTGGATTCGGTCCACAGACTGGACTACAGGACACTGAGGGGTCTAAAATGTGTTCTTTAATAACTGTGACCTGGATCCAGACTGACATTTCCCACTGATTTCTCACATTTTGTTGGCTTGTGGATGCACTTGTAATACCTGATCGCTATAAAATCCATTCTATTTAAACTGCTTACAGAGGAGCCGAGTTGCACTCACAAGTAGGTGTAGCTTGCTATTAGAATGTAGTGCACAGACCTGCAATGCACTGCCACCATTTTACATTCAGACAAGGGGAAAACATAAGCTACGGTATAGGTATCAAGAGTTCATTCGTGCAAGGGGAGTGGTCAGCGGAGCATACGGGCAGATGATCACATCCAACGTTTCCAGATCCCCACAAAAGTCATGTCAGGATCTAGTCCTGTATACTGGACATGATATGAAATATTAAGGTGTGTGGAACAATATGATGGTAATTAACTATGAATAGTGAGGAAAATGCAAGTCCTCCATGGAGTTTGTATGTTCTCCCTGTGTCTGCATGGGTTTCCTCCAGGTGCTCACGTTTCCTCCCACATGCCAAAAACATACTAGTAGGTTAATTGGCTGCTGGCTGAATTGACCCTAGTGTGTGTGTGTGTGTGTGTGTGTGTGTGTGTGGGAGAGAGAGTGTGTGTGTATGTGTATGTGTATGTGTTAGGTACCTTAGTATGTAGCTCCAATAGGGGCTGATGTGAATGTCTAATGCTCTCTGTAAAGTGCTGTGGACAGTTTGTGGCGCTATATAAATAAGTAATATTACAAGTTCTATCCAGAGAACTTGTAAATTATTGGCAATCTTTGTGTGTTCAGGGAGTGGCATGAGTCCTTCTGTATACTTTAATAGCTTTGTAAAGACCAATGGCCTTAAGTGAATACAAATAAGTTTTATGGAGGGATTTTATTCTACCAGTTTTCCATGGGATCGGGTCAGTTTTTCTCATGCTCCTCGTTGGACACATTGACATAACACCACGATACATAACCTCACTTCACGGTTGTTTTGCTTTTTCCCTCAGGTCAAGTAATGAGATCAAGACGAATAGTGGAGACTATGCAGAAAGAGGAGTACAAATATGAGCTTGGGCACATACCCACGGAATGGGAAGGTAACAACCTTTATGTTTTGTTTATATACATTGCACATGTATGTTTTGTGTTATTGTATACATTTATTTGCCTTACTTCCAGTGTTTAGGTAATACAAAATGGTGGTTCTGGCTAGGTAACTTATGCTGCAAAATGAAAGTGTGTGGTTTCCTCTGAGATTAGATGACCATGAGACTATACAGTTTTGGTAAGTGGCCCTACCATCAGTCCAGGGCCTTATCTCATATAAGGTTTTACTATACACTCTAATAACAGTGAAGGTTATGATAAACAAAGCAATTACACCAGCAGTTCTCAACATTTTTTGGGGATTACCAGTTGCCCAATATGGATGTCAAATGGATATTTAAAAAAAAATGAAAAAAACAATGGTAAAATCCTCTCATGACAGCGTCACCTGCTATTTCCCAGGAGGGAACATGCGGCCTTTGTAGCAGCACACTTATACTTATAAGGTAAAGACACCCATGGATGTAGAATTTAGAGCTTATCATTACTCACCAGTGTATATCATGGGCCACCAAAGTTGCTGGTTTATTTATTTTTTACCTTTTACGTGAATAGGATTAATTAAAGGCATATTGGAAATTTAGAATCTGGTGTAAGTAAATGTAATTTAATAGATTTACAATAAAATTTTCCATAGTGCCAGTATGGCATTCCACCGGTGACTGATTGTCCATAAGAATTACAGGGAATTTTCAAGGTCACCCACTAGCCACACTTGTGTTTGAAGGTCGTTACAGTAATGGGTGGTAGTCACTCAGATACTGTCTGTATAGAATGAATGGTTTATATTTGATGGCTGTCACTAGGATGCTACCTGCATCGTATAGAAGTCACTATAAAATTGTATTCTATTGTAAAGTAGTTGTCAGTAGATAGAAACATAGAAAGTGACGGCAGATAAGAGCCACATGGCCCATCTAGTCTGCCCATTTGTTTATTGAAAACTATACTGACCCTAGACCCTATTTACCCTCAATTTGGTTTACAATTTAGGATACCCTTATATTTAACCCAAGCATGTTTAAATTGATATATATCCCAAGCATGTTTAAATTGTTCTACTGTATTGGCCTCAACCACCTCAGATGGGAGAATATTCCACTTATCTATCACCCTTTCAGTGAAGTAATTTTTCCGCACATTTCCTTTGAATCTACCACCCTCCAGTTTATATTCAATGATGATGTTAGTTACATAACACTTTTTGTACTATATAGTTGCACGTTAATATTGTATAATAATTCAGCTTTGCCTATTGTAGACTTCACCCACATGTTCCCATCATGTTTTTTTTATATAAAACCCTGCAAAAACTAAATGTGGCTGGCCTGGCCAGTGGTAGACTTGTAGTTATATTGGAGCTAATTAAGGATTAATTGTATTCAGTTTATTATAAAATAGGTTTTAATAATGGACCAATAAAAGGAGAATTCCTTTCTGCGTCAGTAAATTCCAATACTGAGCTTGCCCTTGTATAGTACAGATTGTGAAATCACTCAGCAATTAGTACTTTCTTCAGCTTGTTTCCAGGGCCGGTGCAAGGTATTTGGGCATCCTAGGCTAAGTTTGGTCTGTCGTCACTACCCCACCCCATGTTGTTTCCTCTATTGTCCTGGTAAAGATGCCCTGGCAGACACCAGAAAACTATTTTACGCTATCTACATAGCGTTTTGTTACGTAGATTGCGTACATGCGGTCTTTAAAGACCACATGTATACAATCTACGTAATGAAACACTACGTAGATAGCGTAAAATAGTTACTACGCATGCGTAGTAGCTAGAATCGGAAAATTAGGCCGGTATGTAGAAAATTACGGGGGTTGTGAATCATGTCCTGGGTCACCAAAGGCAGCAGACCTGGGAGTGAGAAATAACCTTTTTATAGGTCAGACCAATGACCAATCGGAAACAGTCATTCGGCATAGTCAGGAAGCATAGTCAGCATAGCATTAGAAATCCCTATAGAAAACTGAGCTAAGGGACGATCTTCCCACTTCTCTATGTATAATATTTCTGGAGGCTGAGCCATAGTTTGAGAGTAGGAGCAATACAGGAGCAATTGAACAGCTTGGCTAAACTATTTTGCATTTCTAATTCTGCTTTCACAATGTAAATTTGCCCCCCCTTGCAATTCAACATGGTATTGCTCAGGTCTACACTTGCACCTAAAAATAGTTGTAAGTGCAGCTCTGGATCTGCCCCTTGGTGTGCAACCCCACCTTAACCATCGCTGTCATTCCACTTTCCCAAAGCTCCCTCCACACCCCTTATAAGTGGACACTTCCTGCTGCTGCTTTATATTTATCACTGTGGCAGAGGATTTGTGCTTACTATGGATTTTGTGTTTACTGTAGCAGTATTATTAGAAAAAAAAAAAGCCGTGTCTAAGTGCGATGCATTCGTAAACATGACAATGACTTTACAAAAACATTGTGGTCCGTTGCCAACTTTGAGGAGCTAATCAAGGTCTATTGTGGTGTCTGTAAGATGCACTCTGCAAATTACTTTTCTACAATTTTCCTGCTGAATGGTCACCTACTGTCTATGCTGATAGAATATTTTATTTACCTCCCTGTGTCAGCAGCGCTTCTGAAAGCCTATCCGTCATTGCCAGGGCCTATGGAGATTCAGCGACTGCATGCCTCTCACAGCTTTTTACTGCCTGCTTATTCCAGCCTCCCAATTTCCTGTAGCATTTAGTGATTAATGGCAGTTTTAATTTGCATGCTCACTTTTATGCTCATTAAAGTGTATTGTGTGCCAGTAGGAGTATAAAAGTTCAATGGAAATCTCATGCATACTAATCAAAATGCAAATAAGCATAGATGAAAGAATGCTGGGGTCTCAATAGGTATGAAATGTCCAGTTATCTTTGTAAGCTGCTCTCAGACATGGACAGCGCTGCTTAATACAGCCAGCGTTGTGAATACGCCGCACTGCTATCACTGACAGCACAGAGTGTAATTAAACTTCTAAAACACGCGCACAGAGGTGTTGACTCCAAACTAAATCTCCTAAGTGTGCATTCAAAGAGTATTTTCCAGCTGAATATTTTATGCTTGGCTGTTTTTATTTATTGAAAACAACCACCTATTCTGCCAGTTTAGCAAAAAAAATTGATTAGTCTTGTTCTAAGTAAAAAGCAGCCTTGAAAAAAAATAAAAGCTGCTTTTTTTTGTCTTGTACCGTTGCATAATGGAAACGCCAAGCATCCATACCTAATATATGTGAGCCATCTCCTATGTGCACATTTTTGGACATGCGCAAATCCTTAATGATTTAGCGTCAGGGGTTTCTTTGTGTGATGATATTTTGTTTTTTTTTTCCTTTACAGTTTAATTGTAGCAATAAAGCACAGGCCACCTTTGGCACTCCAGGTGTTGTAAAACTTCAACTCCCAGCATGCTAGAACAGAAAAGTTATAGCTGATACATGGCAAAGCATTATGGTATTTGTAGTTTCACAACACTTGGGGCCAGATTTACTAAGCTGCGGGTTTGGGAAAGTGGAGATGTTGCCTATAGCATCCAATCAGATTCTAGCTTTCACTTTCCTTTTACATACTAGAGAATGCCAGCTAGAATCTGATTGGTTGCTATGGGCAACATCTCCATGTTTCCAAACCCGCAGCTTAGTAAATCTGGCCCCTGGAGTGTCACAGGTATAAATGATAGCCCATATGAAGAAGCTGAAGAGTTGAGTACATACTGTGATCCACAAAACCGCAGTGCATCACAGCCCCCAGACGAGCCATATTACATTTTTTGTATTTTTTTTAAATGTGTAAATACTTTTATTTGTTAACTTTTGTAATAATGTGCTAAAATCTACTGCTTCTATTACCATTGGCAGGAAGGTGGAAAACTGTGGTCCATTTGCTATAGCTGGGAGGACCAGAACTACTTAGAGTTAGCTGCATTAAATCAAGAGATAGTGAGGACACATGATACTGCAGGCTTTCCTGCTGCCAGCCTCTTGGCTAATGAACCAAGACCGTCCATTCATGATCCTAGAGGTTACCCATGGCTCTTATGAAAATTGATCCTTTGCTGTCACTTAATGCTTCACTCACAGGTTTATTATGAGCCATTAATGCCACCTTCCACCTGTCCTTCTTTTTGGTTTTCCTTTGCTCGTCTGTTGAACGCTGGAAAGGACGACAACCCCATAAACCTGTCTTGGGTATTGCCACACTAGTTCTTTTAATGATTTTTAGATTCTGGTCTTAATGACTTGTCATTTGTCAAATGTATTATTAAAATGAATATTTGAATAATTTGGTCAGGAATCTGCTTTTGGTTTGTATGATATTGGTATAGTATAGTATGTCTTATTTATGTATCTCTGAGATCATGGCGTTTCAAATGTGACATGTTCTTTGGCTCATATTATTGTTCCTGTGATAACAGGTTTGTCTCTAGTATACTGCGCTCCAATGAGCCAGAAAGCAATTAGAGAAATGTTAATCTGCTTGGAATTTCTTAACTTTTTCACAACTGGTTTCCAAGCTCCAAATGGAGATAATTTATCTTATTTAAATCATATAGCCAAGTATCTAGAGAAAAGAGATTAGTTAACAAGTCTCTATTTAAGCCAAAACTATTAATATTAAACCCTAATAAGCAATCTTTTATTTTGCCTGCTCCACAGTGGATCTGTGCATTTTATTACCCTATAATGGAGTTGTAAAGTAGTATGAACGTTTTTCTAAACCATAGCTTTGAAAAAAAAAAAAAAAAGCTATGTTTTGGGATTTATATTTGATTTATGGTTTATTTTACACAATATTAATAACCTACATAAAAACAAATCAAATATGAATGAACCCAATACCTAAGCTAATGCCTGATGCTCCTGTTTTCCTAGATGAATACAATGAAAATTATATTTGCCAAGCAGTTGGTAGCGTGTATAATTGAGGATTAGGGATTAGGATGTCTCTGCTGCTGTGTTTGGTGTGGTGTCTTTGAATTTAACTGCAATTTAATGGTGTTTGAAGCTTAGATGTCCGCCTTGAATTTGACCCTGCTTTTAATGACCATTGCCCTTGGTATATCATCTTAAATATTTTCATTGCTTTGTTTAGTATAAACCAGTCACATCATTGAGAATGGGTAAAGTTTTCTCTCTTTGGTTCTACTACCATATTTTAGAGATTACCCCCCACCTCGTCTCCAACATATTTTTTTATTAAGCATTCAAAGCATAGAGAAATATGGCACAGTTATACAAGGTTTTAGTTCTGGCACACCTATAGAAACAAAGAGGAAGAACTAGAAGCGCTTGAAGTATATTATATAGCATAGGATGTGCCCATAATATCAGAGATGTGAGCAATACAGTGGCTCAAGTGGTTACCACATATGCCACATCACTGAGGTCATGAGTTTAATTCCCTGACAAGGTATTGTATTGACTAATATTAACACACGTGTGTGTAAGACTGATGTGAATGTCAGAAATATTGCCTATACAGCGCTGTGGAATTAGTTATATGAATAATAATAAAAAGATGTAAAACTGGTGCACAGGAAAAGCATAGCAATTACAAGAAAGTTATAATGGGGGAATGGGGTAACTGATGTAGTCCACATTGAAGTATGATAGGGGGGGCTACATGATGGAGGAGATGCAATGATGAATTTTAAGCTTCTAGGTTTTCTTTAGCTAATGTGGCCTCCAACCAGTCCATTTAGGGAGAAATATGTTTTTCTCTTCCAAAGAGGAGTTTAGCAGGTTTATTCCACACCTGCAATCTGGCTTTCTTACCCACTGCACAGTTTTGATCTTTAGATCAGTGCTCCTCAACCTTTTCTCACCCTCGGCGCACCTAAACCCTTCCCAGAATTCCGCTGTACACCAAAAGCAAAAATATACAAAAAAGCAGGAATTACAAAGTGCATACACAGGAATTACATTTAATTCTTTTTTATTTGATAAATGTAACATTGCAGCTAATAACGGTTTATTTTTCTTATAACTAAATTAACTGTCAACTTTTAACTATGACTAATAATAACTTTTAACTACAACTTTTAATCAACCCCTTTGATTATGACACTGTTCCCCCTTCATCATATTCTGTGCCCCTTCATCATGCGCATACACTGTGCCCCCTTCATCATGCGCATACACTGTGCCCCCTTCATCATGCGCATACACTGTGCCCCCTTCAACTGTTGCCCCATTCATCATACAGTGTGCCCTTTCATCACAGTGTGCCCCTTCATCATACACATACTTAGCAACTTGCAGCGGCACACCGGTTGCGGAGCACTGCATCTAGAGCACAAAGGCCACCTGCACTGGCAATGATTATGGGGAATAATTCCTAATATGGTCAGTCAGATGTGAGAGGTAAACAGCTAATAAGGTCCCCCATGGCATACCAGCAGAGGGCAGCCCAGAAACGGTGGAACAAGTCAGCCTCCAACCTCCCCACACTGAGGACAATGATGAGACCAATATGACCTCCTATTGGATGTTTACATTTTATAAATACAGTTCTCTAACATGTAGTTGTTCTTTTCAGTTGCATTCTCCATTTCCCTTCTTTTTAGCATTCAAAGGGGTTAAATCACATTAAAAATACAATCCGAATTGAATGCAAAGCTGACCTTTACAATACTTTCATACGTTTATGTTAAATTGTTTTTGTAGGTTTTTTTTGTTTATTTTTTTTTTACAAACAGATGAAATGGACTTTTGAGAAATGGATCTGAAGCTGCCATTACTCAGGTTGACAAACTATGAGACTTATGTTGAGTGATAAGCCTTGGCCTTCCTAATGCCAGTTTATGTTGCGGCTGCTCTTTGTGGGAAAGGTTATGCTATCTAGAAAATATCTTGAACTTTCCTCTAGTCATGCTCTGGGAACAAAATCTCATCCAGTGCTCCTTCACATTAACCAGAGAGTTAATTTTACTGTCTGACATTTTGCTGCTTTGAAGTTGGCCACAAAGTATTGTAAATGATCAATGATACGCTCTTTTATGGGCAAGGAGAAGACATACATACGGTCTTGGCGAGTCATTTAGATGGCAGCGTCTTTATGTCTGTCCGGCTCACTTTCTCTTTCCATCATTCATTAAATACTGCACTTGGCTACACTTGGGGATCTTAAAGAAAAACATTGACTGTCTTGTTTGAATTTAATGAATTTGTTATTGGTTTTTCCTTATTAAATAGAAATATATAATTTTTTTCCATCAATTTTTTTATTGAAAGTTTTAACAACATAGAAGGTACAAAAAAAAAAAGGGTATAGGGATAAAAGCCATTTATAGACACAATATATGGAGCACAGAGTAACATCCCAGAGAGTAAGGTGGGGGTGTAATAGGGTGGTCCGACAGAGGTACAGAAATATATCAAAAGAATACAATACAAATCCAGCAAATATGCAACCGCCACATTCTAATAGGCTATTCCTCCAACTCGGGTTCAGGGTAAATTGTGATTCAGTAGGACACAGGGTAGAGACCTCTGCATGCTGCCTAGACCCCTGGTCTGTATAATCTGACCAGGATAGCCAGTGGAAGAAAGGGGATGAGGCTGGTGCCACGTAGGGGACATCTCTGGTTTCCATATTAAAAAGAATATTAGGGGGGGGAAAAAGCGTAAGGCCAATAAATCTATTTTCTGTGTTTGTTAGAGGAAGTATACTGTCTATATATCACATCTCATACCAACTAGATCTTTGTTACACCATGCTATGTGGGTATCCGCGTTATGTAATTTGGGGGTCATTCTGCAGGTTCAGTAGTGTCTTTTGGATGAGATCATGGTTGTTATTGAGATTTGTGTCCACATGTTAAATGATTTTTTTCTTGGTTACATTCTTGTCTCACCTGCACCTCACTAAACACTATTGTGTTTGTGTAGACTTTTCCCCATTAAAATCTAATTTCCATAACCGTCCAAACAAGGATCACTTAGAGGTAGTCTCCAACTTGATTACAAGCATTGATGAGTTACTGAAAAAAACAAATAAGGCAAAATTGACAAGTGTATTTTTTAGCCTCTGTAGCCTCAGAAATGATCAATGCTGCTCTTCTTGCCAGACTGTGCAGGAATCTTCTGTAGTTGAGTTGAGCAAAGGATTCAAGCTGCAGCCATTACTAAGGGAGAAGAGAGATGAGGATCACTGGGGACAGGTAACTATATAGAATACCGTGTTTGAGGAGCAGTCTGAAATCGCAATCCTCATGACAGCTTCTCTCTGCTTACTGAATATGCTTGACGTGCCGCAATATGGAGAAATGTAGAGGACTGCAATGTTTTTAGTTTTTAAGAAAAAAACGATGTTCAATTTCATTGAATTTATTTTTCGTTTATATCACCTTTTCATTTTGGTGGGAGTCGCCACAGAAAAAAGTCAATTTTAGAAATAGAGACTGCCGAAAGCTAATTCTCAGCTGTCTCTATTTCGGAAATAGCGTTATTTTCAGAATTGTTTTAATGAAAGGGTAAATATGCTAATCCTCATACTTACCCATTCATTCTTTGAAAACGCCGCTACAGACCTGCTGCACCGTCAGAGGTGAGCATGACTCTATTGGGAGATTTAGGGTGAGGCTAAACTGGTTTCGGGGAGGGGAGTCTTAGGGTTAGGCTGTGGGGAAGGGAGTGGCAGGGTAATGGAAGGGGGGGCTTAGGGTTAGGCTGTGGGGAAGGGAGGGGCAAGGTAATGGAAGGGGAGGTTTAGGGTAATGGAAGGGGAGGGTTAGGGTTGGGGTTAAATTCATACTTTATACCATTTGTTGTAGGATGTTTCTTCGTCAATCGTTTGCTTCTCCTCTGCAAATAGAGAGCAGCCCTTTTGAAAAAGTGACCCACATCCTTTTCACTTGTAGTGATTGTGGATTATTCTGTATGACTTCATATCACTCTAGCTATAGGTTTTATATAGGATAGAATACGAATCTCCGTTCTTTTAGACATATTTATGGTTGAGTATTTGTTCTCTGAAAAGTGTACGTGTATTATGCCTTTCATGGTTTTTTCTTTGTGGAAGCCAGACTTGGCTGTGTTACAAATTGTGACTTATTATTTGTAATCCATTATTTATGAACCCATCTTCTTAAGAGAGTATTAAAAATATAATTGTAGCTGGAGTACACATTGCTCCTGTATGGTAAATGGTATTATACCATTCTCAAAGTGAAAGGGGAAGTTTACTTGTAGTAGGGTTAGAGCTGAAATTTATCATCTATAGCAGCCGTTCTCTGCTATGGAATCAGGCCACTTTCCGATCCCATTCTACCCTCATTACCTACTCATTAATTCCTTACTTCCTGTATCCCTCCCTTCATTCGCTATGACCATGCCTCTAACACTTTATACTCTTCTTAAGAAGGAAACTACACTCGGTAAGATAAGGTAGCCCTATGGCACTCATAAGTGCCATAAGATATCTAAAAACGGGGGGCGCAACTAACTCATTCTTGTGTTAATAGGGCCCTATGACATTTTCCCTCTTGCATTATTATATATTAGTAGCATTATATTGATTTTGTTTGTCTATTTATTTTTAAATCTTGGAGCCCAGCCACTTTACCACTAAATTTAGGCTCCAAGTTTTCAACAGATACTTTTATGTGGACAGTTATTTGTCTACATATATTTTAACACATGCACATGATTGTCCATAAAAAACAATTATATGTCAAAGATAGTCTCCTGTAAACACAAAAATACCCAATTACCTAGAATGATGTAGAAGGAGCAAACTTGTAGGTTTATTCACTGGAGAGGTCAACCCACGGCCACTAATACCTCACCTTGTCTGAGAGTCAAAACTTCTCTCCCAGCAGATTCAGCAGGCGAAGGGGAGAAAGGTCGCGGGGTGATCTCAAGTGGAAAAACCTAAATGGTTGCTCCTCCAGCGTCATTCTTTATTAACTAGCCACCACGAGCCGCAAAGGATAAAACCTGCTTTGGTTGCACCTCTAAACCAATCTGGGCGTCGGGTCCTAATTTCAACTTGCCATCATGACCTGTATTTGTCGAGTCCTGGTATAACCCATTATAATGGCCGCTGCTCTTAACAGTATGGAGTCGTTTATAATGTTAAGTTGAAAATGTGTTGCATTGTTTCCAAAAAGCACAACGATTGGTGTATGATTTATATTGTTCCCTGAAGCTCTTGTAGTGCCTGAAAGCAGACACACAGTAACAGTCAGGTAATGGGAGCTTTTAGTGAAGAAGGTTTGTAGACACTTTGGGGATTTCTCATTGAAACATTTATTTATTTTTAAAGATGTTGAAAAATTCATTAGCAAGTCATTTGTAGAAGGTTGTAGATTTGGAATAATTTCAAAATGAATTTGTTTGTTCCTAAAGATTCATGGATCTTAAAGCAGCAATTCCATTATAAATGTGGGTTTGTTTTATTTATTTTTTACGTGAATGACGATAGGAGGCTGTAACATTAATCTAGGTGTATATGCCAGGGCTTGACACTTGGCAGGTCATTCATACGTGGGTGTGTGTATATTTATATATACATGCAATTGGATGGCACTCCAGGCTATCAATGGTAAAATACTCCGCCAAGCTAAAAATAGAAAACCTAATTTCGCTGAATTTCGCAGAAAAAAAACTACACCAGTTCATATGGATGAATGTACCAACGTTTCAGTACAATTTAATACACTTTTATCAGGGTAAATATGAACAGTTACAGAACATAATATATAGTGAATGAAACAACCACTTACCCCACTAAACACCTCCCCTTGAGACCATGGCGGCATGTGTCCAGTCACAGAATCCCAGAAGGGACTGTCGGGCACAAAATCGGAAGCAACGCGCCACTAGGCTTGAGAACATCATTTGTATCCATGGGAACTCACTTGCACATTAAATTGTTCTGAAACGTTGGTACATCCATATGACCTAGTGTCATTTTTTCTACAATGTTTAAATCTCTGAATGCCACCAGAAATCTGGAATATATATGTGAGCTTTTGAGCTCTGTCTGCACTGTGTTCTGTACAATATTCCCATTGTAATAAACACACAGCTATAGCCGCACACCACAATGCAAAGTCTGACTGGAGCCTGGTCTTCCTTTGTGCCCCTGATGATGGGAATAGTCTTGTGCGGCAGGCAACCAGCAGAACTGGGCCCCTGGAGACAATCCCTGGAGTAGAAGGAAAATCGAGATATTGCAATAGCACAAACAACTATGCAGAAAGAAGTAGACAAGTTTATAAGTACAACATAGGTTATGGAGATATACAATACTGAGAATCCAGGTATCAACAGAACAAGTACAGTGCAAATACATAAGGCATGACTAACAGGGAATACAAGATAAATGCAGATACACAAAGCAGAGCTAACAAAGAATACAAGATAAGAACAGATATTCCTAGCAGGGCGAACAAAGGATACTGGAAGAATGCATGTTTGTATTTCCAAACAGAAGTAATACCAATACCCTGAACAAGGACAGCTGGAAATATAAGCACATAGAAGAAGAAGGTTGCAGAAGACAAGGGAACACACAAGAGGCAGATGGTGAACCAGGAAACCATAATCCATACACAGTGACCAGCAACCTTTATCAGTTAGTGCAGTCCTATTTATCCAGGCTGATCAGGTGTTGGTGATAATAAGCAGATGAATCCCACAGTGGCCCCTAGAGGCAGGTCAGGAAAATCTCCACAATAAACAGGTAGTCCCACATCAGCCCTTAGGGGCAGGTCAGGAAAATGCCCAGAACATGACACCCACTCTATATTTTCCCCATAAACCTATGTGAGTTTTGTTATTCTAATTGTTTTAGTTTTATATTACATAAATTCTTGCTTTCTTATCAAATACCAAGCTCATATGTTCTTTTCTGTTTTATTTTAGCCTGGATCAGAGGCAAAAGGAAAGACCCTCCAACAATTGAGGTGAGTTTCAGAATGCTTTAGTCCACTCTTATGTCCACAAGAGCGGCGCTCCTGAAAGATGTGAAAGAAATTGCTCCAGTGCTGCCCAGCTGATTAACAGCCTTTGTACAAATCCTCCAATGGGGGTGGCACTCAAGTCTTAATAGATAATAGATAATATATAATGACATTTGTTTATTGCAACTTTTATCAGGGCATAACCGTTAAGATAGAACTGTGCATATATGTGGGTGCAAGATAATGATAAACTCCTCCCTCCCTCATTTATTATTTTTTGGGTTGGTTTTTTGGGGGTTTTTTTTTTTTATAACCCTGGCGCCAAAGTTTGCAAATGTTCTCTCTGTGCACCCCTGCTTTCCATAGGAAACCGTTTCATGGTCTGCCCGAGCCTTATCCTTGTCTCATTACTTGAGGTTTCAAAAACATTTTGTTTCTTGGGATGAACCTATTGCCCCAGTGAAAATGGTTGTCTGCAGGGGTAAGGAAGGAAGCCATGAATGAATGATTAGGGAGTATGATTAAGTTATGCTTATGGGATTATGCTTAAGTTATAGCTTTATTACTATATAATAAAGCCAGTCATCAGCCAGTGATGAGCAGGCAGGAAGTGATGCAGGTTGACATAGCAATAAAGCAAATAGTAACTTTTAACCTGATTCACAGTTAAGAGTGAGTTAGGTGCGGCCATATCTATACCTATCTCACCCGTCCTGCCACTTAAGAAGCTATGGGCTTCCTTAGCTAATATTGCAAAGGCAAATACGCATTGAAAATGGCTCTTACCCCCCCTAACCTACCTCTTCTTTAATCCTCCCCACACCACCTTCTACCTAACCTACTATTGTACGTAGATTGCGTAAATAAGTGTGAATCTGCAGCTTCTTAAGTGTGAATCCGGTCTTGTGTTATTAAGTGATTGTAATAAGAATACCATTTTTTTTATAATAGCAAGGAAGTTTTTAGAGGTTATTATTACATTTAACACACCAAGAGACCTGTATTTCATCGTATTTCATACCGACCCGAGTTCTAGTTTTTAGATAAATTATGTGGCTGGATCTTAACAAATGTAGTCATTTTTAATTGGTTACCGTGAAGAAAGTATATAACCTTTTTATTAAAATCAAATCAAATCACTGCACTTTCCCAACATATTGTTTGTTCTTTTCTCCCACCTTACAATGTATCTAATAGTAACAATATAAAACTGCAGTTTTGTAGGTGGTAAAATGTAAAGTAAAATATACTTTTTTTTTCTTCCTGTCATAGGCTTTCGTTTCTTTTGTCAGTATAACTGCTGTTTTGACAGGTGCTGTTTTAAGGATGTGAAGGAAAAAAATGTACTTGTGGTATTCAAGGAAACTTTTTAAGTAATTGTAATACCTAGCTGAGAAAATGTATGATTGTATAAAATGGAAAAGTCATTATTTTTTTTCTCTATACTTGTTTCTGTAAATTCTACTTTGTGCCCCTTCCCCCATAATCTATCATCCATATAGCATGCCCATATTGTGACATTTAAATGCCTGATCCCTCCCCCTGTGCAGTCACACCTGCCCCACACAAAAAGCAACCTGCGTGCATGTACAGACGTAAAAGGCGGACTGCTTTGATCTTATTAGATGTCCACTTTTTGGACATCTAGATCTTGTATTGACAAGTCTCTAGCCAGGTACCTTGGTTGTCTGATGGAGAGTTTGACTCTGGTTGCTATAGTTACTGGACACGCCATTTATCATTGTTTAAGGTTGTAGCTTTCTGGTATGTCATATGTCAGGTAGTGCTCCCTTTAGAGTTTGTTAAACTTCTGCAGTGGAGCTTGAGGTCAGAGACGTAATAAAGACACAAGTCCCTCATGCGCACCTAAGACCGTATTATTGCTTTACAAGCTATAATATATAAAAAATATAGAATGTTAATTCCATATATTGGAATACATTTAAAGCTGGCCAACTAATTCCAAAGTCTTCCTTTCCTGGCCTACTCTACCCACTCTCTGGAATAATCTTCCTCACCTATTAAGACTATCCTCTACTCTCCAAACTTTCAAGCCCTCCCTTAAAGTCTCCCATTCAGATAAGTTAATTCTTCTACCTACTTCCTTACAATTTTCTACACTATTTACACGTACTTTTCTATCCAGTCTTCCTTTCTATTACATGATTAACACAAACATAGTCCATTGTGTGATATTTAGCACTTGCCCTTATGTATCAATCCCTAATGTAATATAGAGGGTAAGCTTGTGGGCAGCACCCTCTCATCCACCCAGCCTGTCTTAAAAATGTATATAAAATTGTAAAGCGCTACATAATTTGATGGTGCTATAAAAAAGAACAATTAATAAATTGTTATGTTATAAATCGGTTGCAGTCCCTGCTGCGAAAGTTACTTTTCGGCTGTCTCTATTTCGAATAGGCAGCCATTTTAGAATTGTTTTTATGAATGGGCAAGTGTGCTGATTGGCATACTCACCCATGAATGGGCAAGTGTGCTGATCGGCATACTCACCCATTCATTTTCGCAGGACCCGCTGCTGACAGCTCCAGAGAGGTGAGTAACCTCTCCGGGGAATTTTAGTGTTGGGGGGAGGTATTGGGTTAAGCTCTTAGGAAGGGAGGGTTAGGTCCATATAAGGGAAAGGTTAGGGTCAGGCTGGGGAGAAGGAAGGGTTAGGCTGCGGGGAAGGGAGGGTTATGGTCAGGCTTCGGGGAAAGGGAGGGTTATGGTCAGGCTGTGGGGAAGTTAGGGTTAGGGTGATGGAAAGGGGAGGGTTAGAATTAGGGGAAGGGTTTTTCCACTTACCTATCGGTGCTCCGGCAATCTTTTGCTATGCCTCATCAAGGGCCGTTCATTGCAGGGACCCAATGTTATAAACATTAACATTACTACTATGCTTGTTATCCTGATTTAGCCTCACCTGCACACAGCTGCAAGATATAAGCAACCCAAGCTATAGCAGTTGAATCCTAAGGAGGAGGCTAAAATGTAAAAATAAGGGTAAAAAAAACCCCACAAAGTTTTGTGAGTAATAATAAATGTATAAAAAGAATTAAAATCTGGGGTGCAAAAGGTATTTGACCTAATGGTAATGTAACAAGCACGGTGAAAGTCTGCATTAATTACGCTTGTAATTTAATTATCTGCTCTCATAGTAAAGATAGAAAATGTATTATCGAAGTAAGTAAAATGTGTTTCAGCTGGCCTGGCTAATAGTGACAGAAGAAAAATAATTTAGAGAAATAAATATGTGTGCACTGGCGCTGATGGCAAAGATCTCCAAAATAGGGAAAGGGGAAAATTAATTACCATAAATAAATAACTTAACACCATGGGCTCATAAATAAAAAAAAACGTTGTAAGGGGTATAAGCGGCCTAGGAAAGTGAGAGAGCCTGGTGAGAAGTAATAAATAGAAGTAAAACAATGTAGAAATTCTAATTCAAACTTTACTTGCTACAAAATCAGTACATAAATAAACAGTTAGAATTTTAATTTCTACATTGTTTTCTCTAATTGGAGGTAGAAAAGAACTGTGACCCATTAATACACTTGTCAGCATTATTACTTCTCACCAGGTTCTTTCATGATCCTTATAACTTTATATTTATGAAGTCTTGGTGTTGTTTATTTATGGTAATTCATTCTACCCTTCCCCTATTTTGGAGATCCTTGCCATCAGCGCCAGTGCACACATTTATTTATGTTCGGTACTTTTTTTTAGATTGTTTTGGCTGCAGATGAGAGCGCTTTTAATGGTCTTATCTTATTTTTTTTTTAATCAGATAGTTTTTATTAAGTTTCTTGACATGGACATTCCACCAACATGGCAACAGATTATATAGCACATATATGCAGTCCAGTTATATATCGATTAAGTAAACAATATAAAACAAACAATAGTACAACAAACTAAACAAAAAACAAGTGCACAGGAGATTGAAGTACAGTACATTATCACAAATAGCAACGAGTATTAGGTGCTATCGTCTCCAATGTCATTAAACATAACAGAAGTAAAACAGTACAATAGATATCACAAGAAAGTTTTTTTTACAAAGTCGCATGCCACTCCGAGCCACTATACAAACTGAGTCACCCCGATATCATATATCGACGCCAACCAGGGGTCCCAGATATTCTGGAATCTATGGGGGGTTTTTCTTGATGTAAAAACATGTTTTTCATGGGCAATTGAGTCGTTTACCAGGGATATCCATTCTCATAGGCTAGGAGGGGACTGGGCCATCCACTTCCGAGAGACCATTACTTGGGCCAGGGAAAATAAAGAATACAGGTACTTAGAGGAGTGCCCCCAAACGTGTCATTTAGCGAAATCCCAAAAATGCACATCTTGGGGTCAATAGGAAGAACTACATCCAAAGTATCTAGAGCAGTGGCCCAGACTCCCCTCCAAAACCAAAAGACCTGCGGGCAGTCCCACAGTAAATGCCAAAAGGTACCAACCACCGAACCGCATCTGTGGCAACTATCGTCCGCACGCCTGCCAAGTTTTAGTAATCTTTGTGGGGTCAGGTATACCCTGTGTAAAATGTAGAAGTGGATTTGTTGGAAGCGCGCAGACGATGCCGCTTTTCTACTAGATTGAAGGGCAACGTCCCAGTCTTCGGGATCAAGACTACCCAGATCCTCCTCCCACCTACACTTAAGGATAGATAAATCTGAGGACGCCACGGACCTCAGGGCGAAGTAGGCAACCGATGTAGCCCCTTTTCTGGGAAAATCTTTGACCATACCCACTAACCGTGAGGATACAATAGCTGGAGGGTTGCCAGGAAACTGCGCTGATAAAGCGTGTCGCAGTTGAAAATACCGATATAAGTAGTGACGTGGTATAGAAAACTCCCATTCCAGTTGGTTAAATGATTTAAGTACAGAATCCTGGTACAGGTTACCCAAAGAGGTAATGCCAAACGGACTCCAGACACGGCTGCCACCCAGCCCCGCCAACTCAGGTAATTGTCTGTTGTGCCACAGGGGGAACTCCGGATCAAAACCCTCATCACCGAGAATGGAGCAAGCTGCCTTTCAAACCAATCTGGCTTGACGCAACAGGGGGGGAGCAGTGCGGGGTCTCGCCTGTCATCAACAAATGTTGTAGCGGGGATAAATCGGTGCAACCCATTACATCCAAGAAGTGCTTTAAGGGGATGTCTAATGAGCCCCGTACCCAATCCAGCAATAGGACCAGTTGAGAGGCAAGATAGTACCAGCGGAAATTAGGGAGGGCTAGGCAAGCTTCATCTTTATGACGTTGAAGAACACTTAGGCGAACCTACCCCCCGCCCACAGAAATGAGGAAATAGTACTGTGAATTTTTTGAAACAGCTCCATGGGGAGATAGAGGGGAGCATGTGACAGGGGGTACAGATATTTATGCTGCATAATCATTTTGACTAGGTTCAGCCTACCTGACATAGTCAAGGGCAGCTTTCCCCACACTTTAGTTTTGTTTTTGAAGTATGTGGTTATAGGGTCAAGATTAAGCTGAACGTAGTCCAGGTGACTAGGGGTTATCCATATGCCAAAGTATTTGAAGCGGGTGGTCCATACCATTTGGTGTGAGGGGGATTCTTCCGCAGGAATAACACCATTTAAGGGAAACAAATTGGATTTGGACCAGTTTATTCGCAATACAGCAAAATGACCAAATTCCTCTATCAGTCCTAGTGATTCAATTAGAGAGTGACCTGCATCTGCCATAAACAACAAAAGGTCATCCGCATAAAATGGCAACTCTATCCTCTCCATCACTCTCCCTCAGACTATGTATTACAGGGAATGCCCGTATTATGCATGCCAATGGTTCTATGGCTAATGCGAACAGGGCAGGCGACAGTGGACAACCCTGCCGTGTGCCACGCTCCAAATTGAACGGTACACCTGTGTGGTCGTTCACGCAGATACGCGCCATCGGCTTAGAATATAAAAGCTGAACCCAGGTGAGGAATTCTTCACCAACATTAAACCGCCTGAGCACCTCCCACAGGTATCCCCATTCAACTGAGTCAAAGGACTTGGCCGCGTCCAGGGACGCGACCAAGGCACCCGGGGCATCTGTTTCCGACATCTGTAAACGCATAAAAAGACGCCTAAAACTGGTGGAGGTGGTCCTACCAGGCATGAATCCGGACTGATCCGAGTGTACAATACTTAAAATAACCGAATTCAGCCTGGTGGACAGAATTTTGGCAAGGACCTTGGCGTCCGCCGTGAGGAGGGAGATGGGCCGATAAGACTCCGGGAGGAGGGGTCTTTTCCTGGTTGGGGATAGCGGAAAGAGCAGCAGCAATTTCTAGTTCAGAAATGGGGGCGTTAAGAAAGGAGCGATTTTCTTGGGATAGCTGAGGGAGGGCAATCCTGTCTAAAAAGGAGGTAAGTTGGGCTGGTGTGTAGGTAACCTGAGATCTATATAATTGGGAGTAAAAATCTAAAAATACCCTAGCAATTCTATCGCCCTCATGATGTACCACCCCCGCGCTGTCTGCAATCGACTTAATAATTCTGGACTGAGATTCATCTCTAGCTAGCTGCGCCAGGTAACTACCACAGGAGTCTGATGCTAGGTAGTAGTTATGTTTCATGAACAATAATTTGCGTTTTAGTTTTCTCTTTCATGAAAGAATTCCAAAGAGCTTGCACACCTAACCAGTTTAATCTATCAGCAAGCGAGCGGGAGGATATGTATAAGACCTCAGGATCTCTACATCGATGTTCCAAGCCCTCCTCCTGTTTTTTGCTGTTATGTTTAACAGTAGTGATACCCCTAACGAAACCCCCTCATGTATGCCTTAAAGGTGTCCCATGTCACCACAGAGGTATCGTCAAAGGAATTATGTGAAAAATACTCCTGCCACTTCGCCTCCATGTGAGGGTCCGGGCCCAAAAGGAATAATCAGAAGGGATTTAATTTCCAGAAACGCACTCCTGTTTGTCTGGAGGTATTAATGGAAAATGTAAGTGGGGAGTGATCAGATATTCCTCTCGGGAGGTATTGTATGTCAAGGAGCTTAGGGACTAGGGCTGGGGTGAAAAGGGCCATGTCTATTCTAGACAATGAATGACGGGAGGCGGAGTGGCACGAATTCTCCACACGGGCAGGATTACGAAGATGCCAGGCGTCTACCAAGGAGAGACCCTCTATCTGGCTGGAGAATGGAGAGGATGTTGAGGGGGCTTGCACACCTGCCTGACGCCATCTATTTAGACTTGGATTAAGGACCGCATTGAAATCCCCCATAAAAATTACCGGAACATCAGGAAATTTAGCCATGTAACTAATCACAGGGTTCAACATATTATGTTGATATGGAGGCGGAACATACATTGCAAGAATTAGTATTGGCATCATATCAAGTACAGCATGAACAAAAACATATCTCCCATCCTGGTCCACTTGCATATCTAATACAGTAAATTAAGGTGTTTACGGATCATTAAGGAAACTCCCCCTAGAGTATGTGGAATAAGTAGAGTGCCGTGACCATCCCACCCATGAGCTCCTCAAAGCCAAGACTTTTTCCCCACACAGATGTGTCTCTAACAAATACACCACATCAGGACTCCTTTTCCTGACATAGTTAAGCACCAGGGACCTTTTAATGGTGTCGTTAAGGAACTTCAAGACAACCGGTGAATTTCCGGACATTACGATTTAATGAGGAGTTACAGTTCAGTAAAATAGGCCCCGATGTGGCCCGGAGTGGCAGCAACAATACAGTATACACAATACCTATCACTTTTGTAGAAACAAGAGAAAATAAGCAAACTTTGGTATGCACCTAACCTTCTTATGCATATAAGAAAAGTTGTACCAGTGATGATACGGGAATATATTCCAAACCCTTCCCACCCCATATACCCCCTAAACAACTGGAGTATACCTTAACCCTAACAAAAAAGGGGAATTAACCCCTACAACTAAACCCTTATACTAATAAACAAAAGTACTGTAATGCTATAACCGGTTACTGGGCGCTAGATAAACAGTAACCCTAACTGCAGCTTCAAGCAAAAGTGGGAGCTCTCCACCACAAACTTAAGTCAAAGTGAGAGAGAGAGATCCTCCCAGTGAAAATACAAACAGCAAAGTAAACATTGCCCTTTTGAATAAAATTAAGTGGTATCATATTGCAGTAAACTATGACGGGCTTAAAAATTGAACACTGGTACCATACTGTAGAGTTCAGCGGTGCGGAGATGCAGCCCGTCTTGATAGCGATCAATCCAGAGGTCAGTGTCCGCGGGAGAGATGAAAAAGTGTGTCTCACCCCCAGCCACCACCCTCAGGCCAGGCGAGCCAGGTAGAGGATGGAATACGGAAGCTGTAGTTTCCTTAAACGCTTGCGGACCTGAGTAAATTGGGCTCTATCCTTTTGGATTTCTAAAGCATAATCTGGATAAGCCGAAACAGTAGTGTTGTCAATTTTCAAAGGTCCACGTTGTCTCATCAGCTGCAGGATAGCGTCCCTGTCCCGGTAGTGTAGGAATTTAGCGATGAACGTGCGGGGGTGCATGCCAGGTCCTGGTGGTGGTGAGGGGATCCGGTGAGCCCTTTCCACCGCGAAGAACGGGGAAAAAGCCTCCTTCCCATATTCTTCTTGTAGAAGATTTTCCAGGAAGTTCACAGGATTTTGGGCCTCCGCACGCTCAGGGAGGCCCACAAAACGCAAATTGCTATGCCGTAGCCTGCCCTCCGTATCCGTAGTTTTGGACCTGTAAGATTGGAGTTGATCTTTGAAGGATGCAACCGCACCGGGAAGTGTGCAGGGGCGCACCAGGTATAAGAAGTACAATGTGGCAAGTGGAGAAATGAAGCACCGCTACACTGAGCACATCCAAGATGGCCACCGGAAACAGGCACTCCCAGGGAAGGCAGGAAGAGATGCAGGCTGAGTGACAGAGAGAAAATGGCGGACATTCGCGCCAAAAAGCCTGTAAGGGAATCCCACCTCAACGCTTCAGCACAGGACAGGGAGCCCAGCACCACAGCCCCGCAGACGACGAGAGAGGCATGACAACCCCCTTTCCAGCTTACAGATTCGCCGTGGATACAGAATGCAACGGGAGGTCCCTCCAATGGCAGCGTCACCACGGCAGCAGGCAGAGCGGGACCGCACCTCCGAGCTCCAAACGGCACACACTGGTCTCTGCAGTCGCAGGATTTACCAGGCACCTCTGACAAGTGAAAGAGGAGCAAGTATGTAGGGAGGAAAACGGATAACTAAACGGGTGAGGTGGAGAGCTCTGGGTCCGTGCGACCTACTCCATTCGCCGCTAAGCCACGCCCCCCCCGGTCTTATCTTATTTTATTAAAGAAAAATGAATATCCACATTATCCATTCAGTGATGTTGGTAATTATAATAATACCCCAAGAAGTGGAAGGTTAGGTTTAGGGGAGTGGTAAAGGTAGGACTAGGATGGAAGTGCTTACCTGTCAGCAGATCACTCTTCATGATTCTGGGAGTCTTTGTACTTCCATCGTATGACAAACACCCCCCTCCACTGCATGTAAAGCACATCACTACATTAGAAAATTATGCATTAATCCTTATAGGTTTATATTATATACAGACCCAATAGTCTTCACAAGAGCAATTGAATAGAAACTGGGTCTTGCAAGGGATCAACAGTTAAAATCTTAGTGTCCATTGGACATGACCCCTGGGAGAACTCTGTTATTGCATTTCATCTCACATTATCTCTGGGGGGTCTAAGTCCTGTGTCTGGAGCCTGCTATAACATTTCTGACTGTCAATATGAAAACTCTCATCTGTCATAATATCAATAAGATTTGTGATTGAGTAAGAAAGTTATTTTGATATGAAAGTCCTGAAAAATAAATCTTCAGCAGTGTTAAAACTTTTCCCGTAATAGAAAAAGTATGCCTTGTAAATAAAACCTATTAACTCTCTTTCTAGCAATATGAACTGAAATAGATTCCTGATGACACATCTCTAGAATTATAAACACATCCTGTGCTGCTCCTATCGTGAAGGCATCCAAATTACTCAGATGGGCTGAAGATGTGGGATTGAGGCCTGAGTGCAGCTAGAATCCTTATTGCGGCTTATTAGAAATCCACTCTTTATGTGAAGATGTGGTTGTGGAGTTTGAATGACACTTAACTCTGGTGCAAAGGTTTTATCAAGTGGAGGATATTATAAAAGAACAATTCCACATAAGTTCATTTTGAGGTTTTTTTTTTTGTTTTTCTTTTAAGCCTGGATCCAGATTTTTGATGTTTTTCCGTCGTCCTTTGTTTAATCACATTATGAAATTGTTTTTTTTGTTTGTTTGCTTATTATGTACTGTCCACGATTTGGTATCCCTGCTAACCAATCAGATCTCATTAAGGCCCATCCAGATTGTGATGAGTTCACAGATGGGAGTCCCTTCTCTGCTGCAGACTTCCATACTTCCACAGACATTTCTAAGCGGAGACTTAAGATAGAACCTGACTGATCGATGACTGTCTGTGCGAGAGGGGGTGGTTATAATGCAGACGCACAGGTGGCAAGGTAGGGCTACCATACACTCCAAATCCTTTGCTTGTGGAGCTCTATCGGGCCCCTTTTTTAATTTATAGTCATGTATATTTACAGCCTCTATATTTGCATTCTTAATCAGCCTCCTTAAAATTCCTGTATGAGGTCTGACTACCCTAGATAAGCTGTTTTAACCAAAAGTGCCTTGTTTATGACACCATCACTGACTTTAGCTTGGATGCAATCAGATCTCTATAAACAGAGTGTAGTCTTGGGGTCTAGTTTATTCCAACGTCCGCTATCTGTGGTATTAGCTAACATCCTGGGTTTTTTTTCCTCCCTGAACTTGCTTTTTTCCTGTAGCTGACTTTCTACACAAGATTGCTTTCTTTTCAATATCTCTCTGGAAGTCAAACAAATGTTTGGCTGCCAGGCACAAGCACAACCTGTCTGCCAAACAAACAGTGATGCCTCT
>WWET01000485.1:91399-104181 GCA_011038615.1 Limnodynastes dumerilii
AGTGCCTGACCCCAAAAAAAAATTATATATATATATATTTTTATACTTTTTACACCCTTGTGTATTTGCTGCGGCAACTAAGTTTAGCAAAAATCTGTTAAGACTTACAACATTTAACTACTGCAAATCATATGCTCCTCATTAGATATGTAAGTATTTTTATGCCACCCAAAAAAAGTTTTTTTTTTTTTCATTAATCAATATATAGTGTTAGAACATTGCTTTTAATACTCATCTGGGCAGTTTATTTGTTAATTTTTGTGTGGGGTGAACTCTCACCAACATATGGCAGCTAACACTGAGAAGCTGTCAAATCATTTTCCCATCGTATTATTTAAAAAGATCAAAATGTGTGCAACAGTTACTGTCCATGCTCAAAAAATATATATTTTATGTTCAATATCTAAAAGAAATGAAATGTTTTACTGTTGAACATTATACATACAGTTTAAGAGCAGCCTTTTGAAGTGATGAGACACGTAGTTTAAAAAAATAAAAACCCAAAATCAAACCAATAACTGAATGAAATCTATAAGTATTCAGGAAAACATATCACTGCTGTGACAAGGGTGTTGAGCACCAACAAGAACATCCCATTGGGTCAAACATTCTAGAATGATTAGAAAACATGGAATATAAAGAGCGTCTGTAGTAGTTAAACAGTCCTTAATGTTGACTTTTTTCCTCCTCAGTCCTTTTTTGTTCTCTTGGCCTTTGCGATATTCTCCTGTCGTTTCTGCTTTTTTTTCTTCTCTTTTTCTTTGGCTTCAATCATTTTCGCCAATTTCCAAGAGAGTACAGCGCTCGCAATAAACAGCGGAGTGAGCGCCAGGATAACAGTCGTTAGAAAACCGTATGGGTCCTTGGCGGCCCATTCCACTACGTACTCAGCCCAGGCTTTGATATCAATCATGTCTTCAAGAAATGGTTACTGGGAAAAAAGAAAAAAAAGAAAAGGACAATGAAACAATTGTAAAAATACAGAAATATGATAAATGGTAAAAACTTTAGCTATTGTATTAGACCAATGACGTTTACATTTGTCTACAATCTCTGATCTAGAATATATATAGTTTCCTGGTCTTTTTGGCCACGATGGACCAGATCCAGAAATACGCTTGTGAGCGAATTTACGTGTGGCGGAGACGTAAAATCGCCTTTTGGTAAGTACTGCATGCGCACCATAGAAAATACGCTCAGTAACATGGCGTAATTGTGAACGTATGGGCCATTCACGTATGTGTCACGTAAATACTTACGTGTGGGCGTGCCAATTTTTATGAGTCCAAAATACGTCTGAAATGTTAAGTAGGCGGGGGTTTGTATTTAAAGTGTACAGTATGGGCGTGCTTAGCTGCGTAAATACGCGTTGCCCATACGTACGTGTGCGGATCACTGCGGTCACTGCCTAGGGAAGTGTATAGAAGGTACGCACGTGAAAATACAATACGCGAATAAACGTACGGCAAACGTAGTTCTGGATCTACCCCAATATGTTTAACTCCATTGTCAGACTTGCTGTTCTTGGACCACACTGTCCTGGTATTATATGGTGCAAGTCACAAATTTTGTTTGTTTTTCCTAGTAATTATACGCTATTTTTTATATATATTGTACAAATCACAAATCGTTCAAAATGTAATTCATATGTTTTTTTCTATTTTTATGTAAACCTTAATAAAAAAGTTTGTCTTAAAAGCGTTACTATTATTTTATCAAAAATTTGCAAGAAACTCCTAATTCTTTGTCTCGCCACTGTATTGCACAAGCCCCTAAGTTCATTTCCTCTATTCATTTGCCTATACTAGATAATATAAGAACAGCACTATAGAAAGTCAGATGCAGTTCTACTCCAAGCAGGACATACAGATGAATAGAGCAAAGGGTTGGTGCAAGATTCTCTCAATATAACAATGGATATAAGAATTACAAATCCTAACCATGACAAAAAACTAAAAGATTAACAGCTCTGAAGGTCCAACTAAAAGGTTATAGATTTAATATTTTACCCATTTATTATATGTAGCAGATCACACGTAAAATGATGTTTAAGTCTTATTTACTAACAGGTTTTTATATAGTGCTAGCATATTATGTAGTTCTTTACAATTTAGCAAGCGTTACAATGCTAAAATAAAAAAAATAAAAAAAAAATAAAAAAAAAAAAATAGGAGAAAAAATAACCTTTACAACTTTAGAGAGTTGGGTTGTACATTTATTATTTATAAGCTATTCACAAAAAAAAATAAAAATCACATTTATACCTGGGCAAAACCATGTTGAGTTTTAGTGGGTGTCAAATGAATGTTATTCTATTCATGCAGGGAGAATACTTTGGTTTATATTCACATTGATGTGATTGTTGTACAGCTTCGGTATTTTTGAGGCATCTTTTTACTACTTTGTCATGGGGCCCTCTACTACATGTTTTGGCGAGAGGGTAATCCATTGTAAAAAGTACATTCCATAAAATGGAATATCCTTTTAACAAATGGCCTGTGTTGATGAAGAAGAGAGAGTATAAGAGGAGCATCTCCAGTCAACTATTACCGCTTTAACTTCACCCCAACAATAAACCAGGTTTTTTCAACCCAACTTATTAAAAAAATAAAATAATATAAACCTATTAAAATCCAGCTCTGACCCAGAAAATTCCTGTGTCAAAGCATTTCACACTGTAAGGTTCCCGGACCCGGGTCTGCAATAGTAAACAAATCCCTCCAATCAGGTTTCACACTTCACCCCTATTAGGGACAGACCCAAGCTAAACCCTTCTTTTCTCCCAGGTCATTAGACCCAGGTTTTTGATGGTGATGTGAAAGGGGTATTACTTATCCACAAGTACTTATCCATACTCCACTAGGGCATTTAGACCTTATTATGGTCCATAATATTCAGCACCTGTTCAAGTTTCTGAGGGTAGCGGTTACTCCTGTGTGCTGATAGGACTGTTTAATACTAATGCCTAATAGACCAGAGAACTATAATTGTACATGACATTATTTCTCTACAATTGTAGCTGTAGTTCTATATTTCTAACTTGATATCCAAACGCAACCCTCCAAATCCTCTGTACCTATATGCCGGCCATCTACCTCCATTCCTCTTTCCTCTCACGTCTGAGACGTTTCTCTTGTTTTCTAACTCTGGGCCCGGTCTATTATTATAAGTATTATTCTGAAATATTTATCAATGGGAAGCACCAGAGAGATCTGTCCGGGCTTCACACAGCGGAATGTAGCGCTACAGGTGATCTCTAATAACAAGCCATAGACAAATACTGGAGACTGAAACTCTGATATCAATGCTTAACATTATACATCAGGGGCCAAACTAATTCAAGGGACGGAACGTCGCCTTTTATCTTCGTAACAAGAATTGGGAAGTAATTGTCAGCAGGCATCTTTATAATGCATACATCTGGGTCACTGTCCATCATGGCTGCAGAGGATTGCTGGCTCTAGGTGCCTGCATCGTGCTGTTTCTCAGACGTTTAACATAAAATATCTTAATCAATACATAAGAGGATTGCAGCTTTCTCTGCTAAAGATATTAGGACTGGCTTATGTTCGTCAATAATTCCCCCTTTAAAACAAATAAAAATAGAATGCAGCAGATGATTTGGGTGAGTCTTATGTAGCAAAAGGTGAGATAAATTAAACACAAATAAGTATTTGCTATCCCACATGTAAGACTACCCAAAGAAGAATACTGTAGAGCTGGCCATACACTAGATCGATTATCGGTCCCATTCTCCAATTATCGTACGATCGGCCGAAATATCGCTCCAGTGTATGGTAACAAATTGAACAATTATTTTATCTTTTGACATGTTTGATTTAAATACTGCCAAAAGAAGACAATAAAATGTAAAATGGCACAAAGTACGGTCATTTCCTGATAATCGTGAAATCTTCACTGATAAATTTCTGGTGACATTCTTACTTTGCTAGACGTGATTACGCAAATCCCACATGACACCTTGCTGTTTCCTTCTCTTCCTGTACTGACAAATTTGACACCTAAACACCAGGCAATCATATACACAACGATGAATGTGTATTGAAAATAAATTCCTTTCTTTATTCAAAAGATCAGTCCGTCTACAGAATGTGTGTATTAAGTTTGTTATACCTTCATGTAGGACATATGAAAAAAGTCGTACGACAAATACAAAATATCAGATGGAGTATGGGCAAACTCGATTTTTTGGGAGATAATAAAAATATGAGAAATTGGAGTTTTAAAATTTTTGGACAATTATCAGCTGAAAACGTAGTGAATGATGCCGATATCATTAAGGACTCTAGCGCAAAAATCATGAAGATTATCGGTGAATTCATACGATTTTGATAATCACTCTAGTTAGTGGTCTCAACCTTATTTTGGAGAGTACCCGTTACCCACTATGGAATCATGTCAAGCACCACTTAGTATATCATGTAGACACATATCCATGCCCTATACATATATTTTCAGGGGTTTAGTTGTTTTTATTTACATATATTTGCAGCGATTTTAAGGTGCATTTTGAATATATGCCATTTAGCCCCCGAGATATCAAGATATTTTATAAATTGTGTCTTCAGCCATGTGCCCCGAGTACCAACTGTCAATAGTTCAAGTCACACTGGTTAAGAACCCCTGTTCAAGTGTCTAGCCAGCTTTAGAATAGTATGCAGAATCACAATACTAAAGGCATTACACAACAAAAGCAACAATAATTAAGCATCTGGATACCTGCAGTCTGTCCCAAACATAGTCAGGAGTTATATTATTGTGAGCACAAACAGGCTCCAACATAAATACTGCTCTCTCCTCATATGTGATCCCACACAGTGCAAAGATATTGCTGCAAAACAAGAGACTTAATAAGAAATCCTCCCTCCTTTAGTATGCAAACTAACTGTTACACAGACATGACATACCATATTCAAGTATAAACATTTCCCATCTTGGAATTTACAAGTTGAATGTTACAACTTTGGCTACAGAAAATTATAGGCATTGGTATCTTGCCTTTATCAGCGACTTGTATTTGGACTGAATGTTTGATAGTTGATCTCTATCTGCCACCGATCACTTGATTTGATTTTTGGGAGCTCCTAATTTTCACGATCAATGCCTGATGTCTTCTTCTTTCTTAAAATACTGAACAATCCAAAGGGGAATTGTTTCAGTTTGGACAGTACAAAGATCAGGTGCAGAATTGTGATAAAAATTCCCAGTGTGTTCAGCTTTATATGGGTAATTGTGGCTTTTTTCTGCTTGCCTTCCTCACATAGTCAGTCTGCAACCTATTTGTAGATTGGTGTATTTTTTTTAGGGGAAAATGCACATTGTTATGTTAGAACATACAACCAATACTGGTTTTGTCAGTGTCATGTTATATCTGGCTAAGCTTTGTTTTTAAAAAAGGCATTTTTTTTATCACAAAATAGCAGATGTAAATCTAAGTAGAGACACCAGATAAAGAGCCTGTTAATTTTCTGACTTCTCTGAAATTGTCATGTTTTTACAGACAGGAAATTGAGTTGCGTTTGTTTACTACTTGCCCACACGTATTAAAGGCGGACATTTGGAAGGATAATAATTGAGAGAAATCATCTAAGTATGAAGACCATTTGTATTAGGTCCATGCATAAAACTATACAGCTCATTTAATGTCCAATCACTGATCACTATTGCACTGGGATGATTGTGTCATCAGCCAAAGCGATGTGAAGCTGAAGACTGGTCCACATAGTACAAAATTGGATCTTCGTTCATGGAACCACTTTTATCATGGACTATCAGAGACTGAGGCCACTACAAATTTACACAAAGGGTCCTTTCCGTAAATTACAAGTGAAATCAAGACCTTTTTTTATTTAGTGGTATACTGGAATATCAGTCACCATTAGTGCAGTCAACCATCCCGACAATATTCGCGAGGAGGTTGCTGCACTCCCAGACATAAAGCCCAGCTCCTACATCTAATACAGTTTGTTTGGCTTAGAAAGACTGAGCCAATGAAGATAAGCAACAGCTGCCAAAGAAAACGGCACATTGCTTATTTTGTGAACAGAAAATATAAATGAACTGCAAGCGATGCCTTATCTGTACACAGTGTAACACGCCTTCCAAAAATATTTTCATAGTTTTCTAATTACGTAAAGACTCCCGATTTCTTTAATCCTATAATCCCTCTTTATACATTCATAAAAGAGAACCTTCAATTAACTTGAGCGCTTAATATGAACAGCCCCAGCACCTGTATTATGGATTACTGCAGCGCATACCCATTAAACACATTTCTGTATTAAACTAGATTCAAGATGAAAAGAATTGGTCTTTGAAGTCAAGGCTGCTATTGGCCAGTACAATCTGACACTAACAGGGTAATTACCATCTGCAGCGCAATGTTTAGGCTTTATTAAAAAAAAAAAAGAAATGCACTGCAGAGGGCAAATGCTATTCATACCAATAGATAATGAGTCTAGAGCTATTCTTAGGATCCAGAACACAGTATGTAATACCAGGTGATGATAAGCAAACTGTGGTCATAATCGAATGATAGAGATCTAGTAAGACTGGAATGGAAGATCTAGCAAGGCATGCCTGTCTTACCAGATCTTCCATTCCAGTGTTCTCTCTGTGGGTTTGAGCTCTGCATGGCTGTTTTTAACTGCCCAGCCGCACTTTTAATAAAAAAATACAGTAATCACAGATATTGTACAGACTAGGATTACTGGTTTTTGTGTTACAAGTGCAGTTGTGGCACATACACAGTGCCTGAACCACTGCAGTTAAGGCATGGTGTAAACCGCTAAGGTGCAGTCACTGCGTATGTGTCTCTATGTCAGTGGCAGATCACATAAGTGTCCTTCAAAGAGCACAGTGCGCCGGAGGATGAAGGGAGAAGAGGAGAAGTCAGAAGACAGCAGGTAAGTGATGAATAAAGATCAAAAAGCTGAAAGTTGTTAAAACGTGGATAGGAGAGAGAGAAGTTGGATATGACAGATATAGGGAGAAAAAGTGGAGTTGGATAGGAAAAATACAGGCAGAGAAAGGAGGTCTGGAGGCATACAGGCACACAAAGGAGGAATAGAAGGACACAGGGTCACAAAGGAGGAACGAAGGGACATATATATAATAAACTCAAATCAATATACCAATAAAATATTTCTCATTATTATTACAGTGTTACATGTTACACTCCCCTCATGCCACCAACCTGGAAAAAATTCTTGGAGAACACTGCATTCAGTGCTCCTTTTTTGGGCATTTCCCTGTATTGCAGTAAATCGGTGTTGTACATACACTGCACAATCATCGTGCAGAATAGCAGTATGTCCACTGATCTGCACAAATATCATGACACTAATCTAGCAAGTGCGACACTTTTCTCTCTATTGATAGTATTTTACATCTGTTCCTAAGTATAAAGCACAATGGAATAAAATTAAACTATATAACTAGTTTTAATAGCATTAGTAATATGATGTTTCTTTAAAGTTAAACTGTAATTTGTAACAAAACTGGTTGAATCTAACAAAATGAGATTCATTAAAGACCATTGTGTCAAATGTTACCTACAACTTAAAGAAAAGAATATCAGATCAGATACTCACTTCCTGAACATATCTCTGGTACTTGCCCTATGTAGACTTACATAGAATTACACTTCTTAAAGAGGGGCTGGGTTAGGATCACAAGTGCAGAATTTATAACAATATACCGTATAGGCGAGTCCCCTCTATCAACAATCTAACCCAGACTTCAGCTCCGCCTTCATTTTTTGTTTGCACATATTATAAAAGATAAGGTAGGTCCTAGCAATGTTCCAGTGCACAAAAATGCAGATGTTCGCTTTAAAGCTGGTCACACACTAGAGCGATTATTGACCCGATCCTACAGTTATAATAATCGTTCTAGTATGTGGTACAGACAAATTTTTAAAACCTCAGATTATCGTCCCATACAGTCTCTGTGATGATAATCTAATCGAAGGGAATTTTCAATTGATTATCGTCCCAAGGGGATAATATCTTGTAGGGTGTGGCTAAGTCCGATTATCGGACCTTGTACCTCCACAAATCTGGCCAGGAGCTGAAGGTGCCACACACTGCCAGCCCTTTGGACAGCTGTCAGTGTGAAGTTCTGCACAGAGAGGACACAGCGCTGCAGAACCTCTCAGTCTTTTTTTTTCCATTCATATATTTTTTGTTCAGTCAGCCAACAGGCTGGCTGCATTGGCAATCTGAGCGAGACAGCCAATAGGCTAGCTGCACAGTCTCATTCAGAGATTATCGCTCCCAACCAGGGCCGGCGGGATGCACACGGCTGAAAGGTCTCTGCTATCAGCCGCCGTGGAAGTTGCACAGAGCAGCTGATAGCAAACTCCATTTCAGAGTTCTGCACAGAGAGGACACAGCGCTGCAGAACCTCTCAGTCTTTTTTTTCCATTCATAAATTTTTTGTTCAGTCAGCCAATAGGCTGGCTGCATTGGCAATCCGAGCGAGACAGCCAATAGGCTGGCTGCATAGTCTCATTCAGAGATTATCGCCCCCAGCCTCTGCTGTGTGTGTGGGGACATATTGGGATCTTTCCCATGGGGCAAATCGTCCGAAATATCGGCCACCACAGGCTGGGAAAGATAATCTCTCTAGTGTGTGGCCACCTTAACTTAGTAGAAATAACTATCACTGGTTTAGTACACAACCATTACTCACATGGTTTAACAAATACTTATTGGAATTTTTATTTGCCTGTTTCTAATGAGTTAACCACAAGCTAACAGAGTCTCTAAAATGACTGACTTTGTTACTGATAGCTTTATCTCTAGAAAGACTCTTTTCTAATAGGATTGGCTAGTGAATAATTTATGGTAATTGTAATTATATTTGTAGTAGTGGAAATGCCCTTATGCAAGTTTCATTAGGCAGGGTATTGCTTAGAACCCTACTATTGCAGTAAATAGAAATAAATTGTTAATCTATTATAAAGTGGACAATAAACATGAGTAGGGGTTTTGTGTATATTTGCTTTTTCCACTAGACATAGATGCAGGGGCACCATCTCCATGCCTCCATCTCCATGCTCAGCAAGGCCGTGTTATAATATAATAGTTATCTAATACTTTATGAAACGCCAATCACAACGTAAAAGGAGTTAAGGAGCATGAAAAGCTCTTAGTTGACATGACTACTTACTGCAACTGAATAACATGCTTGCAATAACTTAGGTTTATACTTGATAATGATGTCCATTACATTACAATAATGTCCCACAAAAAGATGCTCAATATATCCTGTACACTCCGAACAGCCCACCAGCGTAATCACAGGGCAAGTCTTCATGCCTCATATTTAGGTGCAATATGGGGAACCAAACCTTCAGAGGCATCTACAGTCATGAGTGTGTTTTTTTATTTACCGGTATTGGTTTCTGTTCTCCATTGCTTCTACTATGCAGTATTCCCGATAAATAAATTCTCCAAGTAGAATTCCACAGATGTCTGGAAGCTAATACCCCTTTCACATCACCCCAAAAACCCGGGTTATTGGCAGGGCAAGCAGCAACAACCCGGGTCGAGACGCAGTGTGAAAGGGTCCTGGACCTGGGACAAGAAGGGTAGGGGTACAGTGTGAAAGGTGCTACCAGGGTTTTTCAACCCAGGTAGCACATGAAACAAGTGTTGCCAGAGCAATAGTAAACAAATAAAGTGAGATGATTCACACTACTGCCAGGGCAGACCCGGGTTCCGTAATTTCCCGGGTCTGCCTTGCAATGTGAAACAGGGTCTGCGCCCTTGGGATCATCTGGTGACACGGCAATATCTATGGTTCACAGACCCGGGATATTGCCGGGGAGGCGATGTAAAAGGGGTATAAGGTAAGATTTCAACTGACCGATCATACAGAGGAAAAGGATGTGTGACAGTATCACTTCTAACTTTATCCTAAGCAAGAAACCAATAACCATAAGGATTTACACACAAAAATGAATAAGACATTTTAATCAGAGCAAACAGAACATAATAAACCCAGAGCACATTTCTAAGCTTCAGCTATTTTAAAAGACCAAAGTGTTGCCTTAAGTTAAAATCCATATTGAAGTTTTTTTTATTATTATTCTGAGGATCAAGTCTCACTATATGCAGTTTGTTTGAATATAAATTCTGATAGGATACACAAATTATCTTTTCTAAAACAAGTTGAGCAGGGAGGATTATGTTGACAAAGCAGATAGCAATGTGTTCATAAATTAAACTCTATGCTACCATAAAATGTAAATCCTGATGAAGAAGTGTTTTTCTCCATTTGATTGTTTTTATTGTCTTTTTTTTCTAAGTACAACCAATATTATCTTGTATCTTATCAGTGCAGTTATTTTACTCATAGCCGCTACTTTTTGATTAAGAACTATATTATTTTCTAATTATACTTGGGGTTCACCTAAATTATTTGAAGTCCCTGATTCCTCTCCTGTGCTTCTCCTTAGCACCCCAAATATTTAAAAACATATTTTGCAAGTACATATCATCTTATATGTTATCTATTATATCCAATCACTAATATAATTTAAATCTATTTTCATATGCATTTTATATTGAACTCAAATACTCTATATTAAAAAAAACTAATAGCTGGAAAACACACGTGAGTGTTCAGCTGAACTACAAGTTCCAGCATGCACTGGCAAACAGACGTTATTAGGATATATTGTTAGGATAGAGGTTGCATTACTACTTGTCCATGTTTGGTCCCGGCCAGTGATGCAGAGGGGAAAACATACCTGCCAGCTCATGAATGCTCATCCACAGCCAGGAAGTCACAGTCTGCCCGGCGCTGACTCCTTTCCTGCCAGCGACGCTCATTCACCAGCACTTCCTGGAGTCAGCATGTAAGAGCGATGATGATTCGACGCTGCTTCCACTTGATCGTTGGTTGGAATGAGAGCTCTCATCGGATTGGTCAGGAGCCTTCCTAGCCTTTGTTTGCTTTGACGTCTCTTCCCTCGCTCTGGCAGGATGTGTAGTGTAGTGATGTCACTGGTCAGTGTAATGTAATGCATGTGGAGGAGGAGTGTCCTCATTCATTTACTATGTGTCTGTAGTGACAGGTGTTCTGGGAAGCATGAATAAATGAGAAGGTGCTGTCCTAGGCAGGGTGTGCTGCGCTCTCATGTATGGAAAAACCCTGTCACGCATGAAAACACTTATTCCAGAGTTCTCAAATAATCCATATAGCTATTAAGCACAATGGTTTCTTATAGAGATTTAGGTGTAATTGATTAAATCTATAGAATAGATAAGATGGTAAATATGTAACTTTGGGGCTGATCCAGAGTTTTGGGAGAAAGAGCAAAATACGTGCAAGGTGTACAATTTGACTAAACCATTTTGCAAAGTAAGATGTGTTAATAAATTTTTTATTATTTGGCAAAAATAGGGAAAAATACTTAACTTTTGCAAATAGAACTGATATACTGCATATGAACTAGGCAGGGGAAAGCGCTGGAGGTATTTGGAAACAAAAATATATAAGATACTCAATATAAACCAGGTAATTAATAAATGCCGCTATATATACATAGCCAGTCAGGATATTAAGTTTACACTTCCTGTGATTTATTTATTAATTACATGGTTTATATTGAGTATCTTATAAATGTTTATTTCCACATACCTCCAGCGCTTTTCCCTACCTAGTTCATATTTTTTTTCTCTTGCTATTATCGTTGGAAAGGATTATGACCCTTTCAACTGGTGTGGGACTGCTGCAGGTATAAAGTGCTTATAAAGTGGTATACCTCATTGCTTTGATATACTGCATAGCTTAATGTTTAGATAAAAACTTAGAGTTGAACTAAGATCTTTCACCTTAATTCTAATTCCGCTTTTACACTAAATGTTTCCCTGAGCAATATCAAGCAGGGCTGCCTTCAGAAAATGCAGGGCCCGGGACACAGCTGTGGGGCCCTGCCACATGTGAAATCATTTGTGACATCACAAAGGGGCAGGGCATCGCAAACCTGCTCTAACGGGCCAGTGGCCAGCTACTCGGTGGGCCCAATCAGCTCCGGGCCTGGGACGCTAGTCCTGGCTGTCCCCCCTTTGATGGTAAACCTGATACTGACACTAAGGGCAGTAAATTTGCCTTCCCTTGGTATTGTTCAGGTCTACACTTGCACCTAAAAAAAAAAGGATCTCCACTGTGTCCTCGCATCTGTGCAAGCGCTCTGCTAGCCACTCCACTCACATGAATTTCTGAGACCCATACCACATTTTAAAATTCCCAACTGATGTAAACTTAAAATGGTGATATGTCAGATCTGAGCTGTTCTGATACTGTACGTTGTAATATTAAAGCCCACCTATTTGTGAGCACAACAAAAAAATGTTTTTACCAATTTCTTGCACCCAGTTTAGATCTCTCTCTCTCTCTCTCTCTCTCTCAGAGGCTGTCCCGTGCACGTTACAGCAATACCCCATACCAACTTACCCAATGCCCTGCACCTCTCTCACAATATTGCAATACCGCACATTACAATAATAACACTACTACTACTCTTGATAAAACACATGACAACAATATCCCCAGCATACTTTTACCGAGGAGGAAAGGGATCTAGGAGTCATTATTTCCAGTAACTTGAAGGTAGCCAATCAATGTAACAAAGCAATGAAAAAGGCAAGTCAGATGCTTGGTTGCATAGGGAGAGGAATTAGTAGCAGAAAGAGAGAAGTAGTGATGCCCCTTTATAAATCATTGGTACGCCCTCACCTAAAATACTG
>WWET01000485.1:129286-148786 GCA_011038615.1 Limnodynastes dumerilii
ATCAAACTATGATCTCAAGTCCTCCCCCCCTGCTTGGCTAGACTAGTCTACTAGTGTTGCTAGGGACAGGGAGGGACTTGATGACGGAAATTGCATCATCTAGTCCTACTCCCATCCTTATGAATGGGGTGGGGCTTAATGACACAATTTGCATAAATCGTGACATTAAGCCCCGCCCCCTACATGCATCAATGGCTTCCCTCCAGGATCTTCCGGCGGGAAGCTTTTAAAAGTCGGCAACACTGGGTTAAAATACAAATATTAAGATGTCTGGATGCAAGCTATTGATTGTAGATCTTTCCAAGTCTTTTACTCTGGTATCTAATTGCATTTAAATCACAAATTAATCTGACCCAGAGAAACTAATTATTATGCAGTCTGAGGTTTTCAAAAATAGTGGGTTATCAACAGCCATGCAATTTACATCTGACTTTTACTTTTTCATAAAATACTCTTTTAAGTATCTTAATATTTTATTGTTTATTAGATTAAGCTATCCAGCTGTGCTATCCTCATATAGCTGTGAATTATAACATACTGGATTACCTTGGTAATAATTTGCAAATTAGATTAACCAGGCAAAACATACAGCCTTTAATATTATTTCTTTTTCTGTTTTAGTAGTCGAAGCACTTGAACTTGAACAGTGGCTATCTTTAAGGAACAAGCAGGTATCTTGTCGTTGTCAGGCTAAATCTACAGTTTAAAAATAAAAGTTTTATATAAATTTCCTACATCCAGTTACCAGGCTGATCATGTGACTGGATGACATCATAATGACTTGCTTGATGCTGGAGAATGACAATGCAGTTAGTGGTTGGTGGATGTGGGCTGCTGGAACAATGTGTCAATTTTCAACAAATCATATTTGCGGCAGTGGAACAGCGACGGACGTCATTTTACGACTGCTGGAAAGAGGACTGCATTAATCCAGCAATGAGTAAAAGTATGAATCCTGCAGTGGCGACAGGTAAGAGTTTCCCCTAACCTTTTCTCTAATCCTGGAGGGAAGCCATAGATGGCCACAAGGGGCAGGGCTTAATGATGCAATTTATGCAAATCGCGTTATTAAGTCCTGCCCCCTGTCAGTCATTCATGTAATCTTTAGCGTTACATGGGATGGACAGGGCTTGATGACATAATCAAGCCCCGCCCATCCCTAGTAACTAGGGATTACAACAGATATGAGTAGCTGGTCGGGGCTTGCGGGAGCTTTGCTGGCTCTCGGGATACCGGGAGAACTGCATAAATCTCGGGAGTCTCCCGGATATTCCGAGAAAGTCAGTAACCCTGGCACATTCCCACAATTTGTCTGTATCAGTGTCAAAATATATCCTTACTAACCGGCCAGGGAGTCAGGATGAGTGATAATGATTAGAATGATCAGGAGAGCTGCAGATTGCCACAGATTTTCTATAGCTAAAAACAATATTTAGAGGGATGAAACGTTTAGTGTAGTAACACTGGATTATATTCTTTCTTTGCAACAACTTCAGTGGGCTACAAAGCATTTTTATTAATTGAATCTGTGTGCACATTATTTGCATTTTATTTAGGGATGGGAAGCCCAAGAACTAATGTTGCACACCGGCCCACTCATTTCTTAAAACTTCCTTAGCTTGAGGGATTTAAATCGCTACCTTTAGAATAGACATCATATCCCTCTGCACATCTACGCAGGCGCAAAAATTCCCACTAGTTTCAGGGTCATAAAACATACTTTTCGCATTCAAACAGTTTTTTCCAGCATGGGCCTTTGTTTTTACAGTTTTCAGATTATATATTGTGTGCTTAAGTTGAAGAATTGTGTTGTTTGCTGTGAGGCCATGCTTCTTCTCTTACTTAGCTCAGCCCACACCTGCTGCGTCTTTATAATCAATGGATGTGTGCTTATAAAATAAACAAATAAAGGCTCCTTTATTTAATCCTACGTTGATTTTACATTTTGTGCAAGACTTTAACCCTGTAAAGGTGTCATTATTTGGTTTTAGTTTTTGAAGGTTTTTTTTTTATATTTATTTTTAAAATGTTTTATGAAAGTCTCTATATGTAGTAGATCATTGTATTTCTAACTTCATGCAGTATGGGTTTATGTGTATTGTTACACAGTATGACATGATCATTCTTATTTCAAGATGTATTTTTAAGGGTTACTTTTGATTGCATATGTTAATGAGAGTACAAGCTCTTTACTTTACCATATCCTAATCAGTGCGTTTAGTTATGTATCTTTGAATCATATAAAAAACACAAGGTAACAGCGCTTAATGAAATATATAAATAAGGATGGTAATGATGAAACTATAAAACGGCAACCTGAAGTAAGAGTTTTATTACAATAAAATAAACACTAAAATCACTAAAGAACTGTGGAGCTAGAATCAACACAAGGGGAACATAATGATTAGAATTCAATCTGGGAAATCCCAAAAAAAGACATAAAGTTCCTCGGTTGCAACTTGTGGTACAATTGACAAGGGGAATAGCAAACAGCCTACCGGGCTCCGGGGCGGAGAAATAGATACAAATAGCAGCAGTTTGTTAAGCGGTTAGAGGCTGGGTATTACCCGATCTTCCGGGAGTTGTAAGAAGCGCCCTTAGTCCTCCGATATAGCCGTTCCAAGCACAATCACTGCAGTTGGTATAGGGGTGGCCACCCTCTGTAAAACACTCGTTCTCCTCGTCCCTCTGATCTCCGGTATAGGCTGTGTTTCCCACAGTAATAAAGTGTCCAATGCAAGGTGCAATAGTGCCAATATAAACTCCACGTGGATATCAAGCTTACGCGTTTCGTTCGTCCAGCGAACTTTTTCAAAGCAATGTAATGATCCTCAACAGGTTGCCGAATAAATAGAGGGAACTCTGGTGTTGCTTAATTAATTAGTTGACATCACTCAATATGAGCCTCCTTCTTTTGCACAGCACGGGTTTTTACTTGAAATATAGAGAAAGAAATCACATCATTTTGGATTTATTTTGTTTCTCATAACTGAGGAATGTTGATAGAAGAAGTTATTTATAAGAGGGAGGCAGTTCAGATAGATTAAACTTCAAAATAGATGTGTATTAATCATAGCAATGCGCACAGAAAATTGCCATTCTGGTAGAGTTGGCTAATAATCCTTAAACATGTATAATTCCATCCCTAAGTCCGTGACCTCGCCGCAAAGGCAAGCATACATAGTAAATAGGGATCAAAGGTACAATAACCAAATCCAACTTCACTCTAGCCCCATACAGTTCCTACAAGTATATATACACATTAATCATCACGATATATACAATAGGTTGCCGTTCTAATGCAAAATTCAGATGATAAACTTCAAATATAAGCACTTTCGCCCTTAAATAATAACTCTATCACAAGGCAAGTATATCCAATAAAAAAATTGTGTGGCACCTCCAGCTCCTAGTCGGAGTTTCCCCGTCTTTCTGACTCAGTCAGACAGATGGGAAAAATGCAGCCAGGAGGTGGAGGTACAAGGTCCGATAATCAGACTTGCTCACACACTATAAGATATCGTCCCCTTGGGACGATAATCGGGAATTCCCTTTCGTCCTAAAGCCTGCCTGGGACGATAATCTGAGGTTTTAGAAATCCGTCTGTACCACACACTAGAGCTATTTTTGGCCTGATCCACGATAATTGTAGGATCGAGCCAATAATCTCTCTAGTGTGTGGCCAGCTTAACAGTGCATATTTTCCTGGTCTCCTTACTAGAGCATAGGTGTGTTTATTACTGTGGTCATTATATAACTTGTGATTATGAGGACCATGGTTACGAACCTCTTCTATAGATAAAAGTATTGACGTCTGTTCACTGACAAGTCACGGTGCCTGCATTTATTACTGTTTTGAGTCATGTGATCATTTCCTGGGTTCTGTGATTTGTTGTGTAGTTATGAGTTCACTCGGCGGGAGTCCCCACCACAAGTGCTGTCTTTTAGAACTAGAGACAGCAGAAAATGTATTTCTCACCCACCGCAGACCCCACCGGAGAGGTGAGTAACCTCCAGGGATTATTAGGGCTAGGTGGAGGGTTAGGGTTAGGGTCATGGAAGGGGAGGGTTAGGGTCAGGCTGCAGGGAGGGGAGTCTAGGTTTTGGCTGCAGGGATGGGAGACTTATGGTCAGGCTACAGGAAGGAGGAGTCTTAGGGTCAGGCTTGCATGAAGGGAGGGGATCAGGCTGCAGGGAAAGGAGGGTTAGGGTCATCCAAGTACCTTTACGTATATTTTTACCTGATCCCAAGCAGCACCTTGTGTTTATGCATTCCTGTACTGGGGACTTCTGGCCTCCATCCGAATGTATCATTTATTAACTGCCACAATGGATATTTGGCAACTTTTTAAAATGATTTGGGTGTGTCTAATTGTACTTAAATGATATTGTCCCATATTATGGGGGATAAGTTGAGAACAAGTAAGGAGGAATACAAGTAGTTATTATTTTCCATAATAAAGCCTTATTTTCCTCCTTAATTATAATATGACACATTATATAGGCCCAATAAAGGGGAAATTTAGAGCAGAATTATGCGGGTGGACACAAGCATAATACATTGGAAATAAAGAACTTTATTATGGTCATATAATCTACATGGCCCATAATAATGCACTTTATTTCTCCTTAATTATACTCAAATTATCCCCTTATAATAATATAAAGGTTTTTTTGGGGGGACAAATAGAACCCCAATATGGAGAATGATCTGAGCACTAATAAAGGACTGTACATGCATTTAACTTACCTGGCGATTTCTGTCTCCTCTGCATTGATGTCTGCTGTCTGCTGACAGAGAAGCTCCTAGCACCTGACCTCATATCAGCACCAGCAGCTTGCTCACAGTACTTGCAGCCTCAGACATCTCTGTGTCTGCGGTTGCAGTGCAAGAGGGAAAGCGCTCTCCCTGACCTGATGAAAATTGTGTCTTACAATTGAAACGTTGTTGTAATTAAAATGTGACTTTTTGACTTTTTGCAACATAATCAAGTCTCCAAGAGTGCCTTCCTCTGGCTTGGATATATATATGTATACATGTAAATACTTCAAAGGACATTTGTTTGGTGCTGTTGTCATAAGTGTTCATTTGAGATAGAGATTGATTACCTATATTTCCATAAGTGACTGGCAATAGTGTGGATCAGGGTTGCCGACTCTTCGGGCAGTACTCCCGGTATCCCGGGAGAGCCAGCAAATCGCCCGCAAGTGACTTGAGGCCCGTGGTTTCACTGAAACCACGGCCTCAAGTCCTGCCCCCCTGCCTAGCAACACTAGTATACTAGTGTTGCTAGGCACAGGAAGGGACTTGATGCTGCAATTTGCGGCATCAAGCCCCATCCCGACCCCTACTTCAGGTAAAAACAGGTCAGTATGAGCCAGGGACGGAGCCTAATGTTGCGATTTGCATAACCCGCGTCATTAAGCCCCGCCCCCGCATGTGTCGCTAGCTTCTCTCCGGGATCTCCCGGAGGGAAGCTGCCAAAAGTCGGCAACCATGGTGTGGATGTATGGTCATATTATGCATTGTACACAATCATTTCAGATTAAATCCATTAAAAACATCCTGGCAACAATTACTACACCTCTGATGACTGCAGATGTAATAGTAGGAATTTGCATCAATTTGTTTCTGTTCTGAGACATCACTTTGTAAAAGGGAGATAAGAAACACCTTAATAGCTGCCACTATTTTCTCTCTGTTCCTGGACACGCTTGTTACATAATCGATGCAATGATATTAATATAAACTTACTCACAATAAATATAATAGCTCAACATAGATGACAATGTGTGCATAGGTACAATAACTTGTATTATTATTTTCTTACTATTTGTGTACATTTTACTCATGTAGGTGTGTATGTGATGTAATATCTGCCGCGAGCATGCACAGTACATACAAATAGGCGATTTTACGTCAGCGGCTAGCATAAAGACGCTAGCGTACTTAGATCTGGATCTACCCCAATGAGGTCTTCTTTCTATGATGTCAGCCATTTTACAGTTTATGGTGGTTCTATGGCAGCCATCTTTCTTACATAAAACCATGTAACCAGGAATGCATAAACACAAGGTGCTGCTTGGGGTCAGGTAAAAATATACATAAAGGTACTTGGATGACCCTAACCCTCCTTTCCCCGCAGCCTGATCCTAACCCTCCCTTCATGCAAGCCCGACCCTAAGACTCCTCCTTCCTGTAGCCTGACTATAAGTCTCCCATCCCTGCAGCCAAAACCTAGACACACAAGCGGGTTTGTATTTAAAGTGTACAGTATGGGCGTGCTTAGCTGCGTAAATACGTGTTGCCCATACGTACGTGTGCGGATCACTGCGGTTACGTTGGCAAAAGTTAAGGTAGGGTTTGGAAAGCGTATCTTGACAAAATACGTACATTCAAGGGGTGTGCCTAGGGGAGTGTATAAAATATACGCACACGAAAATACGCCACGCGAATAAACATATGGCAAACATAGTTCTGGATCTACCCCATTGTTATCATTGAAAGTGATAAATCCTTTACCGGTTGTGCATAACTCATCACTATTTTTTATGTTAACATGACATACATTGCACATTGCTCGTCTGTTTTGCACATAAAGGACCAGATTCACAGATCCGTGTTTACTAAGTATGTGTTTTTACGCACACACGTAGCAAGGCAACACCCATGACACTCCCCTAGCACAGATGGGTTTTCGGTGACTTGCGCCTCTATAGGGCACGTAACTTCGAACGTAGGGAAGACAACCACGCCCCTCCATTCGTGCGTAAATACTACGTAATGAAAAAAGTAACTACGCATGCGTAGTTAATCCGCTCCTAAAAATACGCACGCAATCTGCCACATAAACGTATATGTAAATACAGCCCCTAGTGACCTGTGTGTATTTGCAGTTCTTTTGTCTCTGTAATCAGTATACATGTAATTGGAATTTCAGGTACAGAATTTGGGGGAGGTTAACAAATGTTCAGCTGCGACTATTGCCATGTGGACGGGGGAAGGGAGGTACTTTACTTGGCACAAAACCTAAATTTATATCAAACTAAATATTCTTCAACAACTTTCAACTCTTGCAGTATAAATGGGACAATCCATGCTAATGGTGACTGTCATTCAAGGCAGTGTGTACACATTGTCAATAAAGTTATCATTTCTCTTCGACTGCAACTAATAATCTTTGTATTTATTTGCTAGATGGAGCATAAGAGAGTATCGCTAGTGCGGTGTAGTTTGCCGCTAAGAATGGCCCTTTTACATCAGAGACGCCCCTTTTGCGATGTCCCACCACCACAGCGAATGTTCCTGCCCTGCTGGAGTGAGAGAATCGAAGATCCCCAGAAGGAATTCCCATCGCTGACTGGTGAGTATTTCCCCAACCACAACCCTTATCCTAAGCCTCACCCTAGCCCTCCCTTTTCATTACCCTAACCCTCCCTTCCCTGCAGCCTGACCCACACCTTCCCTTTCTCCGATCCATCCCCTCCGTGCAGCCTAACCCTAAGACTTCCATCCCTGCAGCCTAACCTTAAGACTCCCTTCCCCACAGCCTAACCCTAACACTCCCCTTCTATGATCCATCCCCTCCCGCAGCCTAACCCTCATTCTCCCCTTCCCTAGCCCTCCCCTTCCATTACCCTAACCCTAACCCTCCCTTCCCCGCAGCCTGACCCACACCTTCCCTTTCTCCGATCCATCCCCTCCGTGCAGCCTAACCCTAAGACTTCCATCCCCGCAGCCTAACCTTAAGACTCCCTTCCCCACAGCCTAACCCTAAGACTCCCCTTCTATGATCCATCCCCTCCCCGCAGCCTAACCCTAGGACTCCCCTTCTAAACTCAATCCCCTCCCCGCAGCCTAAAGCTAAGACTCCCATTCTATACTGGATCCTTTCCCTGCGGCCTAAGTGCACTAACCTGTCGGGTCTCACGTTGGGTACCATCGGGTGCTGCGACGGACCTTGCGCAGGGTCCGGATTTTGGAAAGGTAATGATTGGGTTTGTTTCCAAAAAATGAATTTGAAATACTTACCCATTCATTATAAAAAATGACTGACATGTTTGACATAGACAGACAGACGACAATTAGCTATTGGCTGTGTGTATTTTGAAAATGTAATTTTTGTAGCAGCGACCGGAACCCTCCCTGGTGTGTGCCATTATTTGGTAAGTGAGCTAGAAACTTGTCAGAATGACTGGCATACAGAAGCTGAATCCACTCTATGTATTTGTTGGAAACTCATTTTTCAGGACAGTAAAATGGTTCTGCCGTTCAATAGACCGCGCCTCAGCTATCACTGTGGAACCTTTGTTTAACATTTCTGTTTTTAAAATGGTAAACACTCTCTTTAAATGACCTGCCATGGGACTCCTAGGCATAACCTCTGCTTGATCCCTCTGGATTAGAATAGTAATTACCACATGTTGACTGACAATATTTCCCCCCCAGAATTTTTATATAAAAATAAAAGAAATGAGCAAACACTATTTACAATAGATGTTACAAAGACTTTAGTATTAACATAATGAGGGCAATTTTTAAGTTCTTTTGAATATTTTTTTATTGGTATGAGTGCACCCCCTCTTAAAGAGCCTTATACCACTCCCCCGGGTATTCATGTAACACGTGGGGGGGTTTACAACTGGAGTATAGCAATAATTGCAACGACCTCCTCAGGTATAATATCTGTCTTTAATGTTAATGCAGCATGTTGTGTAATTATTGCCAATGAGATATCTGTAAGGTAGGCTTTAGTATCTGCCAGGGTGACATCCAGGGAGGATGGATCTTTCATAAAATGTCATGGCATGTTCATTAATCAAAATAGACCTGCTTACTAATTGCCCATTGCTATCTCTCGCTTCCATGATTGCTGTATTTAAATGCTAGTCTTCCAGTAAAGAAAAAGCCAGCAGTTTGCCTGCTCAGTTTGAACCCTAAAACTAATTATGCCCCCAATAGTTTTTTATTAGTTGATGTGTGAGGGCTTGATGGTAGGTCAGCATAATGCCTGTGGTAGGATGGTAGTCATTTTTTTTTTATTAGCTGACGTGTGAGGGCTTGATGTAGAGGGTCAGCATATTGGCTGTCTAACATTTCATGCTAAACTCTACATGGGTTGTGCTGCTTTCGTTATTGTTATACTGAATATGTATTCCTGCAATCACGCTGCCTTTAGCAAAAGCCTCCAACGGGTGTAGGCCCCATTATAGAAAATCCTGTTTTCGAAATTACTGATTCGAAGAGGCATTGCACCGAAAGCTCCGTGCCCCGAAATGGTGAGTAATAATAGTCCCCACTCCTTTCCCTAATTCTTACCCTAACCCTCCCCTCTCGCTACCCTAACCCTAACTCTCCCTTACTTGCAGCCTGACCCTAACCCACCATTCCCCGCAGCCTAACCCTAACTCTCCGTTCCCGGCAGCCTGACCCTAACCCTCCTTTGCTGATCCTAACCCTAACCCTCCCTCTAAGGCTAAAAGTCCCCAAAGATGTCATTCCCCTTTCCGGTGGTCCGGTGACGTGGCAGCGGCATTTTCAAAAGCGTAAGTGGCAGTGGCATTTTCAAATGCATGCACACTACCAGAAGCAAGTTGCGGAAGTCTGGTGTTGGATCCAAGTCTCAATCTGACCCATATTCTGATAGCGTGTGCAACATTGCTTTGAAGCTCTTTATGTTTCAACTTAATTTTTTGCCTACTGAGGTGCTGAGATATCATTTGCTCTGTATGACATTGCCTCACGATTGGAGCCATGTTTCCTCAGTGGGACAATATTACATCCAGCAACCATATAGTAATAGATAATTATGATGACAATTTTACTAGGCACAAAATTCTGATGAAATGAACAAATTCAGATCAAGTTTGACACTAAATACAGCCAGAGATTGCTTGCTGAAGAATCATTTATGATGCCTCTCCTTGAGTTTCAATGGGCCTGATCCAGAGCTATGATGGTACACTGAGCGTGCTAACGCTCAGCGTACCATCGCTTCACTCCCCCGACACTCCCCCTTGCCCCAGCGTATTAACACTACCCTAACTTCAGCCTGCGTAAGCTACGATAACGTCGCCCTCCCAGCCTCATTATCCGACCTCCCCCCGCCTACCTGCACTAACTGCAGCATAGTAACGGAGGGGAGCGCCCCCTCCAGTGTTACTACGCTGCTGCTACAGGCGCCCAATCCAAGACTTTCCGTAGCTAGGCCGGGCAACATCTGCCCAGCGCATGCACAGATCGGCTTTTAAGTTGATCTTGCGCTGCTGGCTGGCGTCTTAACGCCAGCCAGCGTAGGTCTGGATATGGCACAATGATGCTGCGTTCAGTGCAGAAACCTTTATCTGCATGCAGGGTGGGCCAACTCATCAGGTGTACGAGATACGCTTGGTGGCTGGGATCTGGAATGCAGATTGTACAGTATGGGCTTGACGTACACTCCAACATTCTGAACATGGGCCTTCTGCAACAGAGCAGGTAGGGTTCTCCATGCTGAAGAATAAATGAGGGCTGGATCCAGATATACGATAGGTGTATGCTACTGCAGTAGACTTCCAGCAGGGGTCTGCTTTCTCTGGATTCAGGCCTTAGTTCTGAAACCCAGCGGGGCGAGAAGCGGTTGGGTTTTGTATGTCAGGGGATTCGGTTGCTGGTCCTAGCGGTTTTATTTCAAGCATGATATAGCTGCCAACTGAATGGTGACTGAATCGCTGTTCAAGAAGCTTTGAAAATAGAACTCTGTTCCCAATAGCTACAGGCTGCGGAGTTGCGGGGGGTTGATTGGTGTTAGGATGCTGGGGGTATAAGGTTAGGGCTTAAAATGGAGGTTAAGATTAGGCTGCAGGGCATAAAGCGTTAGGGTTAGTCTGTGGGGCATGAAGGGCATAAAGTTAGGGCTGAAGAAGGGATGGTTAGGGTTAAGCTTCTGGAAAAGGAGAGTTAGCGGGGGGAAAGGGTAAAGGGTAGGATTAGGTTAAACACTTACCTTGCGGTAGATGACTCTTCACGGTTCCACTGCCGGTTTCTAAAATGTAGACTGCTGGCAATTGGCGGGTGTCAGCATTCAGCAAAAGAAGGCCGTCGTACCTGTGAACCACTCTTGTATGTCAGGCACGCTCAATGGTAGGGGGGGTTTGATAAGTGTTCAGTAAGGACTTTCCTTATGTACAATCCTTTCCACAACATCCCCATTTTTCGTGTGGAAATTTTTAAGGAGGGGTCTTGGTGGTGGAGGTCACCTCTGGTCTCCTCTCAGACACACAGAAGTTAGGATTCAGCCCTACATGTGCAGAAGAATGTATATTAGCTGTAAATAGTACAATACTGAGTAAACATATACAGGAATGAATATCATCTATAACTAGCACGATATTAAATACATGAATGTGTATAAGAATGAATCAGCTATAAATAGCTTAATAACCCTGAACTATTGTGTCCAAGAATCAATATCAGTTATATATAGCACCTTTAATAATGAACCAATAAGGGCTCTGCTGTCATTTCAGTCACCCAGCCATAGTCCTGAGTTTGGAGACAGTGGTATAAAAATAGTGGAGGTCACAGTGTATTAGTTCTGACAGGGAATGGTTATAAACCAACTTTCAAGTGGAAAACCTCTTCACATGCTTATTTAAGCAAAAGGTCATTCCCTGGTCTCATTTTCTCTGTGATAAAACTAATGCGAGTAGAACAGGAATGGCAATTTAATATTTGTTCATCTATCCAAATATTTGCATAGTTTTGACAGAGACAGATAATGTTTTAATTTAACCTCCTCCCTGGACAGGCGTCTTTGTCTTAGAAACCATGGTGATAGCTCTAGTTAAAGGCTCTTATTTGTGACTAAATTATTTATATGAACATCGCTGTGGAAAGGGAGGAAAATGTATTGAGTACTAAACAATTTTCCAGTTTGGAAATAACTCTGCTTTTTTAGATGCTGGGTTTGGTTAGACACACGACAGCTATTTCCTCAGAAGACTTGGCCTGTGGCCCTATTCCTCCCAATGCACTCACTTACTAAACAGCAAACCCTCCTCCCTTCCTCATCCTTAATTATACTTATATATCTTCCACCCATTTACACATACGCTCAGGCTATAATTACTAAATGACAGGACCATCCAAAGGTGCACAAAAAAGAATAATTAACTGATGTTATACAAACCCTGGGCACAAGATGATTGCTGCCCCCTGGTGAGTTTGCCATTTTCCTGGCTATTTAGCATGCATTAGCTAAAGGGCAGACGTATTACCCAGTTGTGTTGCTCATGTTTTCTTTTGAAAAGAAACTCCCTAAATATTTCTTTTGTTTAGTTTCTCCCTTTAAAATTGTTTAAGAAAGCTTGTTAGTGGTACATATATATAGCGATACTAGTATACACCTTCTCTATATTTATTTATCTTTAATTGGCAACATTTAAACAAATATTTTCTTGCTCTGTGTGCTTTTTTTTCTACAGTGTAAGACAGTGGTCAAAGTCGACATATAGAAGTGGTGGTATGGACATTTAGAAAAGGCGCTATGGACATCTAGAAGAGGCTGTATGAACATTTAGAAGTGGCGGTATGGACATTTAGAAGTGGCGATATGGACATTTAGAAGAGGCGGTATGGACATTTAGAAGTGGCGGTATGGACATTTAGAAGTGGCGGTATGGACATTTAGAAGTGGCTGTATTGGCATTTAGAAGTGGCGGTATGGACATTTAGAAGTGGCGGTATTGGCATTTAGAAGTGGCGGTATGAGCATTTAGAAGTGGTGGTATGGACATTTAGAAGTGGCGGTATGGACATTTAGAAGAGGCGCTATGGACATTTAGAAGTGGCGGTATGGACATTTAGAAGTGGCGGTATGGACATTTAGAAGTGGCGGTATGGACATTTAGAAGTGGCGGTATGGACATTTAGAAGTGGCGGTATGGACATTTAGAAGTGGCGGTATGGACATTTAGAAGTGGCGGTATGGACATTTAGAAGTGGCGGTATGGACATTTAGAAGTGGCGGTATGGACATTTAGAAGTGGCGGTATGGACATTTAGAAGTGGCGGTATGGACATTTAGAAGTGGCGGTATGGACATTTAGAAGTGGCGGTATGGACATTTAGAAGTGGCGGTATGGACATTTAGAAGTGGCGGTATGGACATTTAGAAGTGGCGGTATGGACATTTAGAAGTGGCGGTATGGACATTTAGAAGTGGCGGTATGGACATTTAGAAGTGGCGGTATGGACATTTAGAAGTGGCGGTATGGACATTTAGAAGTGGCGGTATGGACATTTAGAAGTGGCGGTATGGACATTTAGAAGTGGCGGTATGGACATTTAGAAGTGGCGGTATGGACATTTAGAAGTGGCGGTATGGACATTTAGAAGTGGCGGTATGGACATTTAGAAGTGGCGGTATGGACATTTAGAAGTGGCGGTATGGACATTTAGAAGTGGCGGTATGGACATTTAGAAGTGGCGGTATGGACATTTAGAAGTGGCGGTATGGACAGACAGTATGGCATACCCCCGTATACCCCCTTTCTTCCTGCCCTGGTGTAAGACATATGTTCTCAGCACTGCTTCTCTGAGTGAGGACGGACAGTTTTCAGTCTTTTGTGCAGCATAGGCAGAATGGGCCATAACTAGACATTTTGGTGCTCTGGGTGAAAGAGAAAACTAAGACTCATCCTCCCCCCGAATCTCCCTACCCCCACCCAACCTTTTGTTATGAACATGTTTCTAGGGTGCGCATAGTGAAACAAATGTTCAATACACTTTTATAAATAGAATTAATCTGATCCTACGCCTGCTTGCGTTTTTAGGCTTAGTCGTAAAAATGCCATGTAACGACCAGAAACTCAGAACGTATTTACGAGACTAAGGTCCACAGCGTAACTACGAACGAAGGGGCGTGCCAGCCATACAACACCCGTAATTACGCTTCGGAAGCGTGGTGAGGCATGTATATCGTGCAGTATGGGCGTGCTAAGCGCCGTAACTACGCATGGAGCCTACGGATGCCCGCGGCTATGCTAAGTAAAGTTAGGGTAAGGTACGGATGAACGAGGGGAGTGCCTAAGGGAGTGCTTCATAAGCACGCTGCCGCAAAGACGCTACGCACAAGGGCGTATTATTTGCGTAGGTCTGGATCAGGCCCAATGTTACAAATAAGAGCTCATTTCAGCTTATTGCGATGAACATGAGCTTCAGCTGCTGGTTTTGTTCTGTACTTGTGTAACATTGGGATAGTGCTGGGTTTTTCAGAATATCATTCTGTTGTTACCCAGCTGATGACCTTGTAAGCTTGGCTGTAACCTTGGTTCAGTCCAGTCGTCGTCCAGTCTCTGATTTTGGTAAGCTCACAAATGTCATCTTAATAACTCAGAACAGCCATCTTACATATGTCACCAGTGTTTTAGATTACTTTTATATGTTCTTCTTCGCTATAACAATCATATTTATATGGTGGATTGACAACTGAATATTTATGTATACGTGAAATAGTAGATGACAGGTTGATTTGTCTTTAAGATACCACATAAATACACATGTCAGCTGAACTCAGTAATGATGATCGAACACACCTTGGGGTGAAAATTTATACCGTATAAAGTTTCCTTCTTACTGCCTGCCACGGACTCCCCCCTACTGCACCACAGGAGACTGATCGTGTCATTACTGGCCCCCTACAATAGCATGTGGACCTGCTTAATTCTAGGATTGTGTTAACACTACTGCAGCACTTTGAGTGTCTGGCAACTTCCTTTTGGTCATATGTTCATTGATAGCAAGAGGTGCTGGGCTTACTCAGGACAAAATGAGAATTCAGAAACGTTTGACCCTTATATTATAATAAAATATATGGCTGATTGTTGTTGAAGCAGGAAAGATGGTTTATTAACTCAAATACAATTGTCCTGAAAGAAGAGATGGTTCTCTGTGAAAGGTATCAGGACCCCACAATCATGAATGCAGAGCTTTCTTCAGAAGCCAGATGTTACAATCTCTCTATGGGTCTACAGAGCCCTTTTTATCCCGCTCACACAAACTATTCTATCCAGCTCATTTATCCAAACCAGGCTAAGTCATGTAGCTGGCGTGTGAATCAGTCTGGTGAGGTTTCCTGCTTATGTTTATCCACGAGCTGCCAGTGTTCTGCACATACATGTCTGCATTTACCTTAAAACAGTTCATTTTAACCTTCAAAGGAACTTGTCCTGGCACCTGCCAGCAGGAGTTTACCTTTCATCTATAGACGCTGGGCTATGCTTAGTGCTGCACATATAGTCAGGGCTGCCACCATGGAAGGACAGTCTGGATTGAAGTTCCAGGCCCAGACAGAGAGGGAGACTCTCCCCTGGCTTCTACCACCGGTAACTAGAGCACTTCACTTGTCTGCATAACAACAGTGGGCCGTTGTGCAGAACCACTTAAAACCCAGCTTTTGGTCCTCTGTGAAGGTCTGCAGCACTCCACATATATGTGATATCACAAAGGGCAGGTGCACCGTGGCCCAGACTATTTATTATATATATATAGAACAAACACCTAAACATTCCATAGATAGTACCATAGTACCTTCCATTAAATGTGACAAGCCACATGCATACAAATCATCTCATGTGTGGCTTTCTATGCATACACCTTAGTTTCTTATTCAGTGTAGCATCTCTGCAGTAAGCTAGTAAACTGAGTCCCGGAATACCCCCACACTGTGTGAAGACCTCCTGATGTTTCATACAGATGAGCCTTAAGTCTCTTGCTGATCATGACCTACATGTAGAGGTCGTACATAGCAGCGCCTCCTGTGTCAAGATGTCAGGAACAAAGAATCGCCATTCCCCAATTAATTGTGTAATAGCAAATAATACTAATACTTTTGTTATTATTAGCGTAGATAACCTTTGCATTTTACAAGGGCATTTTATTAGTGTTACAGACTTCCTAATATACATTGTGGAGAAATATTGTGATATTAGCAATGTGTGTATGTAGTGGTATTTGGCGGGGGTGTTCTAAGACAGCATAATGTTTCCTGTGGGGGATAATCAAGTTTAGTAAAGAACAGTCGACTCTTTCTTGTTGATTTAACGCTATTTTCAGGCTGTTGTGTTATTAGGCTAGAAAATCAATGCTGGAAAGAGCAAAGCCTTTCCTCAAGTTAATTGCAAATGTGAAGGCTTATTTTGAGGACTTTATAAAGCCTTGTGAAGTGTATTCCTCACGCTGCGTTTCAGGAATGAATGTATTGTATTTAATGCTAATTGATATTGACAGCAGGACATGCTTGTAAAAAACATAACATTTAACCTTACTGTGTTTACATTGCAAGAAAGGAATAGCGTTCAGCAATTAGCAAATGCTACATTGTGTAGCTTAGTGTATTACTTCGGTAGGGGGGAAAGGAGACGGTGTAATTGAAGGGTGTCAGAAGGCAAAGGTTAAAGAAGCATTATGAGATAATCTGTTTGTAAATTAAGAACACTATACAACTTCATTATGTGCTATGTCTAGATTTTCAGAGGATATCAACTATCTATCTATCTATCTATCTATCTATCTATCTATCTATCTATCTATCTATCTATCTATCTATCTATCTATCTGACAAATTCAGGATTTTAAAAGTGGGGTTACCTTGTTATTCCTGTAAATTATAAGAAATCTTAAAAAATGTATATATATACACACATACATTGCACTATATTGTTAGATTATGCCACAAAGTCGTGCCTTAAATTCTTTCACTATAAGGCATTTTAACTATCTTTCCATGCCATGAAAACATTGTGCTCTGCCCACATCACTATTAGGATATTACAGCTTTAATTGGAAAGTGTTAATCTAGTATCAACTATGTAAGTCACAGAAATGTCTTATACAGTCAACATGAAGGGCCGGATCCAGAGTTAAGGGTTTAATCTGCATGTTCTCCTTCATTGAGGCTAACTTAGACAGTCTTTTAATATTCTACTTGATGTCTCTCCACCCCCCCTACTCCCTATATTCCCCATATTCCCCGTCATGTATCTCCAGCCTCCCCAGTAATCCCCATTCATGTGTCTCCAGCTCCCAGTATTCCCCATTTATGTGTCTCCAGCTCCCAGTATTCCCCATCACTCCTCTCCAGCTCCCCAGTATTCCCCATTCATGTCTTCCCAGTATTCTCCATTTATGTGTCTTCAGTTCCAAGTATTCCACATCATGTCTCTCCAACTCCCCAGTATTCCCCCTTCATGTGTCTTCAGCTCTAGTATTACCAGTCATGTCTCCAGCCCCCCAGTTCCCCATCATGTCTCTTCATCTCCCAGTATCCCCCAATCTATCTATCTATCTATCTATCTATCTATCTATCTACCATATGTGCAATGCCTCATTACTCAAGTGCATTCATTATTGTATATGTAATTATCTACTCATGGTGAAATCATCTCTTTTTACCATTCTTCATTAAAAAAAAAACCTTAGAATTACATATATTAACACTTTCCTTCCTGAAAACAAATTTATGAAGCTTATTTTAAACTGGGTGTTGGTCCCTGGGTCCCCATAGAAAATGGCCCTATTTCGATTGGGCAGCGGTCTCCAAGCCAGTTCCGAACTGGCTGCGAAATCAGTTCTCGAAAATTTCTATTTCGATTCTCGAAAATGTTTCTGCCATGAAGAGGCAAAGCAATTGATACCTGGAGCACCAACCACAGGCTTCGAATGGTATCAATCCCCAACAAGGCAAGTCAGAATTCTATCCCCAACTCTTTCCCTAATCCTTACCCTAACACTTCCCATCTATTATCCTAACCCTCCCTTCCCCACAGCCTGACCCCAACCCTCCCTTCCCCGCAGCATGATCCTAACCCTAACCCTCCCTTTCTATGGCCCTTCCTTTCTCAGACCCTAAGCCTAACCCACCCTATAACCCTAAAAGTCTCCGGTGGTGTCTGTTGGGTCCTGCGTGAGGTGCCTTCCGAATCTGAATGGGTGAAAATGGCGATTGGAAAAATTCAGGAAAAAAAATCTAAAATGAATGCCTTTTCGAAATAGAGACAGCAGAAAAAGAACTTTCGGCTGTCTCTACTTCTGAAAGACAGCATTCGTGCCAATGACTCCCACCATTTTAAACTACATATGTATTTACAATTATATTTACTACGTAGTGCTGGATAACTATTATTATGATTTTTTATCATTGTTCTATGCTTTCATTACAAAATTATTTCAACAGCAACAATAATACTTCTCCGTCTTTATTCCGATGTTATGCTGTTTACAAAGCAATGAGATTTCTCCTGTAAGAGAACAGGTGCAGGATATACTTTGCACAGCCTGATTTGTAAAGATTGTGTTTTAATGTAGCATATCTTTGAACATAAGAGCTAGTGTTCCCGGTATTCAGGGTAGCTAATCCCAGCACATGTTTATTCCAACAAACAGCGGGACAACGGTATTCATCTGCGTAGGAAAACACACCAGTGAATTCTTAACAATTTGCTTATAAATAGTTTTTGTGTCTCTGAATGCCCTATTCTTCACCCTTGCTGTGAAATGTTTTTGTAAGTAATAATAGTGATATTTAATCTACCTACTTTATACCTTAATTATACTACGGATATTGTAGAGGCAAAATTGCCTATTGCTTGTCTGTGTGATGGTGTCTATTTAACTGGAATAATGAAATAAGATCGGAGTATGCAGCTATAAACGCTTATAGTTAAAGTTTGGCAATATTTCAGTAATGAGTTCCTTTATTGCATTACATGTAGATTAGTGTTGAGTTGCCTTGATATTTAAAGTGTCCAATACATGACTGTCTTTTAGGGCTGGATTCACACTACCGGACGAATAGCATATACGCCCATAGTTTACCGTTTTTTACTACTGCGCATGTGTAGTAAATTTTGTACGTAATCTACGTATTTTTTCGATACGTAGAAAGACCGCATAGACGCAATCTACGTATCGAAAAGATACGTAGATTACTTAAAACATTTACTACACATGCGCAGTAGTAAAAAAAGGTAAAATACGGACGTATATGCTATTCGTCTGGTAGTGTGAATACGGCCCTTACTGTGTAGTCACAGGTGAGATGTTGTACATTATAGTATTTAGTTATCTTTTAGTTTAAGTTGTTAGGTAACTCTCAGTTAGAAGCAGAATGCACCAGATTTTAAGAATAATTGTAATAACAATAGATAGGTTATTTGAGTAACAATTATGGTTATATAAGCAGAGAAGTTCCTCATATACTGAAAACTTTGGATTCTTTTCACAGAGAAGTGCTACTGTATTGCTGGCAGTATGTGCTTATGTGTCCATGGCTAACTTGAATGTGCTTTTTCTAAAATGCTTGTTATATATTAAAGTTTCCTCATTTCCTCATTTATAAAACAAACACAAAATTCTCTCTCCCTGTATTGCTGGTGTGCTTATGTGTCCATGGCTAACTTGAATGTGCTTTTTCTAAAATGCTTGTTATATATTAAAGTTTCCTCATTTCCTCACCTCAT
>WWET01000485.1:162410-223713 GCA_011038615.1 Limnodynastes dumerilii
TCCACCTCCCCTCTATGTCAATCTCTACACTGGCTTCCTGCCCCTTTCAGAATTCTCTTCAAGCTCCTCATCACAACCTAGAAGACTCTCTCCTCCTCTACCACTCCCTACCTCTCCTCCCTTATCTCCATCCACACCCTTTTCTGTCCACTCCGCTCTGCTGGTGACCTTCGCCTTAACTCCAATCTTATAACTACTTCTCCCTCATACAATCAAAACTTCTGCCGGGCCACCCCTCTCCACTGGAACAACCTATCACTTCCTATCAGGCAATCCAGCACCCTCCAATCCTTCAAACGCTCCCTTAAAACCCACTTCTTCAGGCTAGCCTACCCTTCCTCCACCTAAGCTTACCTGCCCTCCCTATCCTCATCATTGTGTCTCCTGTTTATTTGCCCTCTCTCACTCAGCATGTTAGCTCTTATGAGCAGGGTCCTCCTTCCTTTTATCATCATCCCTTTACCCTGTCATCATCTCTTCCCACCTTTTTCTCTCTGCTGTCTATCTCTCTTCTTATTCATCTGCTCCTACACACATATCCAGCATCTTTATTTTCCATATATATTGTTCTGCTATTTTTGTACTGTATCTTATTTTAGCATTGTACCTTTATTGTATTCCTTATTCTGAGTTTATACCTTGTATTAATTAATTATTGTATTGTATATGTACCTAATGGCTATCCTATTGCCTCTGTACGGCGCTGCGGATACCGTGTAGAGCCTTATAAATAAACGATAATAATAATAATATCTATCTAATCTATCTATCTGTCTGTCTGTCTATCTATCTCAGGGTTGCCGACTTTTAAAAGCTTCCCTCCAGGAGATCCCAGAGGGAAGCCATAGATGCATGCAGGGGTAGGGCTTAACAACACGTTTTATGCATATCACATGATTAAGTTCCCGCCCCATATCACATGATTAAGTTCCCTATCAATTACCCCTTTCGGGTTTTAATAGGGATGGGGGTGGGGCTTGTTGACGCAATTCGCGTCATCAAGTCCCTCCCTGTCCCTAGCAACACTAGTAAACTAGTGAAGAGTTGGCAACTATGATCTATCTATCTATCTATCTATCTATCTATCTATCTATCTATCTATAGCTGTTACCACTAATAAGTAATCATTTACATATTCCCATAAAGTGCATATGTTCCATTTACCACTGATTCTTATTTGAAGAGAACACATATTTCCACCAGTCTATTTTGCTAATACTGTAAGTTTATAGGATCATTTATGAACTGTGTGACGTGACTGTAAATGTAGGCACAGCTGCAGCACATGCACCTAATCTCTAAGAGGCCTTCTAGAACAAGTGTACGTCTCCATGAACCTTTTCTTTCTTATTTCCTCATTTGACCTAACTCATTCATTTTGGTTGGAATGTATTCATAATCTTTTGGCATCTGAGAGGGAACATATGTCCAACTATTTTTGTTATATTTGGGTAGCTCCAGCCTGCTAATGGTATATGTGTACACAGCTAAAGTCAAACTAATTGCAGAAAGACAAAGCCAAAAAAATAATATTGATAGTTTGCTTGTGTCTAAAATTTCAATGTTGTGCAATATTAAATATTCTATGAACTACTTTTGCATCATGTGATTACTCTTGCTATAATACCATTGGCTGAAATCATTAACTATGATTTTTAATTGGTCTGAGTACTTTACAGCTGAGGTTATATATATATATATACACATCTAAAACTCATTTGCATAAATACATCATTAAATTTCTATTTTCATACATTTTATACATTCATAATACATTGACCTTTAAACAAAAACAAATAATCTCACGTATATTTTTGTAGTTATTTTGTAGAAAGGTTCCATTTAAAAGACTTACATTAGAGGACATTGTGTAATAATAGATAAACAACTAAGAAAGCATATTTTAAAATGATCTTATTAGTACATTTATATTGCATTATTCTTTTGCAACATTGCTTAAAATAGTCTTACACTAAAAAATAATGTCTTCCTGCTCACATGAAAATTCTTACCTGACTAGTAAGCGTGGCCTGAATTTAGAGTTAATAAAGTTATCTGCATGCTGATTGTGGAAGTCGGGTGAATATTTATTTGACCATGTGCAAGCGCATGCCAGATGTTCCGCAATCCATCTCCTTCATTCTGTACGCCTGGAGGTCTCTCCAAAAGGCAGCACATCACCTCCACCTTTGTTAGATGGGCAGAGAGGTAGTATTTAAATTTTACAGTAGTGGCGGGATTATCTACTCCTGTGTGGATCAGCAGTCGTACAGACCACCTATCTGCACGCCAATCAGGCCTCTGTGCGTTTTCCAAAACTGAATTCAACCCTGTGTTACTTTAAATAACTTATATAAATATATTCTGGACCCAAAGTAAAAACGTACAGAAACTCTTCTCAAAATATGCATTTTACAAGACTTTTGATTTTGTATATATTTTTTTAGCAGCATTTAGTTTAATAAAAAACTTTTCTGGATTTGAAAAGGAATTTAGATACATATTAATGGCTAGATTTACTAAACTGGATAAGTGGAGATGTTGCCCATAGCAACCAATGAGATTCTAGCTAACCCATCCCCACTGGGTGGCTCCCTCTCAACCTCTCACTGTGCTCCTCCCTGATCAGACTTGACACCTCACATTTTGCCTTGTTGTCTGTGCTTGCTTCACTTTATTGTATTTTTGTGATATATTTTTATTGCTTATTTGCTTTTTTTGTACGGCGCTGCAGACACCATGTGGCGCTTTAGAAATAAACAATAATAATAATAATAATAGCTCTTACTTTCCTGGGCAACATCTTCATCTTTTTTTCTACACAGTTTAGTGAATCTAGCTCTAAAAGAGAATGATCATAGAAAGACTCAGGACCATAATCATCTTTGCATTAGTAAATTAATCGGACAAAATCTATGTGGGCTAATAAATTTACCTACGCTTCAAGATTATCTGAGTTACCATACATTTGCAGTCTCCCTTCTGCATCATGCACAATAGATCTAAGGCAGATCCAGGAGTTCATCATTATTAAAATTGCAAAACATCAACCGCTTTCACATCAACCCGGGGTGACCAGGAGATTCCTGGTCCCGGGTCTGCCCTGACAGTGTGAAGGGCTGCCCGTGCCTCTGGGAGAGAGGTTTATTACTGATGCCATAGCAATCAAGGTGTGCTAGGGGAGACCTGGTTGAAAAGCCCGGGTTGGCAACTTTCACACCATCGCTTACCCTTCTCGTTTCCCGTGTCTGAGTCCTTGCTAACTTTCACATCACCACCAAACCTGGGCTGTTGAAGCCATGACCTGGGTCTAATGCTTACAACCCGACTTTTTAGTGGTGATGTGTAAGGGGTATTAGTGATTAGAATTTGATGACAAAACAGCAAGTTAGAATTAAAGTTTTGGAGAAAATAAAATAAATAATGACATTTTGGCTCAGAAAGGGTGTCACTATCTGAAATCTGGCTGAACATCCCCTGAAACTCTCACACAGACCTATTAATTACCGTACAAAACATGATAAAACTGGATGTGCCGTGATTGCTGCCATCTGTTCATTAAGATACATTTATTGACTATCCTCATTAAAAGAGTTTTTTGTTAACCTTTGTTAGAATAATCAAACATATAAATGATAATTACTCTATCAGAATTATTACAGTGGATCAGATCAGAAATGTATTGATTAAAATAATAGAGAATTACCTAAATGATCACATTGTGATTTCAAATAAAGATAGAAAACAATAGCAGATTATGACACACATAGAAAACTATAAGCCTTTGTACTGTTACATTACCCCAGAGGCGTTAAAACAGGGTAAAAAAGGGGTGAATCACTCCCTCCTAAAGTGATATGGCCCCATCAACAAGAGAGCAGGGTCAACCATTAAGTCTCTATGGGCCTGATCCAGAGCTACGAAATTGCTGTCCGACGGACAAGCGTACGCCCGTTTTTTGCGTATTTTCGTACGAAAATTCGCACTGCGCATGCCCAGTATGACAGCTTCCTGTCGGCAGGACGACATGAGCGTATAGCGTTGCCAGTGATAGTTAAGTACAATGGCTGACTGGCAGATTACTGATAAGCCTGTATGACTATTACAGTCATACAGACTGGCAGTGTGCAGGACTGCCCATGCATTCTCCTGCTCCTCCTTTCTCCGAGTCCATTCACTGATAATTGATGCAGATGTGACCTGAGGTGTATATATTGCTTCCTAGAAAATAAAAATGATATATAAAGCTTAGAAAGACTTGAGAGGGAAATGGCCCCAAAATTACACAACCTCTTGCCCCCTACATAAATATGTACTGATGCCGCTGAGTCATTACCAGTGGTTTAAAATTCATAGAAATTGGCTGGAGGCAAGATAAATGATGGCAAGCAGGCTATCAGTCCCTACCCTTGAACTCCCTGCATAACGGATTCATAGCTGCTGCCACCACTCATACTTAGGAGCCACAGATGACTTGCAAATAATCTGAGGCTTCTATACCCTATAAGCGACAGCGGCTGCAGGCTTAATAGTGGCCCTGGACTGCCAGATACAATGGAGACGTCCCCCCTTCAGGGGTTGTCTTCGGTAGTTCCGCAGTTGGCCATTATCTCTAGTGGATGGAGGGAGGCCCATGTAAAAATTCTGCACAAGGGCCCCCTCACTTCTTAAAACTCCCCTGCTCTGCACAGTTACTGGAAAGTGATAATTATTATGTATGTTGTTACACTGCTGCAAACAGAAATGTACACAGCGGGATGAATGTTTCCATCCAGTGTTTGTTTAAACTGTCATGAGTTTTGTAAGTGCACTTAGCATATAGCACAATGAACATAAGAGACATCGGCAAAACTGTGCCCTAGAAGTTGACTTCATCTGCATTTGGTTGGACAATTTTGCACATTTCTCTGGTTCCCAATCACAGCCTTAATCCAGTACTATTTATTCTCTTGAAATGCCAGTATACACACACAGTGACAAATGCATATTTCTGGAATATGAGATTGCTGGTACAATCATGTATAAATTACCTAAATTATACATCACAGCTCTCAAGCCATTTACCATTCTGTGTTTGTCCATGCATTTGTGTATGTTTTGTCTATAGCATTTACAGTATATTTACTATATAATATATAACCACCAAGCGTCACCAACCTCCCCTCAAATCTCACTCACTGTCAATGTCATGACCAGGCTGTGACCTTGGTAAACACTCTTGGCTCTGTCCTCTTTTTTTATTCTTCACATTCATTCGTTGCTATGTTTCATCTCCCATCCTGATTATTGTAACCGCATTGGGCCAGATCCAGAACTACGGCCACAGGTGTATTTATGCCAGCCGCTATCGTAATTTCTGCAGTTAGTACGTTCTGCGCATGTGCCCAGCAGCTGTTTCTTGTCTTAACTCGTGTCGGCCGTAATCTTGAATAGGTCATCCGTCACATTTTCTTAGTTACGTATGAAGGGGCATTCCTATAATATGCCAGCTGTAAATAGGCTCCACTTATGCTATGTAGGTGGGGGGAGGCATTTAAATCATACAGTATGGACTGGGTTACGTAGTTACGACCATCGCGTACTTACGTCCTGCCGTAGTTACGATTGTAAAAGTTAGGGTAGGGCTCAGCAGGCGTAAGGCAGTGTAATTACGGATGACTGGGGAGTGCATAGTATAAACGCTTGCGTAAATACGATCCGCACTAGTTCGTAACGCAGACGTAGGTCTGGATCTGGCCCATTGTATCTAGTGTCTCCCTCAATCATTTCTCACCACTTCAACTTAACTTAAATACAGCAAAAAGACTGATGTTCGTCTCTGTCCGATCATATCTGATGGATTACCTGACTTTCTGTTTCCCCAAAAACCAATTTAATTATCCACCCTCTGCACAGTCAGTAAACATATGGAAATGTTGTGTTACATGTAACTTAGGCTGTGGACACGCTTCTTCCTGAAAGGCATTTCAGAAATAATGTGTAAACCATGTATTGTATCTTAGTAGTTCTAGTTCTGTGGACTTTCTAGGTGCAGTGTTCCTTTCCTCCACTGGGGATGCTGTTGTCCAAGACTACAGCCGTTCATTTGACTCCTGCTGCAGTTAATTAGTCCACCTGTGAGTGTTACTTAAATACCTGCAAGTAATTCCAGTCTGGGCAGATGCTTGTATGTTGCTACTTGAACTAACCTTGCTGCTCCTTGTGTTTTGATTTCTGTATTCATGCTTTAATCCCTATTTTAACCTGGGTCTTTGTTGCTAGACTTTGCATTATTACAAGTATGGCTTTGAATCTGAACTTAAGTGGACATTACTTGTATTCAACTAACATCAACACACTGTTTACCTGTAGCCAGTCAAGTCTGCAAATCCTGTACACATTATCCAACCTGGAATTCCTGTTTCAGTGTTTCCATTGTGTTCCACAACAAAGTTCCCAGGATAATCTGTTATGGGACTCCATGTTGTAAGCTCTCTGATACTGGTGTATGTTGTTATAATGAAGCATTGCCTATTTGCATAAACATCTGATATCATGTGATCCGATATTGAAGTAGAACTCACTATAATGGCAAATATATAAAACTTAAATTTCATTGTCATGCTTCAGCACTGAGTAATAATCGACATGTATCAACTAAATCAAACATAGGCTGGATTAGGGGGAATATGAACTTTCTGTATATCCAGTATTCAGTATGATGATCATATAATTATCATTATTATATGAATAAAAATTGAATGATGACTTATAATTGAGATTATAAAGTAAATCAATAGAACTATTAAAGGAATAATGAAATATGTTTGCTATGCTGTGGAGGTAATACAACAGTGTGAATAATAATATACAGGCAGTGACAATGATGAATGCAGGTCAAATCAATATTAATAATGAAAACGAAATAGTAAAATGGATTTAACATTTGAATGTATAGAAATAAATAATAAGGTACTATGAAAGATATGAAAGAAATTTCGAATACAGTAAAAATAATACAATAAGTATTTGTACATGTTAGACTTCTGTGGCTCAAATCTATGTTCCTGGGCGGCAAAAAAGATTTCTATCTAAACATATTTTTTACCAGCTAATGGTTTGGCATAAATCCAGGAGAAGCGTGATGGAAGTTTGGGGATTTAGGAATCAGTACACATCGGGCCGGATGCAGACTTTACAGAGGTTAACATACGGATTTTCTGATTCACGGTACTGCATGTAGGAGAGCATGTGTGGAGGGTGAATCCATGACCAGGTGCAACCTTAACTATTCCGCACACATGAAGATAGGTGGATAATACGTAAGGTTAAACCCAGCTCTTACTGTACGACCACCCACCATGTGCATCTCATATGATTTCTGCACGGAACGCAGCATTGCAGTATCTACTCAGAGCTGGTGTACGTAAATCAGGTCTTTTCCATAATAATGGATCCAGCTCACCATGATTCATTTTATTTTCACTCTAAAAGCAATTGATAAATAAAAAAACACCAGTGTTCCAAGTCCGAAATCATCAACATATTCAGATTTAGAAAAATGCTCCCTTCAGTATGATTGACTTTTATTTCATGCCTCTATTTATGTATTTATACATATATATTTTTTTTTGAATGCTACTTTTTCACTACAATTTTTGTCTTTTTTCTTAATAATCTAGCCACACAATCCAATAGCAATAATAGTAATAATAATAATGCAGTTCAGTTCTTCATTTAATGATGTATAATTTTCTTGTCTTTTTGACAAGTAGCAAATAATAAAAAGCGGGCTAACTTTCTGTTTTGTCTGTGTTAAATAATAAGCACATCACTTGGTTAACAGATGCATAAATATCTATTTTAGGAATATACTTCCACCTTTCATTTCAAGACATAAATACAATAAGCATTTCATATGGTTTCTTTTATTTTCTTTAGACTCGCTGCCTTTATGCTGTCTTCCCATTCAGAACTATAGCTATATTTTTTCCCCCCTTTTTTAATCATTTAAATACTATTTCAACTTTTATTTTTTGTGTTCGTTAGTTGGGTTTTTGTTTTTGCTTTTTTTTTAACCTCACAAATAATAATCAATTTATTTATTGTAATTCATACTTTTATATGCATATAACAGTGAAATATAACTTGACACTTTGTTAAAGGAAAATCCCACATTAGATAAAGAAAAATGTATTTTAAAAATGGCTTGTTCATGACATTTTTAAATGCAAAAATAATAAACAATAAAAACAAAAACAATAGGAGTTACTTTAAAGTTGCAATTTAGTAAGACCATTTATTAAATACATATAATCTTTAAACAAATCCAAAGTATTTGTTGAAACGCGTTGATGACCGCTACTTCCTGTGTGTGGATCTTGCTTTCAGGCCACTGTCTATTTTCAAGTCCCGGGCAGAAGTAGTTTCTTAGGGCCTGATCCAGAGTAACGCCAGCCGATCTGCGCATGCGCCGGGCAGATGTTGCCCGGCGTTGCTACGGCAACGCCCGATCCTGGATCGGGCGTCCATAGCAGCGCCGTAGGGATGCTGGAGGGGACGTCCTCCAGCGTCCCTACACTCACGTTAGTGCTGGTGGGCGGGAGGAGGTAAGTAAATGAGGGTGGGGGGGCGTGCTAAGCGGCCATACGCTCCTGTGCGAACGTATGGCCCCTTCCTTATAGCAGCGCCGTAGGGACGCTGGTGGGGACGTCCTCCAGCGTCCCTACGCTCACTTTAGTGCTGGTGGGCGGGGGGAGGTAAGTAAATGAGGGTGGGGCTTACGCCAGCTGAAGTTAGGGTAGCCTTCAGCCGGCGTAAGGAAGGGGCCATACGCCCGCACAGGGGGAGTGCCAGGGGGAGTCAGCGATGTAACGCTGAGCGTTAGTACGCTCAGCGCTACATCGTACCTCTGGATCAGGCCCTTAGATACTAAGTGCTTTTAGGCTCGATCTACCACTAATATGTAATCCTGTTTAAATCATCTATTGTTTTAAGATGTATGTATTTTTGCTCTTTATTGTATTTTTACATTACGGTGATTGGAAGCTTTATATTGGCATTTACAAAGTGTGGAATCCTAAAATCGAAGAAAGCCACTGTACAAATACACTTTATTTGGAACAAGAAACAAAAAGACCTTCTCTAACTGTATTTTAAATACATTTTAACAGCACCCACAATTAGTAAACATTTTTCTACTGCCCATGTATTTTATATCCCTTCATCTCATTTTAATACTTTCATCTGAAAAATATTTTGCTTTTAAATATTTAAGTAACTATATAAGGTGCAACGATACACCAACACTTTCCATTTCAAATTTAGCAGTTTTGTTTCAGGGGGTATACCTCCCCCATAGATTACTGGTAACTGATGCTACTTTTAGTTACAATTAAGTCATTTATTGTTTTCACCATCCAATCAAATTCCAGGACAACATTTTATGTAGAGAAGGCACAAAACTAATTATTAACTCCAATTATTTGCGAGTTACTATAGATTTATGAAGGAATGTGCTATATAACAAAAAAAACAGGAAATGCTGCTAAACTATTTGGGTACTAATACACTAAAAATGCACTTCTTGATGTCACCATTTTGGAACCATTCCATTCCATAGTGTGTCTTGTAACTAGTCTTAACTGTACTAGCATAACTGGATTTAGTGTATGATTGGTTGCCATGGGTAATAACACCTTGTAACTTCAATATGTTGTGTACATTTCCATCTTGTAAAGAAATTTTAGAAATAAGTAGAAAACTTTGTGTGTTTTACAGTTATGTTTGGAACTATGGGGTAGATCCAGAACTACATTTGCCGTACGTTTATTCGCGTAGCATATTTTCGTGCGCATAAATTCGTTACACTCCCCTCGGCACACCCCTTGAACGTACGTATTTTGTCACGATACGCTTTCCAAAACTTACCTTAACTTTTTCTAATGTAACCGCAGTCATACACACACGTATGTATGGGCTAGACGAAATAACGCAGCTAAGCACGCCCATACTGTATACTTTAAATACCACCCCCCGTCTACTTCACGTATTTCAGACGTATTTTGGACACGCGTAAAATAGGCATGCCAACACTTAAGTATTTACGTGACACATACGTGAATGGCCCATACGTTCCCAATTACGCTACGTTACGGAGCGTATTTCCTATGGTGCGCATGCGCAGTACTTACCAAAGAGCGAATTTACGTGTCCGCCACGCTTAAATTCGCTCTGAAGCGTTGTTCTGGATCAGGCCCTATGTCATGAAAAAAGAAAGAAATTACCACAGATGTCTGTTAGGAACCTGGAGTTAGATACATGATCAGAGGATACCAATTTATAAGATATAATAGTATATATTGCAGAACAAAACTAATGTATAAAAATTCAAGATACAGATTCCAGACTGAGTACACAGGTATGAGATAACAGATTCCTCAGGCGTTATATGGGTATAAGGGAATAGATTCCAGACTGAGGCCCGTATTCAGACCACGGACGTATTGCATAAGACCGCATATACGCAATCTACATAACGAAAACATACGCAGATTAAATAAAAAAATTACTACGCATGTGCAGTATCAAATTTCGGGAAACACCTGACGTATATGCAATACATCCAGTGGTCTGAATACGGGCCTGCGATAACAGATGTCAGACAAGGTATATAAGTATGAGGTAACATATATGAGAAAGCAGACAAAGAACAAAACAGCCAAATAGACAAAGAACCTGAGAGAAATAGCAGAAGAACAAAAAGCGGAGACAGGAACATGGCAGAGACCAGCAAACAAATGCACAGTATAAAGGAGCAGTAAATAATAACCCTGTTATGGTCGTCACACACCAGGGTGCGGAGTCTAATTGGGACCTGGTGTTCACTAGAGCACCTGATGGTGTGGATAGACTTATGCTGCAGGCACCCAGCAGGTTGCAGCTTCCAGAATAACAAGGAAGGTTTGGGAGTCAGACATCATGCCAGGATTGAATATAACACAAATAGACAATACAGGTGCAATGGAGGACATCACTGGAACAGACAACAACAGGTACCAAACAAGATGGGGGAACAGATCCAGGACAGAGGAACAGACTGAAACTGGATACGACGAAACACAACCAACAACTGGAACCCAGACAAGCATTGTGTCGAGAACACAGACAACAGGTTCCTGGAGAGGACTTGGACAGGTACTGAGAGCACAGTGGTGGGGTGAGTACACAGGATGATAGTTCAGGTACCAGGTATACACATAAACAGGTAATAGTAAAGGGTAGCAAGGCCCAGGGTAAGAGAGATACAAAACGGTAACCAGGGAGCCATGAGATAAGTGCAAACACCAGGATCCAAGCTCTGTTTGATCTAAATCCTGGCTGTTAGGCACCACATTAACCTATTAATTACTCATCTGCAGAGAAAACTATGGCTGTGCTGTTTACAGAGCAACCTGGATGCTAACCAAGAAACCAGGATCTGCTTGAGCAGCCAGGAGAGAAAGATATCATGCCACAAAGACTACTGCAGCGGCACTTAACAGACTCACACCTTGCTCTTGGAGGGAGGGGGAAATAAAGCCAGAGCACAGGTGTCATAGACCAGGGCAGAGTCCAACAGTAGCCCCTAGGGGCAGGTTATGGTAATGAAATCTATGATATAATAAAATCTGTCTTGTTAATGCTTAGCACTATTATTTCTATAATTCTTAGTGTCCTTGGATGTTTACATTTAAAGGTCAGCTAGTGCTAAGAGTTAAAACAATGATCTCCAATGCTACTTGTTAATGAAGATTGTCATGTTTGGTGACAATACTGACATAAATAGTGCTGAGATCTATTAATACTTACTTCTCCAGGAATTCTGTGATTCCCTATGTAGTTACTTCTGCAGCACTGACAGTACCTTTATGATCCTTTTCTTTTGTGCATAGACAGAAGCGAGGGTGTAGCAAAAAGAGTCTGCAGCTGCTCACTATGTACTGGATCCAGCCACTCATTCTCAAAGCTCCAAGCAATACCAGTGGGCATGTGATGCCAAATCCCCACAAGATACAGCCTTCCGTGCAAATGTGGGGCCACTCCCCTCACTTACACAGCCTTCCTTAAACTGGCCCGTACATTAATGCCCTAATCAGACTTCTGATGGCTTTTCTACTAAATCACAGAAAAGAAAGAAAGGGATTAAATAGTAATTTGTTCCTATATTCTGCTCTCTCTTTACTTCACAGCAATTATGTTTTTTTCTGTGAGAATAAGCAATTGTTATTGCATTACATTGGTCACCTCACATCCCCTCACTCTCTCCCAGCCTCTCACTGAGCACTGTTCGTAAACAACTTGGCTACTACTTTACAAAACCATGGTTGTCTGATACAGTATATCATTAGTGTACCACAGCTCTGTATATGATTCCTCCAGGGAGTATTAACGGTGTGGGTCGAGTGAGTACGGATAGATGTTCTGGCCAACACCAGCCAATACCACTCATTGGCAGCATTATACACAGATAAGCGGCGCACTAATAATATAGTGGAGAAGGCAGCCGCGATTCTCTAATGGAAGCTGGCACAGGGGCCCCAGAGCGCGTAGCCTGGAATGTTGGTCCCTTTTGAAATACCCTAGAGGAAGTAGTGTCTCTCTCCCACTATCTCTATACTTTTTTTTATCTCTCATTCTCTATTTTTCTCACTCTCTCCCACACTCTTGTGCCCTCACTTTCTCTATCCCAATATCTCACTCACCCTTTTCTCTCTCCCTCTCTCTCTCGCTCTCTCTCTCTCTCTCTGTCACTCTCTATCTCTCTTTTCCCTAACCCTCTCTACTCCTCTCCTCCTCCCTCCCCAATACTGTCTATCCCCCCCTTCCGCTCTCTATCTCTCTCTCCTTTATCTGTCTTTTTTCTCTTCTATCTCTTTCTCTCTCTATTTCACTCTCTTCTTTATCTGTCTTTCCTCTCTCTCCTATCCCTATCTCTCTGTCTCTCTGTCTCTTTCCCCTAATCCTCTCTATCTCTACTCCTCTCCCCCTCTCTCTCACCACCCTGTCTATCTCTATCTTTTCTTCTTTCTCCCTCCCTCTCTCTCCCTTTCTCTCTCTCCTTTAGCTGTCTTTCCTCTCTCTCCTATCCCTTTCTCTTTCCCCTAACCCTCTCTATCTCTACTCTACTCCCCCTCACCCCCCAACACTGTATATCTCTCTTTTCTTCTCTCTCTCTCTCTCTCTCTCTCTCTCTCTCTCTCTCTCTTTCTCTCTCTCTCTCATTTACAGATTTGGGATAAAGCTCCTGGGGTAAGATATGTAAATATAATTCCCAGAGAATGCACACAATAGGTGTTTATCTTTATAGACTTTACATGCATGAAACTAATTTGCAAAACCATTACCAGTAAACTAATCCACTATTATGGTAAAATGATGATAATAATAATTGGGTGTAAATTGTAAAAATGTTTCCTTTTTTCCCCATCTTATTTTGAACTAAACAAGCTCCCAATATCTCTAATAAGCTAAAAGAAAAAAATATATATAGCAGTTCCTTCTCTTTTCTTCAAAGTCTTCTCTTGTACATGAAATGCCCGAGAGATCAGAAAGTTTTCCCTTAATCTTTCCTGAGCAAGTCATTTTATTCCATGCTTATAATACACCAATTTGCTGCATCAGTTATTTTTCTTAAATTATTAGATTTTATCTTTTGCCACGGAGATAAGGTGGACCCTAATGGCTAACTCCCAGCCTTCTGACAGAGTGTTTAATGAGACCACTGCATTATCATTTTTGTCACAAATTCCAACGAATGCATAAGTGACTTCCTTATAATTGTATTTTTTAATGACTGTAGAGAGAAGAAAGATCTAACAGACCGGCGAGACTGTATGTTGCTGTTAATATAAAACAACAGCTTCTTTATTGGAGATAAAGATATTAGTAAGCAAAAATGGAGCCAACTGTAAAAGCAGATTAATCCTCGTCTACCACTTGTCAGATCAGCGTAATGATTGCACCAGTTATCAGGGATTTTACTGGGTACCACTTTTATTAGATTTCACATCTTGAACAACAGTACATTCAGCGACAATGGTTTAAAAAGCAATGTCTTTGTGCTGCATGGCTTATCAGATAATAACAATGCGCTAGATTAACCAGTAATATACTAGAGATGATGAAGTAGATACTTTATAGCATCATTCACAGAAAAACACACTGATGAAATGTTACTGCATCAATGTGAAAGAAGGAACACAATTCAGGTGATTAGTACCCCCCCACATGTATTCTATATGCTGAATAATGGGAGGGATTCTTGGAAGCCAGCTCTCATGATGTTCAAATGAAGGATGGTTGTGTCTGTTGCTATAGATCAGACACATGGAAGCCTAAAAAAAGAGTTAAATACAAAGAACACTGTATTTTGTCTGTCTCCTTGCTGTGTGGTATTCATCAGAGCTATAGCCATGGTTAAATGACTGATGTCTCTGACAATAGGCTGCCATTTTCTGTGCATCGCCATCCATGTTGTTTTCCATGGGGAGAACCTGAGACTGAGATTCAGCAAACAGAGTACTCTTCTCTTCCTGTGATGGCTGCTGCCTGAGTCTTCTACTCTTCTGTACTACAGATTATCAACTGGTAAGTTCCAGAGTTACATAAGCCGGACATTCAATGGCATGGTCCTGGTTCCTTCAGATTTCCTTCATTTTTTAGTTACTAGATTTCATGGTTATCCTAGTGCATAGATGGGTGTGTTCTTCAACTTAAAATCTAGTATAACCAGCCAGGTAGAAGTTGGGTAGGACTTCTAGTTTATATCTACAGACACACAGATTGTTTATGACTGCCCTAAGCTGAAAGTATCACCCACTGGTCAATCACTGATGAGTCTGTATGAAAGGAATGCCAGAATACATAGAAATTTGCAGATTGCAGGCTGGCCCATGAGCCCCCCATCTCCTCCCCTACCCTCCATGCCCCTGCCTATCCTTCCCTCTGCTGAAGCTACCCAGCAGCATAGTGTTGACATAACCTAAGTGTAGATTCTAGAGCTAGAAGTGGGCTAAAGGATCTCTCCCAATGTCAGGACAGAGAAGACTTCAAGGTAACTAATCAGACTGTTTACACATTTATCTTTATTATACACCTGGCTGCTTGCCAGCACTATCCCTATGATAGCCTCCCCTACCTGTTACTGCAGAATCGTTGTCCTGTTGCTATTGTCTTGAGCTCAGGTGCTTTTTGTTCAGATGTTTAATATTGGGGCTCTGTTTGGAAAATAGATCATTATTAAAGTAGAATATCATTAATACCAGTTTTTGTGTTATAAATACATCTTCCCCCTGACCACCCCTAACACCAATACAATTATTAGAATTCACATTTAAATAGGCTTATTTCTCCAAATCATTTCCAACAATAGATCAATCGCACTCATATTTAACTATGCCTGGTTATTCCCAAGCAGCTCAAGATTTCATTTATTCTAAAACTATTTTGAGATTTTGGGAAGATTTCATTTATTTATTTTTGATAGCATATTATTTAATTATAACTTATCTTATAACTTATCTTATTATTTACAACTTATCTCCAACCCTCAGCCATTAGATCAGGTGACATTGGGCAAGGTGTGCTTGTGTCACATTTGCTGTCCCTGGACCATGGCCCTGGTCATCTCAGTACTGCTGTCTTACTAAAAGGAAAAAATACAAATATTTGAGGCATGCAGTGACTGAGAATAGAATACAGCAGCATGAGGCAAAAATGTGCCCTATTCAATGACAAATCCAGTATTATGGAAATTCTGGCATCTCTCAGTCTAGAAATCTATGATAAGAATTTTATTAAACATGTTGTTTATATAACAGCACAGCTGCATATATTTTTAAGGTTATCTTCTACAATAAGTCCTATTAAATCCCTTATTAGATAGAAATACGGATAAGAAAAGTATCTGATCATTTGAAAGCAGATACAGGCAGCCATTTTAGCTCAGTTTCAGAAAATAAACTTTGTTTATCACAGCTTGAGAGGTTGTAAACATAGAAATCTACCGTTTGTTTAAAATTGAATTTTTTGCTAGCCATGAGAGAGAGTTTTAGGGTAAATTTACTAAGTTGCATTTTTTGGGGGCCAAACCACGAAATTTAATAGTCTATGATTTAAAGGGTCCCTTAAAAAGCACTGGCAATGTATAGCAGTTTGTAAATGTTTGGCTTGTTACTAAGAAAGGTGGCACTTTTGACATTGTTAAACAGCCACCATACATGAATATTAAAAACACATGCGCCGGGCAGATGTTGTCCGACGTAGCTACGGAAACGTCCGAACGTGGATCGGACGTTCGTAGCAGCAGCAGAGTAATGCTGGAGGGGGTGTCCCACTCCGTTACTATGCTGCAGTTAGTGCAGGTAGGCAGGGGGAGGGAGGGTAATGAGGATGGGAGGGCGGCATTAGCGTAGCAACGCCGCGGTCCCCGAGTAATAACACTCGCTTACGCCGGCTGAAGTTAGGGTAGCCTTCAGCCAGTGCAAGCGAGTGTTAATACGCTGGGGCAATGGGGAGTGTCGGGGGAGTGAAGCGATGGTACGCTGAGCATTAGACCGCTCACTGTACCATCGTAGCTCTGGATCAGGCTCTTTTACCATAATACACACACACCACCCCCTGGAAGAAGTATTTCACGAAACGCGCGTCGGGAGTAAACATTTTGCTGTCCTGGTGCACCGGGCCATGCCGTTGCATGTCAGCTATTGAGGATCTGTATGATCGTGAGACTTGTGGGTAGACGCAGTGCAGGGTGAGTTCCTTTCCCGGGAACGGGAGAAGCGAAACCGTGAGGTTTCTATGGGCTCTGGACCAGGAAAAGCTTTGTACCTTCTTAGTTAGAAGTCTCTATGTATTTTACATTTCTGGCTTATCTCCACCCTGCCTGCTAATATGGCTTACTAATAGCTGAGTTTATATGTATGCACTTTTGCTACATTTGTTGATTGCATTGTTTTGCCCTCCTTTGCTATGATGATACATTTGTGTCAATATGGATATCATTTCTGATACTGTCATCGTGGCTAATTTATAGTGCTTTTCACATAAAACCTTTTTGCTACAGTTGCCAAATATATTATATCATCTTGTTCTTATTAACTGGATTTTGTTCCCATTTGATAATGCTGATGATATAAATAAACCCACAAGCCACGTGTAATTGATACTTTTGTATTTGACCTGACTGCAATTATCTCTTATTATTCGTATGTTGTGTGTCTTGTTATATTTTATCTGAAAGAATTTGAATAAAAATTACCTTTTTAATGTGTACAATAGAATAACTACTAATTTATAATAGAATCGGTGTGCATCAAAGACGGGTTATTTCTCTGGGATTCTGTTTAGCTGGTTTCCCAATTTGCATATTATTACTATTTACCCAACAGATAGCACCCGTCATTTTATACTAGTGCGGTCAAATTCCTTTTTTTGTACCTTTTACCATAATACATACTGTCCAGACCAGTCTTTAGAGAATACATGGGTTTATCCTTACCATAGTGATCTACTTCTGTATGGTCCAGGAAAGTGCTGTTATAATCCGATGCAGAATTGGTTAAACATAAAAATTCAAAGACGACCGAACAGGTATTCCTAGGAAAAATCATGATGAAGATGCCACCTATATTTACAAGATCTGATTTTCTCACACTGTCACATCAAAGAGACTGCCAAAAAACGGCAGATTGAACAAACAGCCATTTACTCAATCGTGCCCTTAGTCTTCTATGTTCTGACTGACAACAAATCTTTGTTTTTTCTGGGCTTGGCGTAAATTATGTACAACAAACTACGTGATCATAACAAAGTTTTATGGTGACAAAAACAGACAGCAATAACTGAATATAATATAACAACAGAAAGAGGGTTTGTAAAATTTAATTAATTCATTCATTCCATCGGAAATCAGAAAATTGAGTCCATTGTACAAAGTATAAATGTTCTATAGAACTTGCTCAAGAACTTGAAGTCACTATTGATCATTACTCTGAAACATCTGTATCTGCAAAGTAAGATAAGCTTGATCGTTAGCCAGGAAGTATGGACGTAGGAAAACAAGTTACCATGAAAGGGCAACTACTTTTAATTACAGTGGACATATATTAATGTAACAATCTCCTGTGAGACTAGATTCCTTTTTATGTGAAGCTGTCCCCTCTTGTCCCTATGGCAGTGAACCTAGCTAAAATATAATCTACTTCCTCTGAAAGAGCAACCTTGCTACATAAGAGGTAGAATATCGTCTCTGTGGTTCAGGCTTTGGAACAGACATTTCACAAAGTAACTGAAGCATTTTAAACCTCAGGCTATGCATAATTTTTATGAGCCTCTATGTAACTCACTGTGAAGCACCAAATGTTCAATATTTTGCTTTGTAATAAAGAAATCAGAGTCCTTATAATTAATGATTGCAATGTTTGCTTTTCATGGATAAATGGCATACAGAATATATGTTTTAATACTAACACACTTAGAGATCTGCTTATGAAAACAGTTCAAACCAATATATTGCATGTGGAGCCACATTGTTTTGCTATGGTATGGAATTAGTATCAATTGAACAAAGAATTATATTTTTGTAAACTATTAGTTTATTGAAGAGCAAGATTTATCATTTCCAGGAGGTTTTGAATATAGGTTTCTAGAAATATAACAACTGATATCAGTTCCTTATGGCAGAGAAGGACGCGGAATTTGTCAAGAGCTCATTGAAATGCATTGTTATGATCATTGGGGTAGATCCAGACCTATGTTCCCTTTCTATTTCAACGCGTAGCGTATTTACACACTCGTAATTACTATGCACACCCCTCGGCACTCCCCTTGGTCGGGGGTGTGGGGCTCCAGTCCAAACAGCCGATTTTCGAATCTGCCATTTCCTCCCCAGCCAGTTGCGAACTGGCTGGGATTTAGATTGCTTTGCCTCGATGAGGCATAGCAATCGATCCACCGAGCACCGGAAGCTCTGTGGTCCGAAAAGTTATAAAAAAAATAGTCCCCCACTCCTTTCCCTAATTCTAACCCTAACCCTCCCCTCTAACTATCCTAACCCTCTCTTTCTGGCAGCCTGACCCTAACCCTCCCTTACTTGCAGCCTGACCCTAACCCACCATCTTCCGCAGCCTGACCCTAATTCTCCCTCCCTTGCAGCCTGACCCTAACCCTCCATCTCCTGCAGCCTGACCCTAACCCTCCCTGCCCTGCAGCCTGACCCTAACCCTCCCTCCCTTGCAGCCTGACCCTAACCCTCCCTACCCCACACAGAGAGTTTACTCATCTGTTCCAGGTCCGCGGCGGAGGGATATCGCTAACGGCGGAGGGATATCGCACATTGCGAAAGTGAATGGGTTAAGTATCCATCGTACGGAACTAAGTTCTGTACAGTAGAAGTAACGGGTGTAAAAAGCATGTAACATCTGGAGGGTGCTTGCACCCTCCCCTCAAAACAGCCCACTTACGCACGTTGCATGCATAAGTGGGTTAACAGACGCAAGTCTGGATCTGGCCCTTGGTCTGCATCCTATGTAGACTATCAGCAAAAGACGTGGCCCATCATTTAGCAAATGATGTGGCCGTGTCAATATTTAGAACCCCACATCAGTGCCAAGGCTGATATTTAGTCCAAGTCCAGCCCTGTTTGGTTGGGACAAGGGGGGGTATGAATAAATATTTCAGATTCTAATGTAAATATCCAGAACATAAAACTTTCTAAACTCATTCTATTTTTGGTATTAACTATTTAAAAATTCAATTCAAAGATGAGAAAGAAAATGAGAAAGATGTGTTTCTAGAAAATCTAGATGTCGGATGTGTTTCTAGAAAATCTAGATGTCCAATGAGTTTATAGAAGATATATATACGTTAGATGTGTTTCTAGAAAATCTAGATGACAAATGTGTTTCTAAAAAATATAGACAGTCAATTTGTTTCTAGAAAATCTAGATGTACAGTACAATATGTTTCTAGAATAAATAGACGTTAGGTGTGTTTCTAGAAAATCTAGATGACCCAAGTATAATTAGAATTTTAAAATGTAATTCATTTTTAGAAACTCATTGCCCTTGTTGTCTTTCTGTTCATCAATTATTTTGAGAACTGATGGCTGTGACAGTAGTGTATCACTGATCTCTCACCTCTTTCATGTAATGGAGCTTCTTCCATCACTGTAGGCTCATGAATGCCTGTTCCCAAGGTTGGGTGAATACAGAGAAGAATGCCTGATATCCATTGTACATGTAAGAGTTCTGTTATCTCATAGCATTATCATTCCAACAACAAAAAATTTGTATTGGCGACCTTTTAGCACAAACTATGAAAAAAATACTCCTACTAATAATAGGAAATGTGACCCATTGACTGCTGTCACAAAATGCATCACTGATCACACTAGTGCCTAGCAAATTGCATAAATATTCATCAGTCTTCCAGATGATTGTCATAACTGTTTACACCATGTCTAGGTGACGTGTATATATATCTCCATAGGTGTACACACAGTTAATACAGTGCTGCCAGCAAGGCAGTTAAGACCTATCATACATGCCTCGTGTGATAGTTATAACAGTGGCTGGAACACACATTCTTGATACAAGCCACGGGCACCGCTGTTTTCTACCAATAAAATCTCCTCCTCTGGTATGTAGCTGTTATCACAATTACATTTTGTGTTTTGAGTCTTTAGTGACGCTATTTAGTCTATTAATTGTGAGAGAAATTCCTGGGATAGTGGTGAAAGATCCACTTCATGTACCTTCTGAATTTATTTTTATTATTTTATCATTTTCATTAACAAATAAATAAAAAGTCCATTCTCAGCGGTGAACCACACCCAGTCACAATGCACATGACATCAGGATCTTCTGCCCATGTTTTGAAATTATCATATTGTAGATAGGGTATCACTTGCTTACATGAAAAATAGGCTCAGGCTGATTCAACTTTTACATTAATCACAGGTAATAATTTTTTCAGTTTTATTCAGAGGATAGTCCTGGTTTTAAGTTTGAGAATACCCAATGTTATTGTTGCTAATGTAACACCCCTTATTTAAAAGAAAATTATTAGAAGAATGGTCATGAAGTGAGTTTTCCCTGTTGTTAACTAATATACATGTGGGAGCAATTGGGCAGTAATTGATGTGCAGTTGCTGGGCAGATAGTTTGTCCGTTAAATACATTGAGGTGGCACGAGGGAGCCCTAGAAGCTTCTAACAGAGAAGGCATGTGAGGGGAGAAAACTTATAAAAGGTGAGAAAAGTGCGGGAGTCGGAGAGGATGGTGGCTAAGGGGAATAAAGATAGAGAGGGAGAGTGACTGACGAAGAAGTGAGAAGAGTTAGTGGAGTGGAGAAGGACAGTATCGGAGGTTTATTGCCGTTCTGTTAAAGAGTGAGAGTGACAGGGGATTTCAGCGGTGCAGTGAGAGAAGCTGTGGTCAGAAGTCAGATTGAGCGATGAGTGTGAGGGAAAGCAGTGCAGAACGGGAGACGGTGACAGAACTTACCAAAAGCAGCTGTGAGAGGAATCTGACTGGGCGGCTGTGTATCGGTGACGTAGAAGGTATCGGTGGATCAGATAGGGAAGCCGGGAGCCGCGGTAATAGCAAAGGAGTGAAGAAGGCTGAGAGTGAGGTTTTAAATCTCAGTGTCGGAGAAGGTATTCGGAGGAACAGATAGGAGAGCCGGGAGCCATTAGAAGATTAAGGGGCCAGTGACATTGCTTGGAAAGACTTGGGGGCCAGGATTAGCAGAGTCTAGAGCTGTGAAGGATATGTGGAAGCATAATACTTTACCTCAAGTACTTTGAAGGCGTTTCTTGTTAGCTGGGGATTGAAAAAGCTGATTTAAAAACTAACTTCTCTGTGTCATAAAATGCAATAATTTGAATAACTAATACTTTACTCCCAGTAATAACAGGAGGGTGTTGATGCAGAACAATAAAATATTTATTTCAAAATTTTCCACTTCAAATGTGTAAAAAACTGTGCTCCTCGTGACAAGAGCCTGCAGCTGTGACAGATTGACAGTTTCACCTCAAGCCGCCAGGGATCCTGCTAACTGTAATGTACATAAGCAAGTTAACATTGGACTAAGTTGCATCAATTGTTCCTTTACCACTGTAACAGTTATGTTATTTTTTTGTCAATTAATTGCTTGAACTGGTGCCAAGTAAACTTGTAACTTGATCTAGCAAAAAGTATATATAATACTGTACAGACTGAAGTATTTAGTTAGTTTAGTTAACATTGTAGTAATGTTGTGTAACCACAAGTAATTCCTGAAGCTAATTTAAGTAGCCAATTGATGTTCGGTACACATGCACCTATTGAATTGTAAAGTTATAATCTTTATTGAACACTGTAAAGGAAAGAAATTGTTTCTTCTGTAAAAGTTTTCTGCTATTTAACTATACAAACAAATTGCTTCTGTGTATTCTTTTCTGGAGTCGTCCGAATTCACTTACCACAAAACTTACCTGCATAAATATTATTATTCCGGGGTGTTACACTATTAATGTCTATGGAGAACCTCTCTGCTGTGTCACCTGTCAGTATATACATGCTATTATCCGTATTATCCGTATGACTTTATTTGGGCATGTCATATTTTATATATAAAGAGAACTGAATTAGAATATAAGTATTTGTCCTGGAAATCCTTTTTATGTCATATCTTGAGAGTGAGCATCAATCACTAGAGTGTACTCAGCTCCCTACAGAGTCATGGAATTGCAGAGTATGGTCGGGAGTCTGCCATCTGTTCATTTCTAAAGAGAAAGATACACGTTTATGGAACCAACAATGAATTCTAAACAATATAATGAGCTGGACAGTGGACTCAATGTAAGAAGCATAAATTACTTGCTTGTGTATCTTGTATACTGATTTTATGAATATAATGAATAGAGTATATGGTCTACATCCACATGGTGGTCGTGTTATTCAATGCCATACCTTACACAAACACCATAAATTTTTATATATTAATAGTAATGATTTCCCTTTAAACTGCTTCCTGCAAAAGCTGCCTAAGTTTTCCACATTATCAGCACCCTTTCTCTATAGTGTACACAACACCCACTGGATGGACCTGGTTAAAGACATTATTGGTTCCTCCAAAAGGTAAAACCACGTTTCCTTCAAAGATGTTGTTCCTACGCAAGGTATCACTTAGGTAGTTACACAAGATACCATTTTGGTTCCTAAACAAGGTTTGGTTTTAGATCCTACTTAAGGTACTATTAAGTCGTTAAGTCTGGATCAGGTCCTATGTTACTATGATACATATAATATGATATTAAGGCCATCTCCTCATCCACTGCTCCCTACCTCTCTTCCCTCATCAACATACACACCACTTCCCGACCTCTCCATTCTGCTAACCAGTGCTGTCTGACCTCTTTACTGATCACCACATCTCACGCCTGTATCCAGGACTTCTCCTGTGCTGCACCTCTGCAATGGAATAACCTTCCTTTTTCAGTCAGACTCTCCCCCACATTGCAGGTCTTCAAGCGTTCACTCAAAACGCACCTGTTCAGGCTAGCCTACCCCTCCTCCACTTAACATCCACACTGCATCCTTCATTTATCCCTTCTCTTCCTTTACTCTCCTCCGCTCACACCAGCAGTTCACTTTCTTCCCTCTCCTTATGTCTTCTGTAAGTTCTTCCCTCCCACATAGTGTGTTAGCTCGCACGAGCAGGGCCCTCCATCCTAGTGTTGTTCCTTCCTCCACCACTCCTTCCTCACTTTGTACCCTCTTGTCCCCCTCTGCTACCCTTTTACACAATCCCCACCTGGTGGCTCACATTTAACCTCTCACTGCGCTCTATCCTCTGCTAACTGATCTTCCAAGCTTGACACCTTGCATTTTGCCTTGCGTTCTGTGCTTGCTTTACTTTATTGTTTTTCTGTGATATTTTTATAGTCATATTGTATTTAATATATACTTTGCTGTCCATCCCTACCCTGTATGTCTGTACTGTATTTTGTTGTATTTTGTATGGCGCTGCAGTCACCTTGTGGCGCCTTATAAATAAACGATAATAATAATAATATGATACATGGACCATAACAGAATTAATAAGGTCAACTGACTTAGATGCCTTTGCATATGAACTGCGAATGCGTGCGGCAGATGCAGAAATTCCATTCATTCACAGTTCCATACGTTAGGGTGTGAAAGCCCTCTGTATGTACGTGTATATGCATAGTAGGCAGGGGGGGCATTTAGATTGTACTGTATGGGTTGGGCTTGGCACTTCCATAAGTCAGAGTGTTTTGCATGTACAGAGATCCTTGTGGAAAAGTTAGAATTATGGTCACATCAGTCAACTAAAATTTGTCTACAAGAGGGGTGTGACATGGGAGTGCACTAGCCTCTTGCGTGTGGATTTTAGCATCTCCATGCGTGCGGAAAACACTCCTAAATCTGGATCAGGCTCCAAGTTATTATAATGTTTGAATGTATGACAAAGCAAACCCTCAACTAGAAAGCGAACCCCGACAACGTACACATAAGTGTAATAATGAAAAACTAATCATATAGATAAAATCAATTCATGTTAATATTGGAGAAAACAGAGGGAATGAAAATCAGCAGAAAAGTAACAAACTGAATATTGTGATATAGTGATAATACATGTATTTCCAACTTATACACAGCTATAGTAAATTATTTGCCATCACCATGGTCTGCAACCGTTTTGGTAACAAATCTAATTTGTCCATTACTTTTTTTTTAATGCAAGACAATCCTCTGGCCTCTGATGTCTTTTCTGTCTTTAGTTGAAAAACTGGTAAGTTCCACAGGAACATTTAGAGAGAATGTTCCTGACAAAGCTGGGGAATAGCTTCTAGATGTATTGATTTTTACCTGCCTGACCACTGCTGATAATGATACTAAAGAATACGATGTGTCGGCATATGCTATAGACCCTGCAGAACCTTTTAAAAAAAATATACCACAATTGCAGTCCTTACTGTTTATATTGCAAAAGAAACAAACATCCTTAAAATGGGGAGGACCTTAGGTCAAATGTTATTACCCCCATCCCTCTCTTACCCCTCCCTGTGCAAATATATAAATCTAGACCCACTTGTACAAACACAAGGGCATGGTGTTCCATAGCTGCATTAGCCTTGCAGAGGTGCTATTTTGCACCCAATGGATTATATCCACTGGTCCTTTATTAACACTATAAATGTGTTCCTCATGTAGGTGTGAGCTAAATGGAATTACATTGTGTCTGAAGCTGTGGGAGTCTATGTGAATCCAGCCCTTAGACAAATCTAGTGAAGAAAAAAGAAATAAATGAGATTGTTATTGGAGGAGGAGGAGGAGGAGAAATTAAATCCCAAAAGAGAAGCCCCTGGGTGTAAATCTTCTCCCTTTCTTTGTATCCATCAAGTTCTCAATGAAAATGTAATAATGATTCACTACTTACATCCTGGAAAGCCGTGTCCATCCTCCCATGACGGCAGCCAGTTTATAGCCACAGTGAAAGGTTAAGGAGAAATATATGGTGTATCTGTGAGAGAGCCAACTGATTTGACTGCAATATCAGATACTGTACCTGTAACAGTGTCTCTGACTAATGCTGCTTCACATGTATGTTAAAAATTCACTAGCGTAATAAAAGCATTAATGAAGAAAAATAGAGCCACTCAGGAGGCAGCGGTTTATCACATGACATTAGGGGCTAGATTTACTAAACTGCGGAAAGGTGGAGATGTTGCCCAATGTTCTCCCCTGAAAATTTTGCCAGTCGGGTGGTATTAAATAGTAGCTGGATGGGGGCAATGTGATACTTTGCAGTAATAGTGTGACAGTCCGTTTAAGAAAGCTTATACTTAACCTCGCATTACCAATGCAATTGTATGGCCAACCCCCCTCTGTCTGAGCTAAACCAGGGATACCCAAATGTGAATCCACTCAACTGCTGTTGTATTTGCGGTAACGTTGTAAATAGATGCTAATGGTGGTCACTAACTAAACTACAATTTATATGATGATGTAAGCTTTATCTCGGCACCAGATTATTATAACATTTATTAAAAAAGGAAAAGGTATCTAATATACCCATAGTAGACACTGGCGATTAAACTGATAGAGAAAGAGGCAGACAACAATGTAAGGTGAGTAAAATGATTTTTTACTTTTCTGCATGAAGATAGCAAACGTTTCTTTTTCTTGCTTTTCTGTTCAATCAAAGATACCATTAAACATGTAAATACAGTGGCGGAAAGATAATAATAAATTACTTTTCCATACTAACAAGTTATACCACAAACTAAATATCCTATGTAAGTAAAATATACTTTTATCTTTTAAGTCTATTATTGAATTCAATAATATCAACACCTTTTTCTAAGAGAAATTAGAAAAATCCCAAATTAGTAACAGTTTTCACTATGAGAACATGGTACATTTATATATCGCAATTACACACTCAAGCATGAAATAACCAACAAAATACATTATGTTACAAACAAACTGATACAATGTTTTACTTCTTGCGATAGTCACTGCTTGCAGGCCATAGTCCACCATAAGGAGTTAGGGGTTAGGAGTTAGGGTTAGGAGTTAGGGGTTAGGAGTTAGGGTTAGGAGTTAGGGGTTAGGAGTTAGGGTTAGGAGTTAGGGGTTAGGAGTTAGGGTTAGGAGTTAGGGGTTAGGAGTTAGGGTTAGGAGTTAGGGGTTAGGAGTTAGGGTTAGGAGTTAGGGGTTAGGAGTTAGGGTTAGGAGTTAGGGGTTAGGAGTTAGGGTTAGGAGTTAGGGGTTAGGAGTTAGGGTTAGGAGTTAGGGGTTAGGAGTTAGGGTTAGGAGTTAGGGGTTAGGAGTTAGGGTTAGGAGTTAGGGGTTAGGAGTTAGGGTTAGGAGTTAGGGGTTAGGAGTTAGGGTTAGGAGTTAGGGGTTAGGAGTTAGGGTTAGGAGTTAGGGGTTAGGAGTTAGGGTTAGGAGTTAGGGGTTAGGAGTTAGGGTTAGGAGTTAGGGGTTAGGAGTTAGGGTTAGGAGTTAGGGGTTAGGAGTTAGGGTTAGGAGTTAGGGGTTAGGAGTTAGGGTTAGGAGTTAGGGGTTAGGAGTTAGGGTTAGGAGTTAGGGGTTAGGAGTTAGGGTTAGGAGTTAGGGGTTAGGAGTTAGGGTTAGGAGTTAGGGGTTAGGAGTTAGGGTTAGGAGTTAGGGGTTAGGAGTTAGGGTTAGGAGTTAGGGGTTAGGAGTTAGGGTTAGGAGTTAGGGGTTAGGAGTTAGGGTTAGGAGTTAGGGGTTAGGAGTTAGGGTTAGGAGTTAGGGGTTAGGAGTTAGGGTTAGGAGTTAGGGGTTAGGAGTTAGGGTTAGGAGTTAGGGGTTAGGAGTTAGGGTTAGGAGTTAGGGGTTAGGAGTTAGGGTTAGGAGTTAGGGGTTAGGAGTTAGGGTTAGGAGTTAGGGGTTAGGAGTTAGGGTTAGGAGTTAGGGGTTAGGAGTTAGGGTTAGGAGTTAGGGGTTAGGAGTTAGGGTTAGGAGTTAGGGGTTAGGAGTTAGGGTTAGGAGTTAGGGGTTAGGAGTTAGGGTTAGGAGTTAGGGGTTAGGAGTTAGGGTTAGGAGTTAGGGGTTAGGAGTTAGGGTTAGGAGTTAGGGGTTAGGAGTTAGGGTTAGGAGTTAGGGGTTAGGAGTTAGGGTTAGGAGTTAGGGGTTAGGAGTTAGGGTTAGGAGTTAGGGGTTAGGAGTTAGGGTTAGGAGTTAGGGGTTAGGAGTTAGGGTTAGGAGTTAGGGGTTAGGAGTTAGGGTTAGGAGTTAGGGGTTAGGAGTTAGGGTTAGGAGTTAGGGGTTAGGAGTTAGGGTTAGGAGTTAGGGGTTAGGAGTTAGGGTTAGGAGTTAGGGGTTAGGAGTTAGGGTTAGGAGTTAGGGGTTAGGAGTTAGGGTTAGGAGTTAGGGGTTAGGAGTTAGGGTTAGGAGTTAGGGGTTAGGAGTTAGGGTTAGGAGTTAGGGGTTAGGAGTTAGGGTTAGGAGTTAGGGGTTAGGAGTTAGGGTTAGGAGTTAGGGGTTAGGAGTTAGGGTTAGGAGTTAGGGGTTAGGAGTTAGGGTTAGGAGTTAGGGGTTAGGAGTTAGGGTTAGGAGTTAGGGGTTAGGAGTTAGGGTTAGGAGTTAGGGGTTAGGAGTTAGGGTTAGGAGTTAGGGGTTAGGAGTTAGGGTTAGGAGTTAGGGGTTAGGAGTTAGGGTTAGGAGTTAGGGGTTAGGAGTTAGGGTTAGGAGTTAGGGGTTAGGAGTTAGGGTTAGGAGTTAGGGGTTAGGAGTTAGGGTTAGGAGTTAGGGGTTAGGAGTTAGGGTTAGGAGTTAGGGGTTAGGAGTTAGGGTTAGGAGTTAGGGGTTAGGAGTTAGGGTTAGGAGTTAGGGGTTAGGAGTTAGGGTTAGGAGTTAGGGGTTAGGAGTTAGGGTTAGGAGTTAGGGGTTAGGAGTTAGGGTTAGGAGTTAGGGGTTAGGAGTTAGGGTTAGGAGTTAGGGGTTAGGAGTTAGGGTTAGGAGTTAGGGGTTAGGAGTTAGGGTTAGGAGTTAGGGGTTAGGAGTTAGGGTTAGGAGTTAGGGGTTAGGAGTTAGGGTTAGGAGTTAGGGGTTAGGAGTTAGGGTTAGGAGTTAGGGGTTAGGAGTTAGGGGTTAGGAGTTAGGGTTAGGAGTTAGGGTTAGGAGTTAGGGTTAGGAGTTAGGGTTAGGAGTTAGGGTTAGGAGTTAGGGTTAGGAGTTAGGGTTAGGAGTTAGGGTTAGGAGTTAGGGTTAGGAGTTAGGGTTAGGAGTTAGGGTTAGGAGTTAGGGTTAGGAGTTAGGGTTAGGAGTTAGGGTTAGGAGTTAGGGTTAGGAGTTAGGGTTAGGAGTTAGGGTTAGGAGTTAGGGTTAGGAGTTAGAGACGCAGCAAGGCAGAGGAGATCCCTCCGCCGTGCTGCTTGCAGCGTCGCGTGGGTCCCCGATACTACAAGTATGCCGTGTTCACCAGGGCCCCTGATGGTGGGGATGGAATTGGCTGCGCCCCAACAACAGGTCGCGGCCCCCAAAACCGAACTCGTAGGAGAGAGAAAATAGGAAAAGGATAGCAGAGGAGCAGATAGAGCTGAAAGCAGGAAAGGACAAAGTCAGAAGGAACTGACTTGAGACAGACTAAACGGAACACAGAACCAAGACTATGGACTGAGGGAGATCACAAGGAAGGACTGGACTGAATGGACTCACCAGGGAACACACTCACGCAAACACACAGCGGAACCCCAGAGGTGTAACAAATACAAGCATACAGGAGAGAGCAAGGGTTAAACACAAGGAGATGACACCAGGGAGAGAGAGAGGGAGATGGAGTACAAGAGGACAACAACAAGGAACTGGGCTGGATAGGAGGGACACTCAAGAAAGTTAAGGCACCAAAAAATGCAAAGAGAGCAAAGGAGAAAAGAGGGCAAGGGGACTGGAGCAAGGCAACGAGAGAGCAAGGGACAAGGCAAGACAGAAATGGCAGAAAGGCTGGGGCACACGTGCAGGATGCTATAACCAGCGATGGGGGAAGGAAGCACTTGCTATTTACAGGGGAACTGGCCAATCAGGGCTGGAGGATTGGACCAGCCCCATGCAACGATAGGCGGCTGTCCCGGCAGTGGAGTCAGCCGGGACACAGAACAGCTGAGCACCGCAGCGGGCGCTAAGAGGAGAGAAGCGTTGTCAATCCCCGCTAAGAAAATCTGTTTTGCGAAATTGGGAAATCCAAAGGTTCCTTTTCAGATGTCACTATTTCGAATAAAACAGATTTTCTATTTTTTTTTTATGAATGGGTATGTATGTCGTTTGGCATTTACTTTCGCACTTACTGATATCCCTCCGCCATCTGCGATATCCCTCCGCCGCTGCTATCGCTGGACCAGGAACAGGGGAGTAAACTATCTGTGCGGGGAGGGAGGGTTAGGGTCAGGTTATAGGGGAGGGAGGGTTAGGGTCAGGCTGCAGGGGAGGGAGGGTTAGGGTCAGGTTGCCAGGAAGGGAGGGTTAGGGTAGTGAGAGGGGAGAGTTAAGGTAAGAATTAGGGAATGGAGTGGGGGACTATTTTTTTTCATCGAGGCATAGCAATCGATATCACAGCCAGTTCGCAATTGGCTGGGGAGAAAAGGACGGATTCAAAAATCGGTCGTTTGTACCGGAGCCCCACACCCAGCCAGGACACGTAAGCCGCTGTTGCCAATGACTGTGTGAATCCAAGTTGCTAGAAGAGCGCCGGGATCACACACTGTGAGCCGCCGTGAGAGGGCGGCGGCTTGTACCACTCACTTTCCTATTACATACTGGAGAATGTCAACTAGAATCTGACTGGTTGCTATGGGCAACATCTCCATGTTTTTTCCCCGCAGTTTAGTAAATCTAGCCCTAGATGTATATAGCCTCTATTCCTATAAGTGCTATTCTAATCTGTAATGAGAATCAAACACATTAAGAAATATGTAAATGATAATTACTAAAGGTATAATAAAGACAAAGGAGCGGATCCAGACTTGAGAACATCACCCTACTTACATGCACAAAGTACATAAGTGGGGCGTCATAAGTGCATGCGCCCTCCAGATGTTACTTGCCTTTTACGCATGTAACACCTATCGCATAGAACATAGTTCCCTACGATGGGAATTAGGAAGAAAGGGGCTGTACTTCCCCTCCACCCACCAAGGTTGAGATAAGCTATTTCATTTTACAGTGTGAGCGGGATTAGGTACTTACGAGCGGATCAGTGGTCAGATGGACGGCTGATTTGTTCATGTGACTTAAGGCTGCCATACAAAAACTCCACACAAGAGAGGGGAGTGACGGGGGGTTCATTCCCGCTTCCTTTGCGGACAGACCCTGCACGTACAGAAAGCATGCGGGGCTCCGGATCATATCCAAAGTTTTTTTTTATCCAGTTTAATGTTTCAGATCCTTATTAATTGTTTTTGTTTTGTTAATTTATTAATAGAAAATAATATTAAACAAATTAGGTTTCTCTACATTAAAGAATATAGGCCCAGATCCTGGGCTGCGACACATGAGTGTCCAGATTTTGCTACCTTGCTCTCTCCGCTACACTATCGTAACTAAAGACTACGCATATCTGAAAGACGTGCTTTGGTCTGGTTCCAGTCCATAGTGCTGATCCAGTCTCAGTCATAGAAAATAATGCATTTTGCGTTTTGAAGAACCCAACACAAATAATGGAAGCATTAAGAACGACGCAGACGTGAGTTTATATGTGGAACGAGCAGCTGTTATGGACTGCCATGTAACAACCAAGCACAATACAAATACATACGGCAGATACCTTATCTTTCCCAGTAAGGTTAGTTCACTACAATGGAAACATTTGTTTTGCTTCCTGTGAGTATTTTGTCTTTATTGAGAATTAAAATGCACTGAAAATATAGCCACAATTAAATGGACATTTAGATAAAATAAAATAAGATGCATTAGCCAGGTTTCCAGCAGAATGCACACATTTCTATACTTTTATCATATAATGGTATAATCATCTGCTTCCTAACTTACACTAATGTTTGGATCTGGACTGGCCTCCTTTGCCTCTACTTTGCTCTGATTATGCAGAGATATGCTATGCTAACAGGCGTGCTTCTGGATCAGGCCTTGTGTCAGAGAAGTGACTTGATTTGTGTATTTTTTTACATTGCACTACACTGATAGACATTTTGGCTATGCTGCTTCAATTGGAGACCTAGGTCCAGATTTACTAAGCTGTGGGTTTTGAAAGAGTGGAGAGTTCGCCCATAGCAACCAATCAGATTCTAGATCTTATTTAACTATTGCATTCTAGAGAATGTCAGCTAGAATCTGATTGGTTGCTATGGGAAAACTCTCCACTCTTTGAAAACCCACAGCTTAGTAAATCTGGCCCCTAATCCTCTTCTTCCAGGGGTATACCCAGGAATACTTTTGTTCTATGGGGCAGATTCTGTTTCTCGTTAAGTGCGCTTATTTCTGTCTCTTATGGCAGCTGAACATTATGGAAAGGTACATAGTGGATTTTATCTCACACCTCAGAATAGAATCTGCTACTATGGGCCCAATTCAATTACATTGGCGCTTGTGGTGCACTTTTTCCCGTCTATTACGGTAGCTGATTTTTATGCGCACCTCTATGAGGTGCGCATAAAAATCCACAAAATAAATTTGGCACAATTAGCTTCGCAACGCAAATAATGTGGGTTTGAGGCTACTTGAATCGGGCCCTATATGTCTATTTGCTTCACTCTGTCTCCACATCGGTGCAGGACTTAGTCAAGGTGCAATATAACATATTTTACCCGTCTGCACTGTACGTGATTCAAGAGAACTTTCAAAAATGTACACTGGCGCATCCAATCGCTTCTAGCCATGAAGAATGAGCAGTGTATACTATTATATCCTTTACTTATTATACAAACTGCTCAAGGTCATTGCCCCTGTAAGCAGATTGTGCCTGATTTACAAAACCTTAATCTATTAAACAGAATAGTTCCCATGTAATCAGTCTCTGCTGTACAGAGACTATCCCTGGTGAGATGTGTATACTAATGAGGTATTTATCAGTGTCAGATAGAGATATCCTGAAGTCATTGCCATCTGAACCTCCAGACTGATTAAACAAAAGGGTTATGGCTTACAGGGAAGCAATGCTTTAATTGGTTATTTAGCACAATTATTTCTACCTTTATGACATGAGCATAGCTCCACCCAGGGTGTGGCTCTCTGTTGCCAGGCAACAGTGAGCAATTCTTTCACTAGAGGCAGCAAGCAGAGTATAAAATCACTGGCTGTTTGTGTCCAGGTGTATGTTTACAAGGGAGTCTCCGACATCTTGCCGTGGTCTGAGTGAACCAGATCCTCTATTACGAGATGTGATCGGAGCAATGTTTGCGTACAGACCTCTATTTGCAAGTCAGCTGTAACCATGCAACCCAGCAACTCCCTTCACATGAACAGACTTCTGATAGCCAAAGCCTATCTTGTTTTCCAACTTATGCAAACAAAAAATGCTGATGGTTCAGAAGTTTGGATCAGTACACAGAGCGCTGGCACAACTATACTGTACAGAGTAGGTCACTCCCACTTGTGGGTGCAATTGAGTCCCACTATTGGGGCTGTTGGGAATTTGAATGTTCTTAGTTTGGAATAGGGCGGAAAGCATTCCAATAATAAAGGACGGATGCATGCACATGTACAGAATGCAAAATCAACCGCAAGGCCTCCCAAACACACAGAAATTAGGTGAAAATCCTAGCTAGGATCTGTTCCAGTTTGATCATGATTTGTGTGATTTTTAGGGTCTCCTTTTGGGTCTTGTGCTCCCTTGTGTTACACCACCTGCATTGCTACTGGACTCCAGTCTCACCTGTGTGCATTACATCTTGCATCTCTACTGGACTCCATAAGTACCTGTGTAAGAAATACAGCAGTCCCCTCCCCACCCATCTATTTTTTACCTTGTGCTATCCTCTTATTTCTATTAAACCCCCTGCAGTGAGACACCCCATTGGCCACTTGACACCTTGTGACATGGGGGTCCAATGGGAGGGGAGATAAAATGGATTCATGGGTGGAGCTGGGGGGATATCTAATAAAAGGGAGCACAGGGGTGGTCCTCTCCCTTCGTCGCCTGCAGGAGCAGAGGAGGACTGTTTTTTTCCACCACATTCCATCCGGTATATGGTTTGAGTGTCGTTGGAGTTAGTGCGGTTGGGCGGGCCTCTTATTGGGTAGGTTGAATAAGATAGTTATTTAAGGTAGTTGGTTAAGGATTAGGACTTGATAGGTTCTATGACTACACACTGCCTATTCTTCGCCACCTTCTATTCTCCTAAAGCTGCCATGTTTTTTCATGCAAAGATCGTGTCTGTCTCTTGACGGAATAACTTGGGGTTCTTTCATGGTTGGAGGGCCTTGGGGTGTAATCACTGCTTGGAGGTTTGTTTATTTATTTTTTAAAAGGCTGTTTTTCACCCTCTCTCTTCTTACATTAGCCATGCCCCCAGCTGAGAGATCTGGCCAATCATATACCGGTAACAGATCTATAATGGTGATGCAGTGGAGAATTTCACAAGACATCCTTGTACTGCACTAAATTGACTTCTGTACAGTTGCAGTAACAAATTTACGTAATCTACGTATCTTTCGTTACGTAGATTTCGTATATACGGTCTTACCGCATATACGCAATCTACGTAACAAAACTATACGTAGTTTACGTAAATTTGTTACTACGCATGCGCAGTAGCAAATATAGGTAAAATGCGGGCGTATGTGAAATACGTCCACTGGTGTGAATCCGGTCCTCAATTATTTTTGTTTACTAACACCAGGGTCAGATTAACAATGGGGTTAATGGGACTACAGTTCCAGGCCTCCATCTGAAAATAGGTCCAGAAACACTGCAGAGCTCCAGGCCTCCCACTGCAGTACATAAAGATTAATGTCAGGGATTAATATCCTCCTCCAAAGCATACTATATAGTGTGGGCCCTTGATAATTTTCAGCTCCAGGCCACATGACCCTCAATCCAGGCCCTGACTAATGCTAACCTTGGTAGTACTGTTACATGTTACATGAACCTGTCCAATGTTTCCGCATCTTCATTATTCTTCTGCTGTCATGCTGCTTTCTTCAAATTCTGGGGCTGGTCAGGACTGCGCTCACACCTTTTTTTAGGTGCAAGTATAGACCTGAGCAATACCATGTTGAACTGCAAGCAGGAAGAGTCAATTTTACATTGTAAAAGCAGAATTAGAAATGAGAGGTGGTTTCAGCTAGACTATGCTATGCAGTATTTAAGCTCAATATGCAAAAGTAAAGTGTTTTCCCTGCATGCAAAAGAATGACAATTAATTAGCACCCCTTACTTTGCAAAATGGTTTAGCTGAGCTGTACTCTTGCACCTGCCTTGTCCTTACTTCCAAGCTCTGTCTTCCTTTTGATGAAGAAAAAAAAGACAGAGACAGATTTAAATGTTCTTTTATTTTATTTATATCATTATTACATTACTAGCAGAAGTGCCCGGCATTGCACGGGTTTAAATCTTCAAGTTATTAAGCTATCAATGAGTTGGATGTAATTGTGAACATTTTAAAAATAATTTGGTCGCCCTGGTGCAGGAATGTTCACATGTATAACTGGACACAGGCAAGCAAATAGACCAAAGTATTTTATATATAAGATTACAGATGGACTGAGGGGGGTGGGAGCAGCTGCATGATATTAGATGGAGGCACAGGGAGCAATGAGAACAGACAGCTGTAATTATGTAATAATAATATTTTTTAAAATAATGAAAATGTATTAAAATATTAAAAGATCATTTTCTCTTTGTTTCAAATACAAACAAGAAACCTGCAATGTGTGTTCTCAATATGCAATATATCTAGAACAGTGGATACACTAGATGCAATAAGGTAATAAACAAAAATGTCCCTGTAATGTTATGAGCATGAGATATAGTAACAAGAATTGACATAAATCATACTCTGTGTAACATAGGGTATGAACCTTACGGTTTGCCAGCTGTTCTGGACTACATGTCCCAGAAGACCGTTGAACACAATGGCATTGTCTGCTGGTTGATATATATTACTACCAGAACATCACGAGAACCCCTCTGTTACCATGCTAAGAATCAGAATGTTAAGCCTGACATAGGAATCCGAACAAGTAGCTAAAGTCCCAATAAACTCCCAGCTGCCAATATATCAGATCTGATATGTAAAAATAATTCATTTATACAAAATAGCCCTTATGCTATCAGTTAGGTATTACGCAGACATATACTCACTGTCATTTTCAGCCTGAACCAGTTCCTAGTAATACATTTGGCAAATCACTGTAATGTTGTATCATTTTTATAAACGTATATGGTGCTGAAACAGCATTATGCAGCAAGAGCAGTAATACTGCTCTGCACTTAGAGGTTACAAGTGCCCAAATCAAGACGAAACAGGTCTCACGTCTCGTCGGACCTAAGGCAAGAATGTCAAGCCTTACAAAGATGACCATGAAATATTTATGATGAGTCACAAAAGAATTGACTGTATCAAATCCTTAGTTATGTCACTGAATTGCTTTTTGGATTACATATTGATAAGATGGTGGCAGGAACCATGCAGGCTAGGAATAAATATCAGGGAATAAATCTTGCCTGCTCCTACCTGCCAGAGGACACTCTGTCCTACATATGCTAATGTAGATCATTAACTCAAGTGACACCTTATGGTATTTCTCTCTAAGCTGCATTCCACCAAGAAGGAACACCTAGCCTAAGCACATTACTGAGCAAAGCAGCCTGCATTATCATTCACATAAGCAGGGTGATAACAGCATGTAATGAGAGCAATAACTACAGTGTACCCTGCTTTAAGACACAATGTATTTTCCCTTTACGCTGGCTAATTGTTACCTGGGTAGATACTATTCAGGATGACAGTTTTATTTCATTTCTTATTTGGGACAATCCAGTATCTGCATTTCAATGTATATACTGGAGGATGCTTGTTTAACATTAAGAAGATTTATTTAAAATATACCTGCAAATATACTTGACCATAGTTTTCATTTATATAATAATAATAATAACAATAATAATAATAACAATAATATACTTTAATTAAATGGAATCAAACAAGATTCATTGGGCCTGATTCAATTATGCTGTTTGAGCAAAAAAAAAATTATATTTTTATACGCGCCTCATAGAGATGCGTATAAAAATCGTCTACCGTAATAGACAGGAAAATGCGCACCGCAAACATTTCCCTGTCTATTTCAGGCCGTGATGCTAATTGAATCAGGCCCATATAGACAGCTTCATGCGTCCTGTCTGTATGAAGGCAGCTGCAGGAATACACAGGTGATGTATACAGTAAGAATAATAAATTGTTGATTTGCTCCCAAACGAAAGCTCTTTATATAATATAATAAAGGTCATTACGAGCAAAGGCAATCTAGTACAATAATTTTACATTTTCCTTTGATTAAGGTTAATATACCCCAAATGATGTAACCCTATTTAGGTTTCTTGACTTTTGTATAATAACAGCTTTATGTATGTAAATGTGTATAAATTATATATGTTGGTAAAATTAGTGATACACAAACACACTCAAATCTATCCCTAAATGACCTCTTGAATCATTTTAAAGGGTTACCCTGTGATTTTGGGTAATAAAACTATAAGTTGAATATTGGAATGGATTCATTTGTGCCCCTATTGTGTCCAGTCTCCATGTGTGCCCAACCTCCATTTGTGCTCTTTTTGGACCTGATTCACACTTAAGAATCTTCTTAAAATAAGAACTTAAAGTCACTCCTGGGCAAAACCATGTTGATTGCAGGGGGAATTAATTTAATTGTATTCTTTGCATGCAGGGATATATCTTTGAATTGCTTACTGCACACAGATACTGACCAGCTTTACTATCACACTGTTATTTAGACTTGGGCTGGGAAACATCACCTCTCAACACTAGTACTGTTTGCAACAGGTGAAATATGACTCCCCTACAATCAACATGGTTTAACCCAGGTGTGACTTTAAGTTCTTATTTTAAGAAGATTCTTAAGTGTGAATCAGGTCCTTTGTGTCCAACCTCCAGCTATGCCACTAATGTGTCCAGTCTCCCTTTGTGCCCCTTATATGTGTCCAGCCTCCATATGTGCCCTTTATATGTGTCCAGCCTCCTTTTGTGCCCCCTTTATATGTGTCAGCTTCCTTTTTTGCCCCCTTTATATGTGTCAGCGTCCTTTTGTGTCCCTATATATGTGTCATCCTCCTTTTGTGCCCCTTTTGATGTGTCGGCCTCCTTTCATGCCTACTTTATAAGTGACCATGAAGTGTTTATAAGTGTTTATAAGTGTTCAGCCTTCTTTTGTACCCCGTAGGATCCCTGTATATCCAGTACTGTTCATCTGAATGATGCCGGCCGCATTTGTTATCGGATGCGACCAGCGTCTGTGTGAGTCTGAGGGAGGGCTGCTTGACCTAAAGGGGTGCTGTTCTTCTGGACATCCCCTTTTTAAGTCATCTAGAGGTGCGCTTACGCTGCACACATGTTCGCATTGTTGATTTAGTTGCCTTGCCTACAGTGACGTCACACCAGCGACTCACGGTGGATGCGTTCCAGACTGCTACCACAAGACAAGCTAATCAAGGAAGGGTGATTTCTTCTGATTGGAGGCAAGATCCTGAGGCATAAGTCTCCTGGTGGAAATTCAGAGGGCACCGAAGTAAGCTGCAACTTATATACCATGAATTATAGCAGAGCAAACACACTCTACTGTATCCCAGTATTATAAATATAACTTTCTCTTGTCTCCACACAGACAAGGCCTTATCTGTGAGGAGTTTACATGTTCTCATGTCTGCGTGGGTTTCCTCTGGGCTGCTGAACAAATTAACTCTACAGTGTATGTATGTGTTAGGGAACTTAGTATGTAGCTCCAATGAGGCAGGGACTGATGTGAGTGTTACATATTCTCTGTAAAGCACTATGTAATCTAATAGTGCTATATAGAAACCTGTTAAAAAATAAATAAATAAATAATCCTCCATGCCTCTCAGCCTAACTGTAACTCTCCATGTCCTTCAGCCTAACCATAACCTATTATCTGCTGTAGCTATTGGGAACAGGGATATAGGTTCTGTCTCCAGATAGTACCGGCCAGACTAGCAACTGCATCCCAGTTTTGGCCCTCATCTACTGTAGCCCTTAGCGGTGAAAGTGGTATTTTTGGGGACTAGGAAATGAAAAACTTAATCTTCCGCCTGATCTGACTGTACTTTGCTTTTTTCCACTATGTGCTTGTCATTAGCCATATAATGTATTCATTACCTAATCGTCTAGTCATGTATGTAATCATTATAAAGGTGACTGGAAATGACTGAAAATGAGGCTTAATGACTAATAACTAGTTTTAATAACTAATAATGATAATAGTAATAATAGTTTAATAGTAATAGTTTAAATTAATAACTAGTAGAACCAAAATCATAGATAGAAAAAGGTATAAGTAGATAGATAAAGATTGCTACTTACCCACAGGTGTAACACACATTGAACATAAAAAAAATTAAATAAAAATCCCTTAAAAATAAAAAAAAAGGGGCCTGGCTTTGCGAGTGCTGCCAAATGGGACGTGGCTTTGCTAGTGCTGCCAAATGGGACGTGGCTTTGTGGCAATAGAGAAGCAGGTGGGAATGGTAAACAACAAATTTAACAGTGCTTATGAACAGACACAAGCTCCGGTCTATTGTGTAATGTTATCACTAATGCATTGTGTACTGCTATTGCTATTAGATCTGTACCTTCAAAATAAAACTATTTTATTGTGTGAAAGAAATAAATGATCAAAAACAGGGCTTGTTAGGACCAATTGTGAAAGTTTGAAATTAACCACGTTAACCTTATTGTAGAATTTTTATTATTTTCAAAGTCTACGTTATAAACTTCCTACTTTCACAGGGAACATTAATGGATGTCTTAGATGTCTTGGCAATCAGATAGTGCGACCATATTATCAGTATTCTAATTTTACTTATGTTTTTTGTTTACAGTGCCATCATATTACGTAGCTGTTACGTACAATTTTACACAGTCCTTCACATCAGCCTCTGCTATATCACGGTCTAATTTCATAACATACACACATAGGCTAGGGGTCATTTTAGTTTTATGTGGGGTATATTAGGGGTCTAGGATTGGCATATGTGTGCAATAGCCAGACCCCTAATATACCCCACATGTATGACAAGCATTGGAAACCCCCCTTTAAAAATCCTGTGTTTGCCACTGTACTTACACTTCTGCTTGTGGCTACTGTCAGTGGGCCTGATTCAGAGGCTGAAAATAAGAACTTAAAGTTACACCTGGGCAAAACCATGTTGATTTCAGCGGGAGTCAAGTTAATGTTATTCTATGCATGCAGGGACAAATACCTGATCAGCTTCACTTTTAAACTGCTAATTAGACTTGAGCTGGGAAACATCACCTTTTAACTATAATACTGTTGCAACAAATGAAATTTGACTCCCCTGAAATCAACATAGTTTAGCCCAGGTGTAACTTTAAGTTCTTATTTTCAATCTCTGAATCAGGGCCTGAATCAGGCCCTCTGTAATTATATTTAGGCAAGGAGATGCCACATTTCAACTCTTCTCTTTGCACTACGGTATTGGCTTAACCCTGTCATTCAAACTGTTTTTGCTTTTGTTTTATCTATCTTTGCTCTTATTGTGAACTGTGGTTAAATTACTCAGAAATACTAAAAAGCCGAAAAGGCACATATACTCAGATATATAATACTTATCAGAAGGCAGATCCATTTGACAATATGCATAACTGTCTGCTGCCAAGAAACATATTTAAGATGATGGAACAGAAAATACTTTCAGTGAAGTCATTAAATGAAAATTACAGTCTTGTCAGCTGCAAGAGAGAGACGTAAGACTGACATTGTATCACACAGCATGGGCTGCACTATGCGCACTCCGCTATGTCTGAGCACAGGCCTTCTGTTTTCTATTTAGTTATGGCACAACCAGCGATTGCCCTGGTTTGCTGCACAGCGTATAGTCATTTGTTTTGTTTACTGAGTAAATTATATAAATGAAGACACAGTAATGATCTGTTCGTGTTCCCTGCAGCTATTTTGCCAACAGATCTTAGCCATACATCATACAGAAAGGGGGAATGTGCCTATTGGTTCCTGGGTGAGTGGTAATGGAAGCTTTGAGAAGTTGCTGGTGCGTTACAATAAATGATTCGCTATTAATGGCGTTTGGAAAACAAATGGTAGTGGAAGGAAGAAGTAGTATTCTTAGATATTATACAGAATGAATATATTTTGCTTTGTGAATTACAGAATACATTGTATGTAACAGGAGAAAATGCAGACAGAAATGATTATTTACTATCACTGATCCAAATCTATCCAGTGTGACAATGATAACCATAGTTTCATGGTTCATGATGTAAATGGCATGCATAAAAGTTTCATATTGCAGGATAACTTTTTTTTTCTTACCTATAAACCCACCTTCCCCAAATGCCAGGATTACCTGGTTTTCCTACACAGGGTCCCCTTTACATGTTCACTAATAAAAACCACAAAGCTTCTTGTGCGCATACGCGGTAGCTCTGTGAGTAGCAATTTACGGCAGCAGAACGTTGACTTCCAGTAATTGCTGGCAATCTGCATTGTATAAAGCGGAGGTGATGTGACTCCTGGAGTCACAAAGAGTAATTCGCTGAAAGGTAAGTGTTTTTAGCTAACCCTACTTAACCCTAATCCCTTAACAATCTGTTTTCCACAGCCTATGCCTCACCTTCCCCTTCTTCAGCCCTAACCCTCCGTACCCCACAGCCTAACACTAATCGTTAATGCCCTACAGCCTAACCCTGCAGCTTGTGTCTCACAGCGCTGAGATGATGAGTTCAATTCCCAGACTAGGCCTTATCTGTGTGGAGCTTGTATGTTCTCCCTGTATCTGCATGGGTTTCCTCCAGGTGCTCCAGTTTTCTCCCACACTCCAAATAAAAACATACTGGTAGGTTAATTTTACCCTAGCCTGTGTGTGTGACTGTTACAGACCATAATATGTAGTTCCAATAGGGGCAGGGACTGATGTGAAAGCCTAATGTTCTCTGTAAAGCGCTGCAGAAAATTTGTGGTGCTATATTAAGCAGCATTATAAATAATAATAATACACGCAATCTAATTTCCGTTCATTCGGACATCCATTCGTGTAGGCGTTCCATGAGTTCCACATGCCTAAACCCTGCAACGGGGGGCAGGATTAGGCATGTAGAACAGGCTGTGGGGGCAGCATTAAGCTGTTCACACTTATGGGTGGTTTATGGAGGCGGAATTTGTAAAAGGTCTGCACAAGTGAGAGGAGAGACATCCTCATCCATCACATAGGGATCTAGCAAAAACTGAAAGCAGAATGCATTTTGGAAACCATCTCAGGAGAGCAATATTAATGTATTGTTATCTGGAACTGATGTAGGGATAACTTAATGGTTCCTTCAGCATAGTAAAACAATGCATGCGCTGGTCTAAGCTATGTGCTGGCTAATGTCACAATGATGCATGCTGTTGATGATAAATGATACTTTTAGAGCCTGCAAGAACATGCTGCCTTATAGCAGAACCAAGCAATGCTGCGTGTGATAATAAATATGTCATAGTAAGCATTTGTCGGCTGTTGTGAGACATTTGAAGCAACACAAACCATTTTTGAAGATGTAAAGTCACATTTTGATGGATAGAACTGAGATAACTACAGTCATCTCATATTGGTGACGTGTCACTGAGAATTCCTGTTGGGGGAAAATATTCATACAAGCAATTCCAAACAGAACACAGAAAACGTTATTTTATAATAAGCTTTGTTTAAATTTACTGCATCAGGACTTGATGGGATGGAGCCTTGATGATATTTAGGAGACTACCTAGATGCTAGCGGAACAATTCTATAGGAGATGGGGGGGGAATCCTGCATCTCATTATGGATGGTAAACGGTTCCAAAAAACAGTACAAGTAACAGTCAGATGATCAGCAAAAGAATGGTGCTGCAGCTCCCCAAATATTAATAAATAGGCCTTTGTGAGAGGAAGATTAATTTTTGGAAATGCCGATGTTTCCCCTCTCACCCCATAAATAATAGCCGCCAACTTTTTTTATAGGAAATAGGTACACCTGGGGGGGCGTGTCTGTGAAGGAGGTGTGGCTTTAATCTGCTCTCATTTGCATGTATGATAAGGTGTCAAATCTCACAGGGAACTGCTGGGTCAGAATCCGGTACAGGAGCCCTTTTAGCTGGTACAGACCATTAAAAACAGCACTGTGCCTGCTAAATAGGTATAGTTGGAGGGTATGTAAATGGAAGAAGAGAAGCTTATGGAGTTATGGAGCACTCCCCTTAAGTCCAAAGCTGGTAAACTGAAGTTGTGGCCATACCAGCAAAGGAATATGATTGTGACTAGCTAGAGGTCAGCAGCTAGTGATCATCAGCATCGGTGACTTGGCCTAGTGGCATGGAGCAGGAGTGACATTTGATGAGGTATAGTATAACAGTGTCAGATTCACACTGTCCACTAATTTCTGTGGGCTTCTATTTATCTTCAACCAATTTGTCTTACTGTGCATGCCCACGCATCTGTCATAACCAATCATAACTCATCCTGACCTATCCAGACATAAGAGCAATGAAACTGCCAATTGCGGAACTGGATTGGGTTCAGAAGTGGGCGTTCCCTCTTAGCCAATTTACATTGCAGGTGTTCCCTCTTAATCCTTACTGATACAGCCCTCAGCAAGTTTCTCATAGAGATAGCAGACAGTATGTAGAGGTGGATGGTGCAATTTCCATTCTTAGCAATACCTTGGGTCATAGCACTGATCGGAAGGGGGTGGTAATTGAGGTAATGATTTGCAATAAATTAAATCTTCAAGCCCAGTGCTGTGACCCTTAGCGTTGCCAGGGATGTGATGAGGTTTAAATAGTATAATTTCTAGTATTGAACCCTGTGGGCAGAACATACTTCACTGTGGACTCTGGAAGAGTTGGCAAGTTTGAATTTTCTGTGTGTTTGAGTCAGAAATCTTGAGCTAGGCCCTGGCTGTCACAAGACCATCCATATATTAGTAGTTATAATGCAAATGGAATTACATTAACATTTTAATTCTGTGTTTGACCTATAATCAGAGGTATGAAAATGCGTGAAATCAGGCGCAGATCGCACAGCAAGTGCTATTATTCCTATACTGCTCTATACTTCTGCATCAGAAAGAGAAGGGTCCATGTTTTTCAGGGCCAGTATGATTCATCTGTATGGCTGTAACTGGGTAGCTATTTGTATTCTGGCAGTTTAACTTTCCTGTGCTTATGAATCAGTTCTGCTGTTGTAAACATCCTCTTGGACGCTGTGAATAATAAATCCAAATATTTAAAGTCCATTTAGCATTAGACTTGTGTCAGAAGTAAACTGCACCGTCTATTTATATTATACTGGCTACGTTTTAGCACCAAATTATCAGCGGGTCAAATCGAGTACAGGATAAATATTCTCAATTTCTGCTGAATGTGATTGAAGGAATATAAATATGATTTAAATGGGCGTTAAGGAAAGGTTTTATTATGTACATAAAACATGTTTAATACATAGAACAAAGCCTTACCATCTGAAATGAGATCTTATTATGGCAGAAGATGCCTGACATGTGACATGCAAACTGGTCGTGTTGTAAACCACACACGGATGGTTACGACTCCCTACTGCGATGGCTCTCATTGTGAAGTAGAGACAGCCGAAAGTTGGTTTTCGGCTGTCCCTATTTCAAATGAGAACCCTTTGCAAATTTTTTGTTACGAATGGGTGAGTATGCGATAAAAGATCCAAGTAAAATGGAATAGTTTTCAGCGTTCTAAGTATTTACCTGAAGATAATACATATAAAATAATTCTATATATCACTCGAGCTGCTAGCCTGGGGTGACTAAACCCAAAGGGAAAAAAACAAAAGAAAAAATGGTAACGCTCTGGGTAAAAAATATAGAATTTATTAATACAATGACACAATAAAATTGCAAGTAAATGATCAGATCCTGCTTGCCACAAAAATTATGTATATATCCCAATTATAGAAACAGGTAATCAAAGTTATGCCACAAGACAATCAAATTGATCTGTGTTCCCAGTCATTAGTATATAATATTCAATATTTGAGACAATATTATCTAGTAAAAAGGACCTAAATGATGTGATGACCTGGAGTGGGCAATATATTCCAACAACTTTATATTCAGAGGCAATGATCTCGTAGCCAGAGGTGGAAAACACAATGTTTCACCCTGATAAAAAGATGATAGCAACAAAAAATGTCAATGAAATATCAAGCAATATCTACTGTTGAAATGGATCAGTAGTGAATTACTTCAAAATATCCTCTGTTATATCATATCCTCTGTTATAATTATTTGGGTAGAAGTTGCATAGGACTATCTAGAGTCTAACAGCAGCAGTAAATTACACCACACGACACTGGTATCACAATTCCTTGTGTTAGGTATAGCCGCTTTGCATGCTGACAAATGAGGCAGATAAAAGATGTAACAAGTGTCAAATACCTCTTGTTCTGTTAGAGTAGCTTTGATAGCTCAATACAATGACCGGCATATGTATCTGTAGGTGGGCTCTATGAGACTCCCACACTCTCGTCCGTGGTGTTAGGTTCGCTTGGCGGCTCAGTATACTGACCAGCACATGTGTCTGTGGGTGATATTTGCATTCTCAGGCTGTGAGACAAACAGAGGCTCCGTGGATAGATGGTATTAGTTGAAGTTAGATCATACTTTTGGGCTTAAGAAAAAGCGCTGATTGTTCTTTGTGCCCAGCGATGGTTGGTATCACATGAGGTCCAAAGTATTGCACAAAAGTAGGTAAAAAAATGGCAGCGTTTCTCCGTCGTGGTTTCGTCAGAGAGCATTGGTAAGTAAATCTTGGAGTGTCTGATTTTTAAAGGCTCATTGTCCAGGTGGTTACAATTTTCATTGGTTGGTTGGTTTTTAGTAAAAAAGAGATTTAGCTTAACACCATATTCTTATATGTAAAAATATATATGTATATCAATCATAATTATAGTTAACATATATGGATAGTTTTAAATTCATTGGGCCAGATCCAGAACAACGCTTGTGAGCGAATTTACGCGTGGCGGACACATAAAATTGCGTTTTGCTAAGTACGCTCCGTAACGTAGCATAAATGTGAACGTATGGGCCATTCACGTATGTGTAAGTCTTTACGTGTGGGCGTGCCAATTTTACGTGAGTCTAAAATACGTCTGAAATACGCTATGTAGGCGGGGGGTTGTATTTAAAGTGCCAATTTTACGTGAGTCTAAAATACGTCTGAAATACGCTATGTAGGCTGGGATTTGTATTTAAAGTGTACAGTATGGGCGTGCTTGCACATAAATACGCTACGCGAGTAAACATTGCAAGCGGAGTTCTGGATCTACCCCATTGTTATCAAACATTAAAATAATACAATTGATAATACTGACAGTGTTAACGTTGTTAGCATTCTTACAGCGAATTTTATAAGCTTATTCCACTGATACTGTGCATACGCAGCAGACTGTCTCTTCATAGCATATAACTGAGGTAGACTGTTTCTGTGATGCATACTAAGCCTATAAGAGATTCACTTTACCCAAACAGTAAAGAGCCTTTCATTTTATAAGTATTCAATCATGGAGAAAAGGTAAGATTTCTCTGTAGAATAACATTGAAAACTTATATATTTTATCGCAGGATGAACCCCAAATACTGTCCAAAATTTTGAATTTATGTTAAAACCTAAATAGTTATTTAAACTTCCAAATCAGCCTCCATGTTATATTGAATAAATCTAAAATAGCAAATTAGCATAATAATTAATAACATGAATATAAATCCATTAGAACCAGATACAGACTTCAACTTCTACTTGGAGCTTCACTCCTTTCACACACCTCTAGTTATGGCTCTGACTGGATGCATACAGGTGCAGGAAAGAATGGCTAAAGGCAGGAAGGTGTGTATTGCATTGTGAAAACTAGGATGCAGTCTGTATTATATGCTGGTAATTAGGCCGGATTCAGACTACCGGAGGTATAGCATATGCCGTCTTTAAGACCGTATATACGCAGCCTACATAAGGAAAAGATACGCAGATTACGTTAAAAAAATTTATTACATACGCACAGTAGTAAAAAACGGGAACTCCGGACGTATATGCTATATGTCCGGTAGTCTGAATCCGGTCCGTAGTCTGTATTGTGTGGCAATAATTAGGATGTTATTTCTATTATTGTCACATGTAATCTTTATTACAAGGTGGTCACTAGTATGTTGTCTTTGTTGTATATATGTTTAATGGGTGGCATGTCGGAGCGCTGGAATATAAACAAACCCAGGCCCGCCCCCCCCCCACCCCAGAGGTTCCTACCCGATCCTAAAGAACTGCCAGAGAAGACGCACTGTTCCTCTCCCGGTCCCAGGCATGACGTTTCCTAATGCTGCAAAGGAAATACAACCATTAGTACTACATCAACACCGAAAATACATGCGGGAGAGAACGGGGAACGTTAGTTCATGGGTGAGGTAATTGTCATCACCGGCAAGGGCCTCAGACACCTCTTTTCGCCAATGCCTGGCGAGCAGGACAGAACCTTTCCCCAGCCTTCCGTCTCCGTCTCCGCACCTGTGGAAGGAGGGGAGGATAAACACCATGCAGAACACAAGTATTGATACTCCCCACCGTCTCTTTTGATGTACACTCTCACAGCCCCCAACCTCCACACCTACCAGAGACCACTTACCTCTGAGTACCGCAACCTGTACTCCACCATGTGTCTTCCTTACGCTGCCAGGGCCTGGTACCCTCTTACCACTCCCTGCAGCCTATACAGGGCCTATCGTCCTCCGCTCCGGTAACCTAGCGGCCTAACATGGGACTAGCGCCCAACACTAACCACAGGGCCTAATGCCCTTTAAGCAAACAGAGGCCTGATGCCCAACCAAGGGGTCTAACACCCTTCTGACCATACACCGGCCTAGTGCCCTCTAACAAAGGGCCTAGTGCCCTTATCTAACCCAGGATCTAGTACCCTTGAACTATCGCTATCTATAGGACCTAATGCCCTGCTCTACAGGGGTCTAGCACCCCTCTCTATACCTAATAGGGCCTAGCGCTCTATCTCACTATAGGGCCTAATGCCCTCCTATGGAAAATAAAACTTAAACAGCCACAGTCAAGCCTGGACTGCAGTGGCAGGGAAAGGGTTAAAGCTGGACTGGGAGAGGGGGGAAATAATCAGGCCTAGACACGTTCTGGGGTCTGCTCGTTGCCAAGGGGTTAATGCTGCCAGGACCCAAGGCTGTTCTACCAGGGTGTGTCACCCATCATTGGCACAGAAGGAGTTAATGCTGCCACAATGCAAGGGTGTACAAGGGTATGGGGGTCCACACCAGCCACTCTCAGACCTTGCTCATTGTCCAGGGGTTAACATGTGTTAATGGGATGGAACAAGGGGTTAACATAGGGAGACAAGTGGCAATAGCCACTTACCCATCTGCGCAGCATGGGAGACAGTGGAGGCCAAGTGGAGCTCTTTTGCACTGCTCTCCACTGCCTCTCTTGCTGTCTTCTATTTCCTTCCGGCTCCGCTGCTTCCAGTTCCTCTTCTGCTGGCCGGGCTTCCACTAACTTCGGCTTCTTCTGGCCCTTTGCTTCTGCCCCCTCTTCTCTCCGGGGGCTCTTGCCACGGTGTCTTCCAGATGCAGCCCTCTCCTTCCTTTCCTGCCGGCTGCCTGTTCCAGCCCACACGGTGGTTTAAATACCCTGCTGCGGGGGTGGATGGAGCAGTGCTGCGGTGAGCCTTGATTGGCTCACCACACTGTCCTGTACTAAGATGGCCGCCGCGAGCCCTGATGTGACCATCCGGTTCCTGAGTTACCTGCCCGTGCCGACCAGCAGCCAAAACACTAGAGCGCTAACTAGAGCCCTCTAATGTAAATTACGTTATCATTACTATAAAAGGCTGCCCTCTAGTGACCGAATGGTCATTAGGAGTGGTGCGGAAGAAGAGGAAGGTTCCTGTCGCCGGGGCAAGTGCCGGAAGAGGCCAAAGAGCTGAAGAGAGGACCGGAGCTGCATCTTCTATCAACTGGAGAAGATTCTACAAGCAACTGGATAAGATTACCTGCCAAGAAAGAAAAAACTCCAAGCAATTCGTCCCAAGAATAATGACAGCTAAATGGTGAATGATAATTTTTTTAATTTTTTTATGCAACACACACCACATTACTATACAGTTAGTATAGTACAAGGTTGCCACCGGAGGTAAGTTAACACAATAGGGGGCATTGTTATACAGTGTAAAGGATTTTTTTTTATGCACTCATGTATGTCTATGTATGTATGTATGTATGTATGTATGTCTTTTTGACGTTTTATTTTTTTTAGGCACCAGACATAGCGCAGCATGTTTAGAAGGCTTAACATGCTTAACATGCTGACACAATGCTGAGCCTTGTAGTTCTATCAGCGCAGCCATGCTAAGCATTCCACACATGCTGCACTTCTGGTTTTTTTAGTTCTACAAAGCGACAGGGATTTTCCAAGGGAAATCGCTGCGATTTAGCCCTTGAAAAATCGATGAGACTCGACGGGGATTTAAAATTGCTGGGAAAAAAATCGACGTTAGTAAATACGACGATTTTAGCCCAAAAATCGTGGGTAAATCACGGCGACATAGGTAGATTTCTAATCGCAGGTAAAAATTAACTTTAGTAAATGAGGCCCTGAATCACCAAAGAAATAATGTTAACCCTAAACACAGGCTGTTACTGATGGGCCACTGCTATGGGCTAAAAGGCAGGCTTAAATTTGCCAGCCCGGCCTTGCTGTAGAGTGGTGCAGATATTGTAAGCCACTTAGGGCCGTATTCAGAACTCCGGCCTCATTGCATATAAGGCCGGAGTTTTCCGCTATGATGTACTGCGCATGCGCAGTAATTCTGTTTAATTAGCGCTATCAACTTCACATCCAAATCTTATTTTGCTATCAGGTGGTTTTCACCGAGGCCCCTGAAGGTGGGAATGGATTTGGCTGCGCCCCAATAACAGGTCGTGCTTTGTTGAACCAGACTTGTGGAAGAAAGAAAGGAAACCCGAGGTGGGTACAGGATAGCACTAGGTGGTAAGAATGAGGAAGCGGGGTACAGACCAGACCGGAAGGGACCGGTCAGAAACAAACTACATGAAACACCAAACCAGGCACGGCGGACGAGAGATGAGTCACGGGACTGGACAAGACGCACTAGGGCTTGCGGACACACACTCATCAGGCGGGACTTCCGAGGAAGTAACACAAACATACACTCCAGGGAAAATAAAGAGAGACTGGGAAGGAGTACACAGTAAGGGGGAAGAACCTGGGAATATATACGGAAGGAAACTGAGGCAAGGTTTAATCAAGGAATAAGGGCAAACAATGGTCAGATCACTAGGCAAGAAGCACTAGGCACACAGGTATAGCACATCACAGAACTGGCAAGGCTGAACTATAACCGGCGCAGACTGGTGACAGCCCATTAAGTGACCCTTAATTTATGATATTACCTCTATCTTTAGTCTTTAGTTTAATATAGTGACTGCTGCCCTGTGATTGGATAGCCACAATCAGCCTCCCTAAACGAGCAGGCATTCCCCTAGCAACAGAGAACGTATAACTAACACAGCAGGGGAGAAGGTGCGCCAAAGGAAGGACGGCGCGCAATTGGCAGTATCCATGGACACTGTAACTACGAGAGCCGTCGGATGGGGAATCCCCATAGACGCGCCGCGGGAGTCTCAGGTAAGAGGAAATAGAAGGAGGCAGCAGGCACACAGCTAGCCGTTACGAATGGCAGCTGTAACACCTGCCACATCCCTCCCACATGTGGAGTTCTGGAAACTTACGTGTCCAGAAACCTGCCTTACAATCTCTGCACGGATCTACATCCATCCGAATACAGATCCATGCAGATCTTCCTTCTGCCGCCCACTTACCTTCATCTGTATACCTATCACACACATGTGAGCTTCCAGAAAATTACCCGATAGAATTTCTAAGTACATCTAGATCAGGTCCAATAATAATAATAATAATAAAATCAGAGAACTTTTCTACAACCAATGAAATCTGAATTTACTGCCACATAACAAATGGAATGACGTTATCTTGATGCATGTCATTTATCTTGGTGCAGTTAGTACTAGTATTTAGATTACAGGCAGGGATTACACAGCCATAGTTGCTTTATAGCCGATTACAGAGTTTGGGCTAACCTTGATTTATACAGGTTGGTTATAGCCTCTCATTTTACCCTGCATATATATTATTAGAAGAGTCGCATTTAATAGCTCCAGGGATTTAGGTTCTTTTATCTTCCTTGAGATTTATTTTATTCTCTACAAATCAGCAGAGAGGTTATCATTGCTATAGATTATTCCAATATTGATATTAGATCTGTGACACAGTATACAGTACAGCTGTTTAATTGAGAGATAATAGGAAGATCATTCTATTGATGTATTGAGGACATTTCTAAGCGTTGAGGCTCATTAGTATTTTATTAATCTCACATTTTCTTTCAGTTATCTATCTTTTTTTTTATGTTTCTCTAGTTTGATCTCCCTTAGGAGTTTTTAGAATGTAGTAATAAAGTTTATGGACCAGATCCAGAACTAATAGCAGAGTCCGAATGTTACATTTGAAATCCTATATTTCGCATACAGGAATGTAGTCACTCCCCCAGCAGCCATGTGTAATTCACTTCTGGGCCCAGGACCCTGCCTTAAGTATCCGCACACAACTCTGTGCGTGCAGAATACTAGATTGTATTTAAGGGATTAGCCAAGCCTTTACTGTACAATTACCATATCTCATCCCACCACCTTCTGCATTACCATGCAGAATTCTTGGTAGTCCACATGTGCAGTACCAATACATACCTGAGTTACATTCGTAGTGTATGTACGCCATACGATCTCCTTACGTATGGATCCAGCCCTATAAATTTTATTTTTTTTAAGTTCTTCAGTTTGGTTTTATAAAGGAAAAAAAAAAGTAGCATTAACAATGACATTCAGGTGAATACAGAGAGTAAAAAGGCACAAATCTTCAAGTCAAATCAGTAGAGAACGTAGTACAAGACATGCTAATTAGTCTGGGGGACAACAATTGTTCCCATTAACAAAGGTGATTGAACAACATCCATGAGGAGCTTGAACTAATGAAAGAGCGACCTTTTCGGAAAGGTAAACTGGGGGCCAGATGAAGCTCGTGATAGTCACCTGAAAACAATCTTGGAAGCATAAATAATTAATAAGAAAGATAAAGATGAAAGAGACGGAGTAGAAGAGAGAAGGGGGAGGGGAGGAGGTAAGTCTAAGTCAGGCATATCCAACCAGTGGCCCAAAAGGTGTCATGAAACTACGACTTCCAGCATTCTTTAACTGCATAGGAATAGCTGGGAGCTGGGAGTCATATTTTCACAACTGGTTGGAGAGACCTTTTCTAAGTGGTCAGACGGCCCTTAATTTTAGATATTAAAAGTGTAGGTAAGGTCGAAAAAGAAAAAGAGGTTTACCATAATGAGCCATTAGGAGTAGCATAGAGCAGAAGGTTTCTTTAAATTCCATCCAGGCAAACCACATCACTGAAGAGATGGAAGCGATCATGGAATGACAATGTAAGATCTCCCATGCCAAAGTAGAAGTCCACTCTATCAAACCCCTCTTTAATTGAAGGGGGATTGGGGGACTTCCAGTGCATCAGTATTATGGCTATTGCCGCATTACTAAGGTGTCTAATGAGCGACCTATTGTATGTGGAGATGGGGAGGGTAGTGGAAGTAAGGAGCCAAAATTCTGGGTTCTTGGGAACTTTTCACCCGTCCAGTAGCTTAGCTATTCTGATGACTTGGTTCCAGAGGGTGGACAGCAGGGGGCATTCCCATCAGGTACATCTCCAGCAGGTGTTTGAGGAGTCAGGGAAGACTGCATATGATCTGGCAGGAACCATATACCACCGGGAGAGGAGTTTATATCTCATTTCCGCTATGGATAAGCTGTATGAGGAGTAGTGAATGGTCTGAAATATTTTGGACCGGTCACTCTCAGAGATAGCTGAGAGGGGAGTTTTTTATTCCAGGCTGTGACAAAAGCGAGATCTGAATTGGAGGAACAATCCGAGCACTATGGCCTGTGTTCAGAGTACCGGACATATAACATGTACATCCGGTGTTTAGCGATTTTTACTACTGCGCATGCGTAGTCATTTTTTTACGTAATCAACTTATCTTTTTCTTACGTAGATTGCGTAAATACGGTCTGAAAGACTGCATTTACAGAATCTACGTAAGAAAAAGATACGTAGATTATGTCCAGTACACTGAATACGGGCCTATATGTTTAAATACAAGTTATTATGATAACCCATTTTTTTCTTTTAGTTTAATAATAATAATAATAACAATAATAATAATAACACATTCCGGTTACTTTTCAACAATCAGTGATATGGGACTTTCCTGCCACATACTTTCCAGAGCAAATGGAATGACTTTTGACAATTCTCAGGTAAGTGTGAAGTCTCCAGGGAAGAGCCTTCATTAGCTGCAACAGGGGACATTAATAGACTTAGCAAAGAAGCATCCTGCATTTAAATGTGTGTTTTAAATGCATCCTAAAAAAGTTAAGATATTAAGGCTTTATTTGTGATAAAAAAAGACAATAATTCCTTACGTAGCAAAAATACCTCTATTCTTACCTATGGAGACACATTAGTCACTGTTGGCCTCTACTGTCTTAATTCCAGTAACAAATGAATAGAAAAGAGCTGCCCCAGCTCCAGTAAGCAGGATTTCCTGCTTATATCTCTGCTGTTTGAGGAAGTCTGCTACAATCAGCCTTCCTGGCCTCTAGCAGTTCATCACCTAGTTCATGGTTTACATAAGGCGAAGGTTGCAAGTCCAACAAGCATTTTGCGACCGTGAACTTCTAAAGCTTCCTTTCCAGCTACTCAGTTCACAGATTGTGTGATTGAGACTAATAAGGAAATTGATCTGTGCCAAACTCAAGTGCCATAACTTAGCTTTATTCCGTGCTAAGGATCTCTTGTTGTTATCAGACAGTCTATACACGCACTTTATTTTATTTTATTTTTTGTATTAACCAGAAGGGTCTATTTATCTCTCAGTATGTACAAATAAAATTTGTGCTGGATCCAGTGCAAAGTCCATACGCTCTACGAACATATGGACTTTGCTATCCTATAGTTTGCAGAGAGGAAATCAATACACACCTCCCTGATCTCCTCCGTGCAGGAGGTAGTTATGAGGACCGCACCCTGCCTTAGGTCCATAACTAGGGGTGGGCGATAGGGGCGGTCACCCAGGGGAAAAGGTCAAAGTAGGGCACCAGTAAATACAATTTTAAGGCTAAACTGGTTACTAACTAGAGGTTGGGAGAAATGTCATTATTCTTTTTCCCAACAAGGAAACCCTTCATTCCGGACTGGATTTACATAAGGCAATAACGAATTCAATTTATATGCCCACCCGCTGTGATTATCTGTAACGCATGTTGAGTTGTCTAGCGGGCGGTGCAGACATTGACTTCCTCATGGAACGCAGCATCGGGCAGCTACATTCCAATGGGGAGTTACTTGTGTTGCACAAGCACAGGACAAGTTGGATCCTGACTTAATAAAGACAGATGACTTACTTATGCTAGGCGCGTAAGTCATACCTCCCAACATTTGAGAATTGTAAAGAGGGACAAATTTTCACGGCCTGGTAGAAGGGGTGTGTCTTGTACCGCCCAGTAGGCATGTCTGGGGAAAGTGGGTGTGTCTTACACCACCCAGATAGCGGGTCTAGTGCATGCCTTTTTTAATAATTTAGCCATCCATATGGCTGTCCCTTATAATTTGTCCAGCCTCCATATGTCAGCCCATTTAAACATCCAGCCTCCATATCTGCCCCTTTATTATTTGTCCAGCCTCCATGACTTCCCCTTATTATTATGGCCAGCCTCCATGTTTTCCCCTTATTATTATGTCCTGCCTCCATGTCTGCCCCCTAATATTATGGTCAACCTCCATGTCTGCCCCTTGTTATTATGGCCAGGCTCCATTTCTACCCCTTATTATTATGGCCAGCCTCCATGTCTGCCCTATATTATTATGGCCAGCCTCCATGTCTGCCCTATATTATTATGGCCAGCCTCCATGTCTGCCCCTTTTTATTATGGCCAGCCTCCATATTTGCACCTTATTATGGCTAGTCTCCATGTCTGCCCCTTATTATATATCAAGCCTCCATATGTCTGCCCCTTAATATATGTACAGCCTCCATATGTCTGCCCCTGTTTATATGTCCAGCCTCCATATGTCTGCCCCTTATTATATGTCCAGCCTACATGTCTCCCCCTTATTATTATTGCCAGCCTCCATGTCTGTCCCCAATTGCCAAAGCCAGCCTCCATCTGCCCCCTATTGCCAGAGCCAGCCTCCATCTGCCCACTATTGCCAGTGCCAGCCTCCATGTCTGACCCCTATTGCCAGTGCCAGCCTCCATGTCTGCCCCCAAATGTCAGTGCCAGCCTTCATCTGCCCCCTTAATGCCAGCCTCCATCTTCCTCCTTATTGCCAGATTTCACCTGCCCCCTTATTTCCAGTATCCTCCCGCCCCCTTATTGCCAGCCTCCATTTGCCTCCTTATTGCCAGACTCAATCTGCCCCATTAATGCCAGCCTCCATCTACCCCCTTAAAACCTGCCTCTTTTGCCCCCTTATTGCCAGCCTCAATCTGTCCTCTTAATGCCAACCTCCATCTGCCCCCTTAATGCCAGCCTCCATCTTCCCCCTTTATGCTAGCCTCCATCTTTCAAGTCAGACTTTTTCTTTTTACTTACCTTTGATGTCTTCTGACGTCCTCCGCGTTGCTCACACTGTCCGGCATGCCCTCTCTCTTCGCGGCGTCTGTTCTGCGGTCATGTGACTGCTGGTAATACCTTATTTGAATGACATTCAGTAACAGATTTGGTCCTACAGGGCTCTCGTAGGTTTTTAATGCCTTAACTTCTTCAAACACAACAACTTTATGCAATGAGACAGATCAAAGAATGTTAAACATTGAGAAAACTCCCACATAATATAAAATTATTTTAATTTTGAACTTTAAATAAAAGACAAACAATATAATAAAACTGTTTACTTTTAAAAACAAGAGTAAGCAAATAGCTGATACAAACAACTATGCTTATATTTAATTAAAGATCCAGATAATGTATATGTTTAATTAAAATTTCAGCTATTATACATGTTTAAATATGCATCTTATTCTGATTTAAAAATGGTAAAATACACTGATAGCGCATAACTAGTGAAATATGTATGTAAATGTGCAGCCATTTCTGTTTGCAGAATACATAGTTAACACATAATTATGGAAACATAGTTTAAAAATGTTATAATACTTTTATATTTTTATTTATCTTATTAACTATATTAAAAGTAATGAAAATAAAATGTGAAAATGTAAATTAAAATCTTCCAAAAGCATGCAATTAAACCACTTAATGAACTTACCTATATAACTACCTCTATACAAACAAAGGGGTAGATCCAGAACTCCGCTTGCAATCCGTTTATTAGCGTATCGTATTTACCCGAGCGTACCTTCTATACACTCCCCCAGGCACTCCCCCTGCATGTACGTACTTTGGCCGCTTTGCGCTTTCTAAACCCTACCTTAACTTTTGGCAGTGTAACAACACTCGTCCGCTCATGACCGTATCTTCTGCACGTAGTTACGCTGCTAAGCACTCCCCCATACTGTACTGTTTAAATGCAAAAACCCACCTTCGAAGCGTAATTTTGGTTGTCGTAAGGCTAGCACGCTCCCTCGAACGTTCTTACGCTGCTGATACATGAAAGGCCCTTACGCTCAGAGTTACGTTACGTAGCATAACATCTGTCACGCACATGCTCAGTATATACCAAATCGCGTTTTTTACGTCTCCGCCAGGCGTAAATACGCAAGGAAACGTTGTTCTGGATCTGCCCCAAAATCAGCATCCAGGAATAGTTAAGTCTCTCTGGATAATACTTAAAAGTAAAATTGCGTACTTAACTAAATATACGCACGTGAAAAAATCCGCAATACCAAGAGAAAAGAAAGAAAGCGATTAACCAATCCCCCTGTGTTGGGAGTGTAACATAAGGACGCAAGTCTTTCCTGCGTATAATTAGGTACATGCACACTTTATTAGCTGTGAATCGGTCGTGCAGAAAGGTGCTTTAAATTGCTTATGATTCATAGATACATAACTAAACACACTTATTAGGCTTTGGAAAAGTAAAGTTTTTGTGTTTTTATTTAAATAAAAACAGCTCGTACTCTCATTAACATATGTAAACAAAATTAACCATTATAAATACAACTTGAAATCATAATAATGATGACATACTTTACAATACACATAAACGCATACTGAATGAAGTTAGAAATGAAATCAACTACATATACAGACTTTCATAAAACATTTTATAAATAAGCATTTAAAAAAATAAAAACAGCACAAACAACCAATACAGTTAAATATAAGTAAATGTAATAGTGTTTGTTCACAAAGTTAAAAGTAAATAAAAAATAAAAAAACATTCTCAAACTCTAACCAAATAATGGCACCTTTACAATATTAAAGTCTTGCACAAAATGTCAAATCTGCATCAGATTAAATAAACAAGCCTTTGTTTGTTTCATTCATGTATAATAACCATAGAGAACCCCCCATAGTCACCAGTCACTTACCTGCTCCTAACTCCTCAGCGGCGCGCTCTCTCTCTGATGAATGACGCGCAGCGTGACCTTGGGGTCACGCAGCGTCATTGATCAGAGAGGAGATGCTGCGGAGGAGAGAGGCAGTCGCAGACTCTGCTGCGGTGCTGAGGTGAGTAAAGGGGGTGAGCCTCATCTCTCCGTCACCCCCTTTGCTCACCACAGCGCCTCAGCACACTTACAAAAAGGTAGGTAAATGAAAGCGGGGGACTGCTCCCGCCCCCCCGGACCTGGTGCTCCAGGCAATCGCCTAATGGTAGCGCCGGCCCTGCTTCAAACTGTTATATAGACTTAGGCTCACCTCTCAATCCTAATACTGCTTGAAACAAATGAAATTGCACAACCTGCAATCTACGTACAGATATGGTACATAGATAACGAAAATAAGATACTAAGCATGTGTAGTAGCTCAAATCTTAAAACAACTTAAGGAAGACGAAAACTACGTAACTGTGAATCCGGACCTGGATCTGGTCCATGGTTTCTTTTCCTTTTTTCTCCTTTACATGGAAGTTTTAGCTCTTTAAAGAGATTTTTTTAGTCCTGCTTTATATTTAGTTCCAAGCACTAATACAAGTATTTCACATATCTCTTACTATAGTTACATTCCCATCTGTTTTTAAACATCAATGACATTCTATATAGCCAGCACCCTCCATTATGTGTTACAGTGTTACTCCGCAGTGTGGTGCTTCTATTTTCCAGTGCAGGATATTATTTTGTGCAGCCTCGAGCTTCTGAACACACAACAGATATTGGCATCAGACCATTCGCTTCATAATGATACATATTATGCTACAAGTAATATACAATTAGTGTGCAGGGTAAGTTAGTTAATTACAAATGTGGTTTCCTCAATTTCTAAAGTAAATATGAAATATTTATTTTTAGATATAAATGTTGCAATGGTCAGAGAGAGTAAGTTACAGTGGTTAAAGTTAATGCTTCTTTATATAGAACTTCTGGAAATACAAGTGTATAAAATATGCACTTTATTCTACTGTATTTTACTCATGTCATGATATTACCCAAGAGAAAAACTGAGAAGTGGTGTAGGATTGGCTTATTACTGCAAAATTATCCAAAATTACCAAGAAAATAGGAAAGTCAGCATTTTATCATCATTGTTTCTTTCATCATTTCTTCATATGCTGACTCTCCCTGCTGAGTAGTATACAATACATCTAAGTTACAGCACCAGAGCGATCACTAATTTCCTTCCCTCTTTGACTGTCCCCATCATTTTCTATGGAGAGGCATGTGACTGAAATAGAACCAATGGTGAAGAACTTAGCTCTGCTTGAGTTTCCTGTCAGGAAGATTACAATTTTGAAACCCAAAGGGACTTACACGTCAGCAGGGATCCACAGCACTTTTCTCCAGTGGTGATGGTTGCAGCTTGAATAGAAAATTTTATCATTGTAATGGAGCCTGCATGCGCATGTGAACTTTTCACTTCTTGGAATGGAATGGAGCCTGCATGTGCATGTGCACTTTGGACTTCTTGTAATTGAGCCAGCATGTGCATGTGAATTTTTCACTTCTTGAAATGCATGTGCATGTGCACTTTGTATTTCTTGGAATTGAGCCTGCATGTGCATGTGAACTTTGGACTTCGTGGAATGGAGCCTGCATGTGTATAAGATGTTTGGACTTCTTGTAATGGAGCCTGCATGTGAATCTGAACTTTTCACTTGAGCCTGCATGTGCATCTGCATGTGCTTATTCATTCGCCTATCCATCTCGCAACTAAAAGGTGCAGGGAGCATAAACAGAAAACATGCTATGACTATTTCCTGTTGTGAGCAAGCTCTGCCCCACACTCATGACAGCCCGTTATGCAAATTTGCACTGCAAAATCGCCCGATAAAAATTAAATATCTGAACATGTATGGTCAAAACTGATATTTGGAGGACGATAAAAGGAGATGGAAAATCTGAGTTTTTTCTTACTATCGGACGATTTTAGGCGGAAAATCGTCTAGTGTATGGTGCAGATATCGTTTTGGAGTCTATAGGACTCTACACGAAAAATTGTTAGGATTATCGGGAATTGCATTAGATTTTCGATAATCGTTCTAGTGTATGGCCAGCTTTAGGTTCTTAACACATACATACAACCAAACACACACACTAGGGTTAATATTAGTCAGCAGTCAATTAACCTACCAGTATGTTTTTGGAGTGTGGGAGGAAACCGGAGCACCCGGAGGAAACCCACACAGACACTGGGAGAACATACAAACTCTACATAGAGAAGGCCTAGTCCAGGAATCAAACTCATAACCTCAGTGCTGTGAGACACAAGTGCTACTCACTGGTGAATTTACTGACTATGAGTCAGATCCAGAACAACGCTTGTGAGCGAATTTACGCGTGGCGGAGACGTAAAATCACATTTTGGAAAGTACTGCACATGCGCACCATAGAAAATACTCTCCGTAACTTAGCGTAAATGTGAACGTATGGGCTATTCACGTATGTGTCGCGTAAATCCTTACTTGTGGGCGTGCCAATTTTACGTGAGTCAAAAATACGTCTGCAATACGCTATGTAGGCGGGGTTTGTATTTAAAGTGTACAGTATGGGCCAGATTCAATTAGCCGCGATGACGGGAAAAAGTGCGCGCTGCGCTTTTTCCCGTCATATACGGTTTGAAAAATAGGCAAATTCACCCCAAAAAATTTAGCGGAATTAGCTTCGCACCGCAAAATACGCTGCTGCGATGCTAATTGAATCTGGCCCTATGGGTGTGCTTAGCTGCGTAAATACGTGTTGCTCATACGTATGTGAGCGGATGACATCGGTTACGTGGGCAAAAGTTAAGGTAGGGTTTGGAAAGCGGATCTCGGACAAAATACATACATTCCAGGGGTGTGCCAAGGGGAGTGTATAGAAGGTTCTCACGCGTAAATACGCTACGCGAGGAAATGTATTGCAAGCGGAGTTCTGGATCTACCCCTATGTCTGCTCAGGTGCCTGTCATTTCCACATATGAGAAGAAGTAAAGGCTCCTCTTCTCCGTCACCACTATTGATGCGCTGCCTCCTGCAGTAATAGAGGTTCCTTCATTGCATCCCCCGCTAAGTGCATTGTGCTTGGTTATTAAGGTCAGACAAAGAAGCAAACATGTCAGGGTCTCCAGCAGAAAAGTGTTGCCAGAATACTATAAAATAACAACATAGGCCCGGATCCACACTTGCGTATGTCAGGCCACTAACTAGCATGCAAAGTGCTTAAGTGGCCTGATTGGACTGGAGGTCATATGCACCTTCCAGATGTTACGTTTGTAACAATAGCGTAGCAAGCATTGCACAGAACCTGATGGATATGGGCCGTGCTTTCCCTCCTCCCGCTAAAGTGGGCGGAGGGAAGCATGCTAATTGTTCAGTGTGTACGGACCACTGATCCGCATGATTTACTTAAGGCAGGCTTATGGCAGGATAGGCTGCCATAAAGCCCGCGCGACAGAGGGGAGGGACAGGGCGCACACTATTAGCATTATTTAGATCAGTGTATATATTGGTATCAGCATTAATTATAGCTATATAGATATAGGGCCTGATCCAGCGCTACGAAAATTCGCACGACGGGCGAATGCGAACGTACGCTCGTCGTATCAACCTACACGCCCCTAGCACTCCCATAGTAAAGTCCCTGCTTACGGCGGCTATACCCTACACTGGGTACGACCGTCGGCCGTACGAAAATTCGCAGAAAATACGCTGAGAAAATACGCTAAGCACGCCCATACTGTACAATTTAAATGACTAACCCTGCCTCCCAGTAGTAAAACGGGCGCCCAGCCGACCATCGTAAAAAAAATACGC
>WWET01000485.1:224990-253916 GCA_011038615.1 Limnodynastes dumerilii
GGGCAAGAAGTGTCTTTACCGGGGCCCAGAATTTCTCTTGGCGGCCCTGCTCACTCCCCTCTTTCTGTTGAACGGACAGACTGTACGGAAAGCGTGCGGGGGTCTGGATCCGGTCCATACATATTGGGCCGGATTCAGAACTCCGGCAGCAATGCAATTGAGGCCGGAGTTCTGCGAAAAGTGCTACTGCGCATGCGCAGTAATTTTGGAATGTAATCTACATTACTTCTTGCAACGTACATTGCGTACGCGCGGTTTTAAAGACTGCTCTGCTCTGAATCCGGCCCATTAATCTAAATAAATACTGAACAAATGATTTTTACAGATATGTCCTTCCACCCAGCACCTATACTGTTGTAGTCTCTTTCCTTTACCTCAACAGAAAGAGAAAAAGTTTCTTTATGTCTCTCTAAAACCAGGAAGAACAGCAAACTGTTATAAATAGATGGGACGGACATTTAATTTACATCTTCGGTGCCTTTTGAGGGTCTAGTCCAGAGATGCCCAAGTTCTGTTACCATAATTACAGTCATACAGCTTAATATAGATTCCAATCGCATCACTAAGCTGTTACTGGAAAATATGAAAATAAGAGAGTCCAGCTGCTGCGGATGGTGTTTAGTATGATCAAGGAAATGTTTAAAAGTATGACTGTGTGTAATTTATCAACCACAGTTGTTAGAGAACAGCAACTTCACTGAGCAATTTGTCATGAAAATCAAAGAGCGCTACAACAAATGAACACTCTATGGGGTTAATGCTGAGTTTGAGAGAAAATACAAAACAGGTGCAAAGATTGGGCTGAGCAAAACCAAGCTTAACTGCAGAGGAAAGATAATGTAACAGTATTAGCATTGAAGAGTAACATTTCCTAGCTCAACTCTAATTTACAGATTAAACTTAAAGCTATGCAGTGTTTAAGTTCTGTGGGCTGGATCCAGACTTAAGTAAGTGCTTTAAATTAGTTACTCCTGGGCTAAACCATGTTGATTGCAGGGGGAGTCAAGTTAATTGTATTCTTTGCATGCAGGGATATATCTTTGAATTGATACTGACCAGCTTTACTATCACACTGTTATTTAGACTTGGGATAGGAAACATCACCTCTCAACTCTAATACTGTTTGCAACAGATGAAATATGACTCCCCTGCAATCAACATGGTTTAGCCCAGAAGTAACTAATTCAAGCACTTACTTAAGTCTGGATCCTGCTCTATGTGCGAAAGAAAAGTGTTTTCCTGCACATAAATTAACTAAAATTCATTATTACCCCTCACATTGCAACATGGGTTTTCTTTTTTACTTACACCTGTTTTGCCCTTACTCTCCACCCCTATTTAGAAATAGGAACAGGACTGGCTCAAAGGTAGTTGGCATCCGCATACAAACCATACATTGGTGTGCTCATTAAATTATTAGATAATAATATGGGACCAGATCCAGGCCTCCACTACCTCAGAGCTCCCATTGCATCAGTAGCGGTTCCAAGATCAGTAAGGCATGAGATCAATACTCCCACGCAGGTGACGGGAAACACACACAAAGTTACGAGAGCTGACCCCTACCCTAAAACTTGTGCAACGTCCTCACTTAAATTGGTGATGTTGTGGAAGTTCGGATTGCTAAACCCAGCCCTTACTGTATGATTACCATACCATGCCACACTTCTCGAAATCGCATTATGCAAAATGCCCCATCCCTGCTGTCTTGCTGTCTTGGTTCTTGTGGATCCCGTTTCATAATAGAAAAGTGTAGAGTGTGCATGCAAACTCGCAAAATGTGGTCATTTTCCACTATTTGCAAGTGGAAGGCAACCCTTTTGTGGAATTCTGGATCCAGTCCATGATTATTAATAGTTGAAAGCAGTAGGTGTAACAGAATCAGCGCTATAGTGTCCTGAAGTGTTGGTAAAGATGTGTGTGGGTCAGTGGGGGAAGTGAATCAAAGGTCCACAGTCTTCTTCCAGTATTCCCTCCACGGGGTGAATATTTCAATGGAGCCAGAGATGGGATATATGAAAAAAGAAGTTTTAATCACACAATTCAGTACATAGAAAAATAAAAAATAAAATCCAGCTGTACCGCAGATCAGATGTCCATAGCATAAGATCTTCCACAGATCTTCAGAAAGGGCGGATCCAGCCCGAAACGCGTCGATCGGTAGTAGCAGCAGCAGCAACATCCAGCATGGACTCAGACGGTGACCATTAGGAGACTGAACAGTGAGATCGGCGCCTAACCCGGGACCTTCCATCTAGACGCCATCCACCTGCGGTCATGCTTATGGACATCTGATCTGCGGTACAGCTGGATTTTAGTTTTTATTTCTCTATGTACAGAATTGTGTGATTAAAACTTCTTTTTTCATATATCCTTATCTGGCTCCATTAAATTATTGACCCCGTGGAGGGGAATACCGGAAGAAGACTGTGGACCTTTGATTCACTTCCCCCATTGACCCACACACATCTTTACCAACACTTCAGGACACTATAGTGCTGATTCTGTTACACCTACTTCTTTCAAGCATTCTTTTCTAGGGAATGGTAGATCTCCTGGTGTACTAGAATTAGCTGCTTTATCCCCAGTGCTGTACCTGTACCGTTATCTTTTTTATTTACATGATTATTAATAGACCTAATCATCCAAGAAATTTACTCAGCACTATACAATACAAACTGCATCTTCGTGACTGCAATACAATACACACAGTACACTAATGACCACCATACAATACACACTGGACCATAATGACCACTTTACAATACACACTGCATCTTAGTTTTTTCCATACAATACACACTGTACCCTAGTGACCACCATACAATACACGGTGGACCATAGTGAACACTGTACAATACACAATGCATCTTAATAACTACCATACGGGTGTGGCCATTCTCTCCCAGCCAGTTCCCAACCTACGGCGAATGGTAAGTATAAATTTAACCCCAACCCTTACCCTAACCCTCCCCTTACATTACCTTAACCCTAACCCTCTCCTTACATTACACTAACCCTAATCATCTCTTCCCCATAGCCTGACCCTAAGGGCCAGATTCAATTATCCGCGATGACGGGACAAAGTACGCGCTGCGCTTTTTCCTGTCATATACGGTATGAAAAATAGGCAAATTTTTATGTGCACCTCTATGGGGTGCGCAAAAAAGTCACCTGAAAAAATTTCACGGAATTAGCTTCGCACCGCAAAATACGCTGCTGCGAAGCTAATTGAATCTGGCCCTAAGACTCCCCTCCCTGCAGCCTTACCCTAAGATTTCCCTCCCCGCAGCCTGACCCTGGGACTCCTGTACCCTCATCCTAAACCTAAGACTCCCCTTCCACTAGCCTAATCCTATTCTAATAAGCTTCAAGTGTCTTAGCTTATAATTATTTCCCCTTCTATTAATACTTCATTGAATTTATGTAATAAGAAGTTGCGGTTGCTGTCTAGACATCCACAATGATACAGTCAGCAGAATAAGATCGCCTATGTCATTTATTTCATAGTTTCAAAAGTCTTGTATTATGTGAGCAGGGGTACCAGGCTGACCTTTATATGTGTGATCTCCACTAATTTCTTACGGCTCCTGTGTCTTACCCCTCTTCATAAGTGCGCCATAAATAAAACTAACTCAAGAAAATGAAATAGTTTCCTAGTCTTGTCCCAGCTCCTGCTCCATCACTGACCCCACTCTATATATGAAGAAGGAACAATGCTCTGCACAGCTAAATACCTAGCTCAGGGGAGGAGAGGCATACTGGAACAAATAGAATGAGGCACTCCCAGGCTTTTAAGAGAAATGGTATAATGTTATTCCAACGTTTCAGAGGTCAGTCGCCTCTTTCATCAGGGACATATGAACGCTCTGATATATGTACGTGAGAGAGAGAGAGAGAGAGCGGACACTTACCTTACTATACCAGTAGGAAAAAGCAGCAGTGTCAGGTCCAATTACCATGCTACTTGAGTAGGCTATACAGTATGCGATGCAGTGGTGTAAAGGATTGCGAGTCCCCGCTTGAAGGTTGTCCCTATTTCAAATGCGAGCCCTCTGAGAATTTTTCTGTATGTGATTTGCATACTCACCCATTCACTTTCGGAAGCGCCGCCACCGGGGACTTAGGGTTAGGATGCGGGAGGGACTTAGGGTTAGGCTGTGGGGGGGGACTTAGGGTTAGGCTGCGGGGGTGAGACTTAGGCATTGGGTTATGGAGCGGGTTAGGGGAAACTCACCTTTCGAAGCACCATGCTCGGTGCTCCGGGGATCGATTGCTATGCCTCAATGAGGCATAAGCAATCAATATCCCAGCCAGTTCGGAACTGGCTGGGAGCGAACGGCCCTTTTAAAATAAGGCCGTTCGTTACGGGGAACCCACATTCATCAAACACTTTACTATATATTATTATTAGAAATCTTCCCTCCATATAAGGAATTTCATTAAGTTAGGAAGCTGCCAATAGCAAATAAATCACATAAAAGTGTGTTCTTCTCTTCACATAATGTGCCGCCATATCTGAAAGTTACTCATCTGTCCTTCTTATGTCCAAATCAAGGTTGGTTGCAGTCCATCATCCTTGATCATTCCTTTTCCATTCACAACAAAGTTCAGCCTTTTGTTATTAGGCAGCGACTTTGCATTTGCAAAACCAAGGACATCCAAATTTTAGATTGTCTGGCAATATAAATAACCTTATCAGCAGCAGCATGTGCGGGATGAGAACTCTGTTTGATAAACCGCTAAGAGATCTTTTGTGTCCATCACTAGAGTATAGGCTGAACTATAAAACGTCCTCACCTGGCGCTTGCCTTTAAGTGTTTTATGTGCACCTGTAAAGCAAAGATTTGTAACTCAATTTTGTGAAATGTTACATCAATAATAAATTCTTTTGTCATATAAGCATTTCATAAACAGTATATTTGTGCCCTCGGAACCAGGCAATTTTCACATTTGAGAATATGGAAGAAATTTTATGGAGGACAAATGATTATAATAATTCACAGCGGAAGTAACTGTCAGCAGCAGGTTTGTGCAACTCACTGCTCACAGCCTATACATTATACTATTAATGGCAGCTGCCCAGTGTAGCGGCTCAGCCAATATAGTGAAACGGTGTAAAAAGAAAACAGAAGTAATATATTTTAAATAACTGTGGCTTCCCCCTAAATGATAACTAACGCTAATGCTTACAGTCAGACCTGGTTATTTTAAAATTGGTGGAGAACTATTATGTGGTTTTCTTGACTTTAAGGTATCCAGTGCTAGGCTTTTTGCCGTTTTAAATTTAGCCTCCGCACAGGGGAAGGGTGTGGTTAAGTGGCGAGAATGGTGCTTTTCTGAAAGGGCTGTTTTATATAAGCCAGTTTCGATTTGGCTCTGGTATCAACCGCTCTTGCCCCGCCGAGGACATGCAATCGAAGATCCTGAAAACTAATCTGCAGTGGCGAGAGGTGATTATTTTTCCTACCTCAACCCTTATCCTAATTCTTATCCTAATCCTCCATTCCCTGCAGCCTGACCCTAAAACTCCCGTCCCCACAACCTGGCCCTAAGACTCTCTTCCCTGCAGCCTGACCCTAAGACTCCCTTCCCCACAGCCTGACGCTAAGACTCCCTTTCCTGAAGCCTGACCCTAAGACTCCCTTCCCTGAAGCCTGACCCTAAGACTCCCTTCCCTGAAGCCTGACCCTAAGACTCCCTTGCCTGAAGCCTGACCCTAAGACTCCCTTCCCCACAGCCTGACCCTAAGACTCCCTTCCCTGAAGCCTGACCCTAAGACTCCCCTCCCCACAGCCTGACCCTAAGACTCCCTTCCCTGAAGCCTGACCCTAAGACTCCCTTCCCCACAGCCTGACCCTAACACTGCTGTCTCTACAGTGTGACCCTAAGACTCCCCAAGCAGCCTGACCGTAAGACTCTCCTCCAAGCAGCCTAATCCTAAGACCTCCCTTATAGACTAACCTGTGCAGGTGCGATGGGTCTGAGGCGGTGGGTCTGCGTCAAGAACTGGGTTTTGGAAATCCAATGAATGGCTAACTCTCTAATTAATTCTATTTTTTAAATACAGGCAGCCGAAAATGGCATTTTCTTTATGGAGAATGCATCCCCACAGATAACTGTCTCTGTAATGGAGGATAACGTGCGGATTAAGCACTTATATCTGGATCTGGTCCGAGATGTCTAAATATTGTCCATGTTGAACCTTAGATGAATAAGTGGTAAACTTCCCTGAAACCTCCAAACGCAAGTAACAAACACAAAATCACAAAAGCATTTAATAACACATCACAATTCCCAAAATGAAAACAGTTTATCCCATGGGGTCTGACCGTAATGTAAATAATGCTTGCTACTGAGCACACCAAAAACTGATCTGATCTACCTCCAGATACAGAGGCCAATGTCTTCAAGACATATTCATGGTAGTCCAGCGGAATTACCTGCCATCTTGTGAGCTCTGCCTAGCAGGACATGAGATCATTGTAAATCTTTTTCACGAGGGTGCTTCCTGTCTTCTGTAAAGCTTCTTTCTTCTTCAGTGAGCTGAAATGCCTGCAGACAGCCAATTATATTGCTGCAGCCAGTAGGTGCAGGCCTCTCATTAACGGGTCCACTTATGGGAAGTTCTCCATTTATTTCTGAAGGGCTACACTTTAATCTCATAAAGGGATCACAAGGCCATGCAAGTCACGTTATTGTTTGTCATATGATTTAGACATGATGGACCGTATTCAGAGATCCGTGTCCAGATCGGTCCGCAAATATACGCACACACGGTGCATGCCAAACCCCCTCACACCCATGACACACCCCCCTCTCAGCCGTGCTCTCGGAGACTTACGCCTCCATAGACCACCTGTAACTTTCTGTGTGCAGTCCTGTGGGCACATGTTCTCCGTCCATGCGTATCTTGATAATCGCGCCCACTCTTCATTTAAATGCTTCCCCCCGCCCATTTTTCTTTAAATTCTCCTGTGCGTATTTTTACGTTGCAGATCTGGACGTATGTACCAACGTGCGATTCACAAGTCCGTCCGCGAGGCACTTCTGCGTGGATAGTCTACGTGAACTACATAAAAAAAGTTACTACGCAAGCGCAGTTTAAAGGTACCTAAAAATACGCACGGAACTGGCCGTGAAAACAGATCTCTGAATACAGCCCGATATTCCTGAATTATAAATCATTAATACCAACCTGTAGAACGCAAATGAAGAGAGAGAAATATATCAAACTATGACACGATTTTAGTAATGACAACACTAACCCTTTGTATTTTTCAGAGGCCCAGGCTGTCAGCTGTTCAGGAACAGATTACTAGTGAAGGGCAGACCCTGAAACCTGCATGAAGCATTCAGGTAAATGATGGACACTGACAGGTGAGCAGCGTCTGTTATTCTCTGCTCCTTGCATTATAAATGGCAATAAAGTGTGGCGGCATTGTCTCTCATTTATAAAAACATGGGTCAATCTACTGAACAGAGCATTAAACTACACTTATTTATGCAGCATAGAACCACAGTTGGGATAATTCTCAAATACTGTATTTTGCTTTCTGAAAGAAGCCCAGCATGGTAAAATGTGAATGCTTTCTTAGGATGTCAGTACATTACTTAGGGTTCTCTAATATTTATATATGTTACTTCTATGCATATCAGAAATACTTAACCTACCTATATTTTACACTGGCGGGAGTTGCCACTGCAAGGGCCAGAGTTACTAAGCTGCGGGTTTGGAAAAGATGTTGCCCATAGCAACCATTTAGATTCTAGTATGTAATCAGAAAGTGAGAGCTAGAATCTGATTGGTTGCTATAGGCAACATCTCCACTTTCCCAAATCCGCAGCTTAGTAAATCTGACTCCAAAAGTGCTATTTTTGAAATAGAGACAGCTGAAAGCTAATTTTCGTCTGTCTCTATTTCGAAAATAGCGCTATTGTGAAATCGGCATACCTACCCTTCAGTCATTTGGAAATACCCCCTACCACAAACCCGTTGCACTGCTACAGACTAGCAGCACCAACCGGACAAGTAAGTAGGAATCTATGGGGAGTCTTAGAGTTAGGCTGTGGGGAGGGAAGTCTTAGAGTTAGGCTTTGCGGAGGGGAGTCTTAGAGTTAGGCTGTGGGGAGGGGAGTTTTAGGATTAGGCTTTGGGGAGGGTTGTTTTAGGATTAGGCTGTGGGGAGGGTTGTTTTAGGATTAGGCTGTGGGGAGGGGAATCTTAGGGTTAGGCTGCAGGGAGGGTGTCTTAGGGTCAGGCTGCAGGGGCGGGAGGCTTAGGGTAATGTAAGGTAAGGGGAGGGTTAGGGTTAGAGTAATGGAAGGGGAGGGTTAGGGTAAGAATTAGGAGAAGGGATACCTACCATTTGCCACTGCATCTTCATCCTAAGAATCATCTATTGCTTCTCCTCAGCAAGCGACCTACACCCTTTTAAACATTGATATATTAAAAACAAGGGAGATTTGATCTGTATAATCATACTGCGCCAGCGACCAGACCAGGCATTACATAAACACATAGAATATGATGGCAAATAAGACCCATTTGGCACTTATGTCTGCTCCTGTTGAGTATACAGAAGCTCTCAGCGATAACATACATAGTTTTTACACTTGAAATACATGTAGAGGACATGTGTCAGGGGTAGAAATAAGGATAATGATCAAAACTTTCACCAAATGTTTGTTGAGTTTCCCTATTTGACCAAAACTGTTTGAAGTATGGCCTCAAGTGTTTCTAATTGTAGTCCTCCACCATATGCCACAGATGTATGAATTGACCATTGTTCCACTTCTATTTACAGACCATGCATTCCGCAGAATGACATTATGAAGCAAGGAGAAGAACATACACATTATAGCTCTTCACGCTTCTGTTAAAAGGTCATTTCAGTTGCAATACATGAGCTTCAAGTATGTGTATAATGTTAGGTTGTTTAGTTTGATGAACCCACCTTGGTACTGGTTAAAATCATGGTGGTGGAGCTCCACAAGTTCCTTTATTAGGTTCCACCAAAATAGGCTGTTAATGTCTAGTGGTGGTTACTAGGGGGAAGCCCACATTGGTTGATCTTGGGTGAGCAACCTAAGCCTGTAACACCTGTTGTTCAAAACACAAATCCACTTCTGGCATCAGTGGCTATCAACGGAAAGTTGGCAGAGGCTTCTGTTGTATAAAATCAATGCGTTATATAAAAGAGAGAGCCACAAAGACACGGCCAGAACTTAACCCTTTTAGTTAGCAACACTTCCACTTTATATCAATGATGCCAGAAAAGAGATATACTATATCTTTTCTGGCATCATTGATATAAATCGGAAGTGTTGCTAACTAAAAGGGTTAAGTTCTGCCCATGTCTTTGTGGCTCTCTCTTTTATATAACGCTCACATTGCTTTCTTTGACCCTCGTTAAGCACCTCCCCAGTGGGAGTATCCATAACAAATGTGGGGTAGTGCGGTTTCAATACTTTTTCTCTCTTGTATAAAATCAATGCAAATCTCCATGGTTTGGAAAAAAGACCCTTCAAACTGACATCCATTTAGTACAGGGATTTTTTTTTAACTTTATGTAGTCTTTTACGATGACTTCAAAAGTCTTGTAGAAGTAGAAGAATTTGTTAGAGGAAAGCCCTGTAATGAGAGAGTGTGGCACTTGTGTTAGAGCAGAGAGATGTGGCAGAATGGTTTATGAAGAAATTTTGTCTTAATTACTCTAAATACTTTAACAAATATAGATTGTAAAAGTCTGGTTTAGAGAAGGTCATTAAGTAATATCTGGAATGACTGAATCGTTTATCAAATGCTTAAAATCTACTAAATTACATTTAAATATGTACTGTTTTAAACTGTTTAGTAATAATAGCAATGCTCCTCACCCTGGACCGTATTCACACTTAAGTGCAGAATCTCTGTGTATGAGCGGATATATTGCACATGCCCAGAAGTCGCAAAAATACGCACAGAAAAAAATGGCCGACTGATTCACAGACACGGATGTCTGACTTGGGACTGATGCACGCATGGGCATCAGCATGGGTGGGGTTAGCTTCATTTTTTAGTTTCTCTGAATCACTCTTTTGGATCTCGTCCGTGCGTGTATATATTTAGGTACGTTCGCTAATTCTGTGAATCAGGTCCTCTGACTTAAGAAAAAAGAACTTGTGAGCTGATCCAGAGTTTGGGAGCAAGGGCAACACGGAAGAGCACAGCTCGGCTAAACCATTTTGCAAAGTGAAGGGTGCTAATTACTTTGAATTCTTTTACATGCAGGGAAAACACTTTACTTTTGCACATAGAACTTACATTCTGCATAGATTAATGCTAAGCTTATAAAATAGAGTTAAATTATATCTCAATTCTAATTTTGCAATGTAAAACTGCCTCCTTTACAGTTCAGCACGGTATTGCTCAAGCCTACACTGGCACCTAAAAAAAACGTGTAAGTGCAGCTCTGGGTCAGCCCTGATAGCTCTTAAGCCCTATACTCTTATAGCCATGGGACTGATTCAGAGTTGGAGGGTAAGGGCTGATTCAGAGTTGGAGGGTAAGGGCTGATTCAGAGTTGGAGGGTAAGCGCTGATTCAGAGTTGGAGGGTAAGGGCTGATTCAGAGATGCGTTTCTGTCTTTTTTTCAGACGAAAGTGCAGCCAAAGTGAGCAATGCACGATCACAATGGGAGCGAACTCACAAACACGGGTGCAAGTGTGCCCATCTGTCTGTATCCACATCTGCCTCTACTATGCCTGTTGAATGGGGATTTCCACGGTATTTAAATGAGAAAAGGGGTGTTTTTCTCATTTAGATATCCACAGTCCCCACGCCATGCGCTTATGTGGTGTTAGTGGAGAGCGCAGGACACAGTTGTTTTAAAAATCAAAAAAACTAACTATGTAACAGTAAAATAAGATAATAACAAAAAAATAAAAAAAGGTATAATTAAATTTACATCTAAAATAAAAATGTTACAAATCCCCAAGTAGGGCATGCTGACACTTGTAGTGCTGCAAGCACCAGCATGCCCTGTTATCCGGTGCCCACCGCCACATGTTAATGTCCCCCTTAGATATGTAATAACAAATAGGACTGGCACTTTACAGTAAAATAAAAAAGTTAACATTTAATACAGTAAAATTTTTTAAAAAAATACCTGCTTTGATGGATCCCATCTTCTGTAATGGATCCTATCTTGTGCACTTATAACTTGGAAAAATAAGAAAAAAAACCTGGCAACAACGATGCAACTTTTGTCCTGCTTCCAGGCGCTAATGACAGTTCTACTGGCAATTGGTTCATTGGTTGCTATGGGCAACATCTCCACTTTCCAAACCCGCAGCTTAGTAAATCCGGCCCTAAATCCGACCCTAAGGACAAAACAGGTGCAAGAGTCCTATAAAACTTACCTCTCAGCATTTGGATTTCCCAAATCCAACCGAAATAAGTAAATGTGATGTTTATTTGCTATTGTATAAACATTCATGTAAGTCTGCATATATACATACAAATGTTTATTTCCTACCTGATACATGTGTTCTGTACTTCTTCATTTGAATGTGTCTTCTCCACTCTAACGAGTTGCATATTACCTGAATAGTAAAACCTACTAGTACTCTCTGTGCATTCCCAGTTCTATTGTTGTTGTATAAATTCCTAGCTAGCTGATGAAACATGATGAGATAAAGCAGTAGGAAGCATTAAAGAGGAAGAATAATCCAGGTCAAGAAACTAGGAGGCAGTGAATAAAATATGTATTGCCACTTTGCAACAATAAAAGTGAAACAACACACTTCTAAAAATGTTTTTTTTAAATTAGAATATTATAGAGTTGCTTCAAACCCTATTCCTAGGGCAAAATCAAACAAGGAATTTACAAACAATTGTAGTTACTATGAACCAATGGTCAAAGTGGAAATTTAAAAGTGGCGGTATGGACATTTAAAATATGAAAATATAGCTTTTCAATTAAATCAGTGGCAGAAGTGACAGTATGGCATACTCCCGTATACCCCCTCACTTCCAGCCCTACTATAGACAACAACTACACATTTTATTAAATCAACACCATAAACACCTGCAAATCTAAAGACTCCCTTCCCTGTAGCCTGACCCTAACCCTTCCATCTCCGCAGCCTAACCCTAAGTGTTCTTTCCCCAGAGCCTAACCCTAACCCTCCTCTTAAGCCTAAAAGTCCCCAGAGCGTTTATTCACCTCTCCGGTGGTCCAGCGGCAGAGCTTCCAAAAATGAATGGGTGAGTATTCCAATCGCATACTCACCCATTCATTAAAAAAATGTCTGTCATTCAAAATATAGACAGCTGAAAAGGAACTTTCGGCTGTCTCTACTTCTCAATCACAGCCATTGGTGCGGGGACTCCCATCGGTTTTTCCTATACACAGATCAACAGACAATCTGACAGATTCAATAATCTGACACACACTAAGAGATTTATCTTCAAGATTTAAAGGATTTTACAGGGCTGGGTAAAAATATCTGCTGACAGATCAAACATGCTCATAGATCAAACCAGCAAATCAACAAAACATGGAACATGTCGGGGATGACCCAGAGCTGCGATTACACCTTGTTTTAGGTACAAGTGTAGACCTGAGCAATACCATGTGGAATTGCAAGGGAGTGGGGGGCAAATTTACATTGTGAAAGCAGAATTAGAATTGAGAGGTTCTTAGCTCAACTTAATCTTATAGATTAAGCCAGTGGTTCCCAAACTTTCTTAGTTCGAGGCACCCTTAGGGTCTCCATATTTTTTCAAGGCACCCCTAAGAAAATAATAGAATAGAATAATAAATAGAAACATACCACGGCACCCCAGGGAGCCGTAACACAGTTTGGGAACCACTGGATTAAACATAAAGCGATGCAGTATGTGAGTTCTATGTAGTACAGTATTTTCCCTGCATGCTAAATAATTTCAATAATTAAAAGTTGACAGATTAAAACAGCGCTCGGCTCTCCATGCCCAGTCCCATCCATCCAGACTCAGCATGGAGCCCTCCTTGCTATGGGGCCTGAGTATGTAAAGACACGTATCCACCACTTAAGGGATGTACAAAGTAATAGACATGTCCGACTGTATGTCTAGTGCAAAATGATCCTATAAAGTGTGAAAACTGAACAGGTAAATATACCCTATGGGCCAGATCTAGACCCCCACGCGCTTTACGTATGTGCAGGGGACTGAAATTACGCAAGGTAGAGGAGGGGAGTGCACACCCCCATCACTCCCCTCTATCGGTAGTAGTTCTGGACACTTACATGTCCTGAACCCTACCTTAACTGTTAGGCATTGATCCAATTCAATGAGTATCTGTCCTTCCCCTCTCCCGACTCTAGATTAAAATGCCTAACCCCGTCTCTATGGCGGGATATGGAAGGCGTAAATGAAGGGTCGGGCCCTTCATCGTACCTGCAAAGATACAGAACTGATTTGGCCACACTTGTTAATTATTGAATTCTGGTGTTTCAATCAGACTCATTGCCATGAGTGTATAAAATCAAGAACCTACCCATGCAGTGTCCATTTGCAAACATTTGTGATACAAAATGGGTTGATCTAATGAGGTCAGTGACTTCAGGCCTGGGACTGGGATAGAAGCCACCTTTCCAGTAAGACGTTTCATGAAATTTCATCCCTGCTGGTCATTCCATGGTCAACTGTAAGTAATATTATTAGAAAGTGGAAGCGTTTAGGAACAACAGCAACTCAGCCATGAAGTGGAAAACCAGGTTAAATCACAGAATGGGGTCAATGACTGCTCTGAACTTCCACTGACATTAACATAAGTACAAAAACTCCAAGTTCAAGTGTCCAAGTGTCAAGCGTCGGATGGAGAGGTATAAAACATGCAGACACTGGACTGTGGAGTGGTGAAAAGGTGGTCTGTGGAGTGATGAATCAAGCTTCTCAATTTGGCAGTCAAATGACGAGTCTGGGTATGGTGTATGCCAGGAGAACATTACCTCCCTGACTGCATTATGCCAACTGTAAAGTTTGGTGGAGGAGGGATAATAGTATGGGGCTGCTTTTCAAGGTTTGGGCCAGGTCCCTTATCTCCAGTGAAGGGCAATCTTAATGCTTCAGCACACCAAGTCATTTTGGACCTTGATATGCTTCCAACTTTGTGGCAACAGTTTGGGGAAGGCCCAACTACCACAGTCAGGCCTACAGAAGCCACTCCTGGTGCTATCCTGATTAATAGCTCTGAGCTGGTGCCTAACAGTCAGGACTCAGACCAACCAGAGCTGGGAGGCTCCCCAGCTCTGATTGGCTGATCAGTGTTTTAATACCCACCAAGGAGAACTCTCCCTTGCTGGCGATATTGTATGAGAAAAAGGATAACTCATCCCCTTTTTTATTGGGGGTGATAATGGTCCTGGCGCTCACCTAATATCTAATAGGGATTAGATATTGCAATATATTTTCCAAAGTTAGATGTTTAGTCTGTACCCAAACATGCGTTAAAGCGTCAAGTAGATAAATGTACAAGTTTTGCAAGCTCACTGTTCCGTTGCTCAATGTCCGTGAGTTCACAGTCTGTCCTCTTGCTGAGTCGGTGTTCTTCGCTGTATTGGTGGGTCTGTGTCCTTGGTTGGCGCGCCTCGCTGCTGCTTGGCGTGCCTGGTTGGCAGATGTGCAGATGTGTTAGCTTCCTTCTCAGGTTTTCTCCTCGGATATAGTCGCACCAAGCCTCGGCCCGTGATCGACGTTTCCCAGAGGAGTTAAAATGACAGGAGAGACATGAGCCACATCATAGTGCAGTATTTATTAATACAGAAATAGCAAAAATGGATAAACTATACTCACAAAAGGAGTGGACATTAGAATATAATGTCAAATGTGCATAATTAAGTATTTCCAACGTCTGTCACCGTGGTAGCTGTGTCTAGTGTAACCAACACGTTTCGTTGGGCTAAGCCAACTTCTTCAGGGTTTCAGGTATACTGGTATGGCTCTTATTGGCTATTCGTTCTCTGTTGCCTTATTGGTGGTTAATGTTTTCCTGTTATCGTTACTCATTACTTTTTATACTACAAATATTTATTTTATTTCCCTTCTGTGGCTCTATTCATGTGTTGACAGCCCTAGAGGGAGTTGTAAATATGTGATAATTATACTTTTCTTTTTCCTTTCTTTTAGCCCATCTTCCCTGCCTATATGTCACATCAGAAATGGCCCAGTGTTTCCCGACTGTGTTGGACGATGTTACAGCAATGGGATATTTTCTTTTGATGCCTGTTTCGTCCCTGTGCACTGTATTTAGTTTATGTCACTAGGGAACTTTCCATGTCTGTCGCTGCGAGGTCTGGGTACATTTACTCATACCTGACACTACGCTGACTGTGTATACAGTCAGCGTACTACACACTAGTAAATCAGTACATATACCCCCCCGTATCAGTATACCTGTAAACCCTGAGGAAGTTGGCTTAGCCCAACGAAACGCGTTGGTTACACTAGACACAGCTACCGCGGTGACAGACGTTGGAAATACTTAATTATGCCCATTTGACATTATATTCCACTCCTTTTGTGAGTATATTTGATCAATTTTTGCTATTTCTGTATTAATAAATACTGCACTATGATGTGGCCCCTGTCTCTCCTGTCATTTTAACTCCACTGGGAAACGTTGATCATGGACCGAGGATTGGAGCGACTATATCCGAGGAGAAAACCTGAGAAGGAAGCAAAGAGCCACACATCTGCCAACCAGGCACGCGAAGCAGCAGCGACGCACGCCAACCAAGGACACAGACCCGCCAATACAGCGGAAGAACGCCAACTCAGCAAGAGGACAGACTGTGAACTCATGGACATTGAGCAACGGAACAGTGAGCTTGCAAAACTTGTACATTTATCTACTTGACGCATTAACGCATGTTTGGGTACAGACTAAACATCTTACTTTGGAAAATATATTGCGATATCTAATCCCTATTAGATATTAGGTGAGCGCCAGGACCATTATCACCCCCAATATAAAAGGGGGTGTTATCTTTTTTCTCCTATTTAACCATGGATGGTTGGTGGACTGACCATCAGGTCCAGGCAGCCCCCTTCCAGCTAGACCGCACAGGTATTTAGCGCTCCTGTTATCACCTCATACTATATGGCGATATTGTATGCTCTAGCCATTTTATCGGTTTGCATCTGGTTTAGTACAACAGGATCCTTGTCCAGCTCATGCTGTTTCTGCTGTTCTGTTACCTTGTGTTCATGGTGTTATACCAGCTCTTGTCTTTCCTTGTCCTGCCATTTGTTATATCTGTCCATTATCTTTGCTCATCCCTGCTATCTGTGTTTATTTACTGGAATCCTGCTTTCCTCATATCAGTGTGTTTATCTCTCTGACCTTGGATATTATTACCTCTGCTTTTACCTGTTTATGGGTTACTTTCCCAGTTAAGTGGTATCTGTACTGTTCTCCTGAATACTCACTGTATCAGCCATGTTTTCCCTGTACCTCTCCCAGCCCTCTCCAGGTATTTCTTGCCTGCGTTCTGGACACGATTCTAATCTGGTTCTCAGAGTTCTGTTGTATTTTGTTGTGTCCAGTTCCTGTCTGCTCTCAGTCCTGGATCCCCCATCCTTGTCTGGTAGTGGTTCTCGTCTGTGTTGGTCTCTGTGGTGGTCTGTTACAGTCCTGTCTCTTGTATTGGTAATTTGTGTTATTTCCAGTCCTGCCATGATGTCTGACTCCCAAACCCTCCTCACTACTCTGGGAGCTGACACTGGGGGCTGGGACCTGCTGGTGGCAAGCTGCACCAGCCTAGCCCCACCATCTGTGGCTCTAGCAAAGACCATGCCCCAGCTTGACTCCGCAATCCATGTGATGTTACTATCCATGTGATGTTACTATCCATGTGATGTTACTATCCATGCGCAGTACTTACAAAAACGTGATTTTACTTAATGTCTTTGAGCAGATACAGACTTTCTGAATCCCAAAGCATTGGAATAGTTCTGCAATCACTGGCGCAGGAGTGTTTTATACAATGGTACAACCAAAGCTTCATTTCCTCTGTACCATTGCAACTGCATTTTTATGGTGAAAATGTACATTCCGGAATGGGAACCATGTTATACAAGGTATGTGTTCTGGCTGGGGCAAGGCTGTTGGATAGGAAGAGTTAGGGTTAGGCTCTGGAGAGGGGACAGTTAAGGTTAAGCTTTGGGATGACGATGGTTAGAATTGGGGGATGGTTAAGGTTGGGCTGCGAACCAGGATGGTTAAGGTTAGGGGAGGGTTATGGTTAGGCTGTGGGAGGGATGTGGATGGCAGCCTGGCTGGCTCAATTCTAAGAGTTTTACCAGTGCCAGCAGAATGGCGGCTGTATCATTGCTGAAATGCTATGGAAAGTAGGATATTGCTATTGGGAACGGGTAACTATTTCTACCTATTCTCAATAGTGACAAGCTTGTGAAACATTGGCAGCAGCAGGGGAGGAAAGCAGAAGTTAGAACTGGCAGGTGCAGCGAGGAGGGCTGCCATTAAGAGAACGTGTGTGGACCAGCCTCCTGCACCCTATTGGACAGTGTCCCGGCAAATAGGATAACTGATCAATAGATCACACTTGTGCCCAGCAAGAGTGAGCAGAACGTCCTGGCTGCCTAACAGCCAAGACACATGACTGCTTCCTCCAATCATGCCGTCTGAGCAAGAACAGCCGGGACTCACAATGATCGGCGGGGCTGGGCAAGCCCTGACATTACCTTTACTGTTGAAGTCTTCGAAATCCGTACCGTCGTGGTAAGACAATCTGTACTTCATTGACGCAAAGTGATCTGTCGATAGATTGCGAATTACATCCCATTGGCACTGTCCAAACACCTGTGCATTCACATTATTATAATACCTCCTACCTTCTCAGATGAATTTCCCACATTCAAGCACTTATTCTAAGTGACTAAGAAAGAATGCGCATTAACAAATGCAACCCAGCCCTAGGTTGAAAGCATCAGAAGCGTCATTGCACCAGATCCAGCGCAGCAGCAGTAGGGATATTAAGATGGATCCCCGCTGTATCCAGAGTCCTGTACAGATATCCAAGCCCCTTGTACAGATGGACTTATGATTGCAAGACCCTATCTTACATTTTTCACGCCATCCTCACTTAAAATGTGGGCAGCTTGGAAGTCTGGATAGGAAGTGAAAAGCCCCTCACACCAAGCATATGCTGTACACATCACCCCCTTTCCCCTGGTGGAAACACTTTATTGTGCTTTGTGTGCATCTAATAAAACACTTTTGGCTGCCAGGCACCAAAGCATCTTAATAAAGAAGATTCCAAGAAGTATTTATTGAAATATAACAGCAGGAGCCAACACACCAAATATCTAATTTCTTTAAAGTTTCCTAGTTTCCATTGTAACAACTAATTAATTTTCACATGCAAAATCTGTCAGGAAAAAAACTTTAATTTGCACAGAGCTCACATACTGCATAACTTTAGACATGATTCACAATTAAGAATCTGCGGCTTTAGGTGAATTATGAAGGGTTAAACCATGCATGTGTAGTAACTTAATGCATGCAACCGATGTTGGATTTAAGAACAGGACGGCTCTGAATCACTATTATGAACCTAGTGTGTCTAGGTTTGTAGTGACTTAAGAATGAAGGGGTGTGCCGGTACAAATTAAGAACAGAGATAAGAACATTGGATGGATGGAGCAATTTAAATGGGGAAATATGGGCATGGTTACGCAACAATTTCCCTAATTAGCCAACATAAGCACACAACTGCAAACCTAAAGATAAGATAGCCCTATGGCATTTGTAAGTCGGATAAGAAGCTGAAAATCGGGGGACATGTCAGGGGAGTCGGCATGCTACTTGGGTGCATAAAATTAGGAACCTAAATCATTCTTAAGTGTGAAGACGGACCTTTATGTTTAATCTGTAAATTAGAGTTGTCATTATATTTTCAGTGTAAATTTGCCTTCTCTCGGTGTTCAACATGGAGTTGCTCAGGTCTGCACTTGCATCTGTTTTACCCCTAAGAAAAAATTCCAAGTGCAGCTCTCTGTCATCCCCAAAGTCAAGACTGCCAACATTATATTTTCTTCACCAGTTCCGCTGTTGGATTTCTGAGTGTGTGGTCAGTTAATCACCTTTGACTCTTTGCCTCCTGTCTACACAGGCTAATCGATTTAGGTGAACAGGCCAATATCTGCATTACTAAAGGGTCACCATTCTTACCATCTATCAAAAAACTTGTCATAAATGAAATACACAAAGAGAGAGCTTAACAATAAACATTTTTTGTGTTCAGGATTGTGCCTATAAAAGTTTAAGTGGGAATTTAATTACCAGTGATGTTCCCTCTGGAATGCTTTTGGCACTGAGAGCACACTGCTGATTACTCCTTGCACGGCACCGTGGTCCAAGTAGAAAGGCGTGGAGTTGTGGTACTGAACTAAAAGCCAATTGCCCCACTCAGCAGCTAATTTAGCTCTTCCCATAATATCCTGCTAAAGATGTTTCCAGCTTGCACTTCTATAATTCATGTGGGCTAAGAAGCCACACACTATCATCTTCATTGCTGACAAAGTGGTCACAATACTTTTTAAATACTACCAGAAGAGATGAGTAATCAGATATCACACTGGCCCCTTTACAGTGAAGACAAAGCATGGATAGTATTGTAAGATGTTTTATAGGGTTTTCTGTCAGCACAACCATCCCTCCTATATCTTCTCCTGCCTACCTCCGGGTTGAGTGTATACTTGATGCAGTGGAGTAGTTTGTTATTACTGCATAGTGTCCAGAAAACATGAACACACAAATGGGTGCAATTCATGGGCAAGCACCATCTAAACAGATTGCAGCTGAAGGGATTGGGTGCGCAGGGCTAAGTATGGCTGCAATCATTGCTGACATTACTGAGGACCTAAGAAGATCAGGATGAGTCATTTGCCGAATATAACTACTGCGCATGTGCAGAAGTACATTTACACAATCTACGTACCAATTAGTTATGTAGATTGCCCCTATGAGGTCTTTAAAGACCGCACAGAGTAGTTTAGCTAGAAAGAGGCGTGCTTCTGCCACCTTGGGGAGTGGTTAGGTAGAAGTGGGAGAGCCGGGGAGGGCTGGGGGGGAGGCGGGAGAAGTAGTTCAATAAACAGTAGCTACTGCGCATGCATATGCTATTGCTAAAAGACCGCATATACGCAATCTACATATCGAAACGATACGCAGGTTCCGTACAATAGCTACTACGCATGCGCAGTAGCTACTGTTTATTGAACTACGTCCGTCTATGGAAGACGGACGTAGTTCTGGATCCGGCCCATTGTCCGTGCGTAGTTACCTTCTTAAGGAAACCACACGCAGTAAGATAAGGTAGCCCTATGGCACTATTAAGTGTTATAAGGTACCTAAAAACAGAGGTACGGGTTAGGGGCTGCACGAGTGAGTAAGGGTGCGGTTCTGTTCTCTTAGGTGTGAATACGTTCCCACGTGTCTGAACACCCAATAGATGCTGGACAGGCTCTCATACAAGCTACATAAAAAGATATGTACGACTGTGACTTAAGTCTTTATTGTGCTTAATTTACTCACAATTCTGAATCAGCCCAAGTATGTGCTCCTTAGAGCTCCAAGGCTTTATTTTGGCGTATCTGGATGATTTTTCCTACATGCATTAAATGGAGCTGATCCAGAGTTTTTGCACAAGTGGAATGCGCAATCGTTGTAGGCAGATTCTGCAGAAACACGTAACTCTGGATGGGACGTAGGGAACAAGGGCAAACGTGTGATCCACGCAGGCGGAGTTAAACGCGGAGAGGCTGCGGGTCGTATTGCCGCAGCCTCTGCCAGTTTCCCATCTTTTGAATCTTTTTAAAACAGTTCAAATGATTTCTACATAACATACAGCAGTGTCAGAGCATAGTGGTGGCATTCCGCAGATATCCTGCAGAAAAGTGTTTAAAACAATGAAATCATTCAAACATTTCAAAAAAATATGTTTAAATCAATGTTTTATTTTTATAAAGATGGCCATTTCCCTGCTAAAAATGACCTGTGCCTATGACTTCCACCATCCCCTGACATGGTGTAATATTTCCAAGGAGCTTACACACCTTTACTCATTTACATAGAGTGCGCAGAGCGCACTGATACGGGCACAGGTGGATGGGCAGCTGTGTGCCCAGCTTTCTGTGCCCGTTCCCATTCTCATGCACTCTCGTGCAAATTCCCGCTCCTCTTCCGTCTGAAAATCAGATGAAAGCGCAGGTCTGCATCAGCTCCCATGGCCTCAAATTATGCTGAATTCAAACATGTTTCGCCATACGGAGTGACCCTACACCCTACTGATTTATTTTATATTGCTATTTCACGTCTTTGTCCACTTCCTGTATCTGGTGAATTTTGGGAAGGATAAAGGAATAATGGAGTCTTCCCTAAGCAGATGAGCTGGGTTCCTATTTTCAGTCTGTCTCATAAAGCTAGTACAATCTTGTAGGTTTTATAGATGATAGCATTAATAGCAGAGGGGTTTCAAACAGCCACGTTACATAGAAGTCATCTGCCGCGATATTCTCATGGGTCAGATTCTTAAACTCCATTTATCTTCATATTTGTTTATCAAATCTATAGCCACAAAAATGTTTTCATTTTAGAGAATTCTGGTCTTGTTCTTGCCAAAGAACTTTAATTGAGATTCCTTAGTGACCTAGAAAATGTCAATTAAATAAACATGATGTTTTTTTCTCAAATAGTCATTATTCACACATACATTTTTCTATACTGTGCTGTCATTACACCTTCTCATTTCATGTACAGTCTACCTCTTACTTATATCCCACGAGGACATTTTTTACCCCTACAAGTAATCTGCAAAAACTGGTCGACCAATTAAACACATCACCACCCTCCTGAAATATGCTGACTGTTCTAGGTTCCCATAGAAACTTCTCCATAATACAGAAATCTGGGTATCCAATTAAAGGGAGATATATTTAGCAGTATTTCACCTCTGTGCCACGTGTGTCTTGCGCTATGTAATATTGATACATTTTCACAACTCTTAATTGTCATGAGGTTCTACCAAAGATAATACTTATAGGTAAATAACTATGCAATGAAGTGAATTCACTTTATGACATTTGCTGCTTATATTGTAAACTTTTATGACTTGTTGTTGCTATAATTAAATAAGGTGCTAAAAATAATATGAATCAGAATAGTAATGTATTAAATTATAAAGGATAATGAATTCCCCACTATATATTACGAGGATACTGTTATTCACTAAGGAGATTCATGACTATATAAAGACAAGACTTAATTGTGCTGCAGGTAAATCAAAGGGGAAGCAGATCCAAATACAATATAATAGGGACCCCAGTAATAGCTAACCACAGTAGATAAGATTCAGTATACTGCAAGCTATTTCCATGTCTACACTCTAATATTAAACCATTTATGGGCTCCCTTATATTTTATGATAAACTACCCTTCCCAAACACTAAACTGATGACATCAGAATGCAATAATTATTTGTAATTATGTCAAAACTAATAATTTACAGTTATTTATAGGAGTTGATACATTTTATATTTACACAATATAATATATAACATGATATATTACATATATTCTTATCATTATAAATAATAAAATACCATATTGGAATGGATAGAGCATGTTAGACACAGGTTGTATATCAGTTGCTTTTCATGCCAAAAACAAAGGACCAGATTCAGACTTGGAACTTGAATGTAGCAGCAGTGGATATCCCCTTGCATGGAGCATAGTTTGCTTGCTGGAGTTACGCTGACTGGACCTTAGCAGAATGGATGTCTGGATTAGATGGTTGCACTTAGATACAACCTTACTGTAGTTTTAAATAATAAACTCTTCCCACTACTGTAATCCGGTGAAAGAAAATGCTAACCCCTGGATCCTGTGTATTGGGTTATGGACACAACACTTGTAGTATGTGCACAAGCCCATTTTGCATTTGTCTAAAACCAGTTTAAAGAGTTTACAAATGGTGAAGACTATAAATGGTTAGCTGTATGGTAAACAGCAGCTAAAGTCATTTTAGACATTCATACACTTGACAACATTAAGTCAACACTCTATGAATGAATACAAAAATGAAATCGACGGGTTTACTTTACTGACCACACTAAGGTCTACAGTATTTTTATACCCAACTTAATGGTGTCAGTAGAAAAAAAGTCTGACACAAACACTAACTCTACCCTTACCCTAACCCTCAACACAACCTAACCTTAACCCTTTTCTCACTGCAGTTTAACCATAACCCTTCTTCAGCACAGCCTAACCCTAACCATCCCCTCACTGCAACCTAACCCTCCCCTTACCACAGCCTAACCCTAACCATATCCTCACCGCATAGTATCATCAAACAGCCATTCATGACAAATTTAGAGTCGTCAAAGAGGCATCACTGTCAAGAATACAATTGTTTGGTCGCTGTCTACGTTGAGCTTCTCTCCAGCGATCCATTTGTGTTGAGCTCTCATCTTGTGATGAGGGCCTGGATTCCCCCCCCCAGACGTATTTCACATACGTTAGTAAATTACCGAGAATAGCTACTACGCATGTTTAGTAACTATTTTACGTAATCTACATATCGTTTTGTTACGTAGATTGCGTATATGCGGGCTTTAAGACCTCAGTACGAAAGTGTATTTAAGTGTATTTATTTTTGTATGTACTGCACATGCGCATGCCAGATGTTATGCAATGTAACTCTGATCGTACGTAACCTTCAGGGTAAATATGAAGGAAGGGGCGGGTCATCCTTACGACACCCGGAAATACGCTTTGTAGGCAGAAGGAGGCATTTAAATTGTACAGTATGGGCCAGGTTAGGCCGTTATGTACGACAATCCATTACGTACGTCCGTACTTAGATAAGGAAAAGTTAAGGTAGGGTTTGGTACTCATAAATCAAGTAAATTACATGCGACCGAGGGGAGTGCCCGGGGGAGAGCATAGTACTTACAATAGCGTAAATATGCTACGCGATCGCACGTAAACAGAACTTAGGTCTGGATCTGGCCCAAAGTCTTTAATCATATAATCAATTATATAAATAATATACTAAATAATACGCAACCTGGTACCATTCCAGGCTTTAAACAAACACTTTATTAGCTAGCTATAGATGGAGAGAACAGGGGTTGACACTTATTAATTATCAGCTGCTATCCACCTTGCGCTAGTGACTGGGTTAGATATACTTTTATTAGGATGAATTTAACAATAAACCTAGTGGCTACTCCTCCCGACCTATGTGCATGGTGTTTCCATGGAAATTAGAACTCATGGAGTTTGGAGACAACCTCATTGAACTTTTGGCTAGTGAGGTTATTTCTAGGATCAATACACAATTTTTCTTGTAGAATGTATGGCAAGGAAATCCAATGGTATTATTAGCTTGCACTCACACATATCAAGAGTCTGTCATCTACTCCTCAATTGTGGAAATCATTTTCTTCAGGGAAGATGCCATGAGTACATAAAGGCTGAGCTTTATATTAAAGAACATATTTTCCACATAATAGTTATAGCAAAAAGGCTGCACCCATGTCCCCTGTGTCTAGCATAATGCATACCTTTATTTAACATTTATTAATTATTAATGTTTGTATTTATTTAAAATTAGTATTTTTAAAGGTAGCAAATGCATGGTTCCGAATGTGCATTAGAAATTGGGGAAGGGCCCATTAAATGATCAATTGAATCATAAAATGGTTGTTTATACATTGTGGGGGAGTCATGCTTTTTTGGGGGGGATACTTTTACCTTAATTTGTGATTATAAGGAGGCACACACAAAGCAAACGCAACCAATGCTCTATTCTTTGTTAGATATATATTTAAGGAAACCCCATATGCCGAGCCATACACACAAAGATAGGAGCCCATGTCTTCTCCAGCAGCATATGAATCTGGTCTCTGGTGGCAAAGTTGTCATCATCATTGTGTATTCCCACCTGCCTCATATCAGGTGTAAAAGGCACGCCTCCTAATATGTGCCATTGCATATTTCTACAGGTCTTCATTAGTCACCCTAAAGCTGAGTACACACTTATCCAATTATCCTGCTAATTAACCTCGGACCATCCTGTTGGCCAGACATTGGTCATGTGTTTATGATCACACGACCACTCATAAAATTCAATCCTGGTGGACTGGTTGGGTCAAATGACTATTGAACTTGAAAATAAAGGTATTTTCAATTGGAGTGGTATAGTATATACAATAAATATGATAATATTGTCCACAGAGCGCTCTAAGCCATTAATCAGGGACTGCCCACCCTAATGAAAACAAAAATTGGACAGAATAAATATAATGGCAAGCGCTGGTTGGAATCAATAAATATAAAAATAAATAGCTCTAGTAAATGAACAAAAAAAGAAACAAACACTGCTTAAGTGTGAGGTGAAATAAACGACCAGCTGGGCCCCATTACAAAGTAGGCATCTTGGGGCTGATTCAGAGATGCGATTGCGAAAAGATCGCAAATATACGCATCTAAGGTTAAGATCTTAGCAGGTTCCAGCCCACTGCATAAAGAGTCACTCCCCTTGCAAACAGCGGTGGATCTTAAACTTAGACCACCATTGACTAGCCCTAACTCTGCGCTGGCAGTTGAGATCTTAAGTGACGTAGTAGCGTATATTTAAGATCCCAAGTGTCAGCCCGCGCCCACTTTCCCTCATTTCCCTGCCTCCCCCCGCCCATTTCCATGCAAATCCTTAAGATCTTAAAGATTCGCAGCACTTAAGATCTTAAGTGCTTGCGATCGATTCAAACTTACGCTCTTAGCGAATTTACGCTCCTAACCGCTACGTAGACGGCGTTGCACTATTACTACGCATGCGCGGTGTTGCGAATTTTCTAGGATCTTAAATATACGCTCCTAAGTGCCGTGGAAATCGTATCTCTGAATCAGGCCCCTTGTTGTTAGTGTTAGGAATTTTCTAGAGTTATGTAAATATAGTTATGGTTGTGATTGGGTAGCTCAAAGTGGGTGGGCTTGGATCAGGTGACAGAGTTTATAAGTAGTGTAAATGTTTTGATGTTCTGTCACTCTCTGTGGAGAAATTTGTATAATTAAAATGTATAATTAACATGATTTCATTCCTTTACAGACGGGACATGGGTTGGCGATAGAGGTGACGTGTCACCATTTATTATGTGGCGCAGTGAAAAAAGATGGGGGAAATGTCTGCTGAGCAGAGGCGCACCCTTCTAGTGAACAGCAGGTCGCCTGCCCTGTGACGGGGGCCTGTTCTGCCTCCTCACACAGGTTGGGGTGTGCAAGTGAAGAGGTGGAGCCGGGGTGTTGGGGGGTGGTGAGGGCGCCTTGTTGATGACTACGGTTGTCATTCTAAGTTTCCTGAGGTGACACACACCTGCTAGTTGCCACCTGTCTCAACCCTACATTTTATAGTCAAAATACAATTACTAATTTGGCATCAGTTATTGATTAATAAACCTATGTCCCCTTTTTAAAGCCAATAAAGTTGTCAGTGTCTTTATTTCTTGGGTTTGGTGGCTGCTGTGGGATGGGGTATCAGCTGTTGTTCGTTTATAAAAAGCACAATTTATTTACTTAAAAACACACAATATTAGTTAAATAAAATGACACAATAGATTATCGGCATAAGTTTAAGCTTGGGAGAAATATTGCAGTAACATTTCCATCAATGCAACAACGGAACTGAACATTTATAGTAGAACAGTCCTTGGGTATGATGGTTGAAAGATTAAGCTGGAGATTGGATGTTATAGGTAAATACCAGGGAGTATAGTAATGACCTTAGGATAGGGACCTCCAATAAAAAGCTGATGGTGGTACCACTTTATAGTATTAAATTGCCACCTGGATATGTATATTAGGATGACAGAATGTTCTGTTAAATAATGATATCTAATAGAAAGGTGGATAAAAAGATAATCATGCTTTCAGACCGCATTTACGCAATCTACGTAAGGAAAAGATACGTAGATAACGTACAAATTGTACTACACATTCGCAGTAGGAAAAAACGCTAAACACCGGACGTATATATGTTATACATCTTGTAGTCTGCATATGGCCCCTAGTCACATATGTACAGAGGGGAGTGGTGTCATCCACATGTGCGAAGTACGTGAAAGTGGGTGGAGGAGGCATTTAAATGGCCTTTTGAGGGTGCGGTTAGAAATGTACGCAGGAATTTACGCACGTAACTACACACGTAGAGTTAAGGTTGCCCTATGGACGCGTAAGTCATCGACATTCTGTCCGTGTGAGGAGAGTGTCATGGGAGTTGCCTTGCCACGTACGTGCGTATATTTGCGTACTTTATACACACGCTTCTCTGAATACGGTCCAGATCTCCTTTAGCACGATCAAGTGCTCAGAAATAAAGGCATCTTAATGCGTTTAACCCCATAGCCCTGCGCTTTCTTCAGAAGGTTAATGAAAAGGGAACTTCTAGGTTGTGTTTTTATCCACATTCAGACAAATTAATCAATCAACCCCACTGGGTCAAAAGCATGATGATGATCCATTTACCGGAGCTTCACAGAATAAAACTAATGAATTCAATACACATTGGACTGGATGTATCCAGCTATATTGTATGTGACCAACTTTTTAGACTTCAGCTTCTTTCTTCCTTATACTCACAATACATCATTTCCAATGTGTTCTTCTTGTCTCAGTTGCTACTCTGAATGGCTAATTTCCTATGTGACTCGGTGGCCCCTTATTAAGTGTCAAAGAGATGTGTCATACACATTACAGCATTTACATTTTATATAGGAAACATTTCCCAGTGACACAATGACTGCAGCTCTGTCAACACTCCATAAACCCATATTTAATGCATGAATTTCACAAGATTTATCCTCATTCACACGTAGAAATACAGGATGTAAGTGCATCTGGTATCAATATGTTTGTAATGTCACTTTTGTTTTCCAAGCACTGTTTGCTAAGCCCTTCCCATAACCCTTTAGATCTGTTTATGGGGTGAATAGTGGTGTAAATAGCTTATAGTTTACTGAGGTATAGTCACATGTGTGAATCATTCAGTTACTGGAAATTGGCATGTACATGGGATGTGTATATGTATATGTATATATATTTCTGTAGATGGATTACTTTATTTTATTTAAATATTAAACTACTGATACAGAACCAGATCCAGAAACTGGCACTGAAAGTGTGTGAGGGACTTAAAGTCCACACGTAAGAGGTGAGTAAACTCCCCCTGTCACTCCCCTCTCTCATGCAGGGCCGTATTGAAATGTACGCAATTATACGCACGACTTTATTTATGTAAGTTACGTTGAATATACGCTCGTAAGTGTATTTAGGCACGGCCATGTGAATCGCACTTGGGGACATATGTGCGGATGGGCGGAGTAGAAATCCGTACTTGAAAATTTACATAAAAGTGGGCGGGGGGCATTTAAATGAACGTATGGAGGCGTGGTTATAAAGAATTGCACGGATTTAGCACATATACGCACGTAAGTACACACGGAAAGAACAGAGTGGTCTAGGGACACGTAAGTCACCAACAGCATGTCCGGGAGAGGGGAGTGTCAGGGTTGTTGGTGGGTGTTTCCTTGCTCCGGCCGTGCGCATAATTGCGTACATAAATAAAACGGAACTCTGAATACGGCCTGCAGACTTTAAGGCAGCCTTAACACAGATGTGTGGATCAGAGGTCCGTGTGTAAGTACTAAACCCAGCCCCTACCATAAAATGGCAGAAGGGAAGAACCACCCTGTTGTTTGTAAATCCTGAGTTCCGTACGGTAGGCGTTACGCGCAGAAACTTTTAACTCTCCTTTATAGGTATATATATATATATATATATATATATATATATATATATATATAGCATAGAAACA
>WWET01000485.1:254144-269593 GCA_011038615.1 Limnodynastes dumerilii
ATATATATATATATATATATATATATATACACACACACATACACACACACACACATACATACTTCTATTGAAAATCTGAATTAATTATGCAAATTACTGCCGTAAAATATAGACTGCATCATAGGAATTGGCACCTGTATGCCTCCAGCCATTCTTTCCTTTCCCTGTATGCTTCCAGCCATCCTTTCCTTACCCTGTATGCCTCCAGCCATCCATTCTAGCCATCCTGTGCGCCCTTTGTGTATGTCTCCAGCCATCCTGTGTGTCACGTAAGAGTCCTGTAAAAGTAAAGCCATTTATGTGAATGACGCAGTGTATTTGTGTGTGTGTGTGTGTGTAGGATTTAAAACGTTTCTATGAATCTGCTGAAGTGTAGCTCTATACACACAAAATGGAAGTTGCTCAATCAATTTATAGGTAAATGCAAACAGGTGCATGAAAGGCACAGGGGTAATCTGCTATCCACAGAAACACAGGAAAGGAAATGCCCCAGCAACACTGCCATTAACCAGTAACAGACTATACCGTTCTATCTGTGAAATAAAACGCAGAAATGTCCGTTACACATATTTGCGCAATAATATGATAAGCCACCAGCCACCGTCAAGGCCTTTCTGCATCCTAACAATGGGCCTGATCCAGAGCTACGACCGCAAGCGAGCTTACGCTCATCGTAAGCGAAAATTCGGGAAAAAATTCGCAACGCGCATGCCCAGTATGACAGCTTCCGGTCGCCTGGGCGTCATGAGCGAATAGCGGTTGTATTGTGAGCAAATTTTTCGCTCGAGGGGCGTGCGTTCAGTACGATGGTCGCCTGGGCGCCCGTTTTACTACAGGGAGGCGGGGATAGCCATTTAAATTGTACAGTATGGGCGTGCTAAGCCCGTACACTCAGCGTATTTTGTGCGAAATTTCGTACGGCCGACGGTCGTACCCAGTGTAGGGTATAGGCGTCGTAAGCAGGTACTTTACTATGGGAGTGTTAGGGGCGTGTATGTTTATTCGCACGGTCGAACGTACGCATTCGCCCGCCATGCGAATTTTCGTAGCGCTGGATCAGGCCCAATGAGAGTGCCAGTGTTAGCACCCCTTAAAGCCTCCAAAATAGCTGCTGTGGAACAACAACCCCTCTCAGCTGCTGCTCCCAGACAGGCTCACAAACAGTATACACACAAAATGGAAGTTGCTCAATCAATTTATAGCAGGGTTGCCAACTCCCCCAGAATGCCCGGGAGACTCCCGAAATTCTGGCAGTTCTCTCTGTATCCCGTGAGAGCCGGCAAATCTCCCGCAAGGGACTTGAGGCTCGTGGTTTCCGTGAAACCACGATCTCAAGTCCTGCCCCCCTGCTAGGGACAGGGAGGGGCTTGATGATGCAAATTGCATCATCAAGCCCCACCCCATCAATATTAAAGCCTTAAAACAAGTAATTAACAGTCAAGGGGTGGGGCTTAATAACGTGAATTGCATAAATCACATCATTAAGGTCAGCCCCCTGCATTCATGCATGGCTTCCCTCCAGGATCTCCCGAAGGGAAGCTTTTAAAAGTCGGCAACCCTGATTTATAGGTAAATGCAAACAGGTGCATGAAAGGCAGGGGGGTAATCTGCTAGCAACAGAAACACAGGAAAGGAAGTGCCCCAGCAACACTGCCATTACCAGTAACAGACTATACCGTCCTATCTGTAAACTAAAACGCAGAAATGTCCATTACACATATTTGCGAAAATATATGATAAGCCACCAGCCACCGTGTAGCTCCAGGCATCCTATAATTAAATCAGTGAAATTTAACATTGCAACATCATATAATAATTGGAATAATGATGAAGGGCCAGATCCTTAGATATGATTATTATGTGATCAGTTGTAGACTTTCAATACCCTAAGGGGAAATTAGTTCATCAAATCATTTACCTCTCCTAGTTACATTTATCCACATGTTCTGTTACGTGCTGATAAGAATACCTTAGAATGCCTCTGAGCTCTATGAAAAGATAGTTCATATACTGGATCATAATCAATGAATTCCAAACTATTCAACTGATAATATTGTTATATGTTCAGCAATAATCCGCTCTTGCTATTATATACCAGCAACAGCTGTGCCAGACCCACCAACATGACCCATTCCATTAGGTACAATTTAATCCGCTCCTGGGCTTCAAACTATCACTCACCTGGTTTAAATGAATTAACTGACATTTAAAAAACTATTTGCCTCTTCAACAAAGGTTGTTACCATAGTAACTGACAGTTGGAAACTGAGGAGCAGAGTATTTTGTACCTAACGGAATAGGTCATGTTGGAGGGTATGCTGTGCTGTATAATGACAGTAGTTACCATGGCGATCACACAAATGGAGCCTGCAGTAATGGTGGTTGATTTCCCAGTGGGTGATTTCCATTATTGGGGTAGCTGGAGGCAGGAGCAGCACAATTCTTGGGTTGGTGTTGGGACCTATTATGTGGTATAGAAAGACACTGGATGGGTTTCTGGGATGCTAACTACATGTACAGTATATATGCCGAATATCTTTGTCTAGCTATAGGTCCATCAGACCATTATAGTTCCTCTTGTTCACTTTTCAGGGCTTTTAAAGGAATCAGATGGGCTAGAGCACAATGCTGTGGAATAAGATTAACTAGGGTGATGCTTCCTGACAGCAAGCTCCAGCTTATTCAACTGTTTGATTGTCTAACTATTTGAATATTACTAGCACATAAAACGTCAGGCATTCGTACTGCCGTGGAATTTCCCATAGCTGTCATAGAACAAGTGAATAATCATTATGGCAAGGTGAGAACAGGTTCTGTAGACTGTTCTTCTATCACTCTAAAAGCCAGAAGGAGTCATCTAAGCTAGTGGAATGCACTGAGCTGCCCAGCCGTGTTCAATAAAACAGAGACCAATGTTAGCAGATTGCCGGTTAGATCTTACATCCTGAGTCTGCTTTCTATTTCCTCATAGATCCTCATCATCCTGATCTGACTTAGATCATTCATACACCGCCTAATCTAGCACTGATTCTGCACACAATATAAACAGTGGAGCAGGATATAAGGATAAACTATCTCAAAAAGAAAACAACATTCGCTGATTCATTTAGTGTAACTTCATTGCAGAAATCATATTTCTAAGTCTATTGACATTGTATTATTATAGTCTTAGGGGTAGATCCAGAACTATGTACACCTGTGAATTTACGCTTGTCGCGAGCGTAATTTCGCCCTTTAGTACTTACTGCGCATGCGCGCGGCAGATGTTACCCAACGTAACTCAGAGCGCAGAGGCCGGTCACGTGACAACAGCATGTCTATGTACGACACCCGTAATTATGCTTCGGAGGAGGAGTGAGGCATTTCAGTCGTACAGTATGGCCGTGCTGAGCAGTGTAAGTACGTGCGGGCTATACGCATATGTCGTTTTTAATTAAGTTTCAATTGCGCATGCGTAGTAACTTTTCAAACGTAGTTAACGTAGACTATATGAATGGAAGTGCCTAGCGGACGAACTTATGAATCGGACGTGGGGAATCCCGCACGGAACTCCCACAGAAAAATATGCACGGAGGAATTTACATAGAAATGGATGGGGGGGCATTTAAATGAAGGAAAGTGGTCGCGATTACAAAGATACGCATGGACGGAGGACACATATACTCGGAAATGGCTGCGGAAAGTTAGGGCTAGTCTATGGAGGCGGAAGTCGGATTAGCAAGGGGAGTGACTGGAGTTTTGGTGGGTGTAACTTGCTCCATCCGTGCGTATATTTGCGGCCCAATCGCCAGACGGATCTCTGAATACGACCCTTAATTCTTAATAGTTACTATCGTTATTTATGTTCACATCTTTTAGTGTAGATCACACTTTATACTTTAATTCCAACAGGGATAGATGTAGTCAAATTTCAAATGTTACCTTGTGGGTTATAGAGATATTGCCAGACTGAATTTGTTCAAGGGAAGTTGGCACCCCCTGCAAACCATAAATTTGCACCCTTTTGTATTAACAGTCCATTGCCTGTAACTTAAGTTAATTTAAAAAAAAGCCATGATTAATTTTTATATAGATTACAGAATCAAAAAGACACTTTTAAACAGCAAAAATAAATGAGTCATTTCCAAGGTGTCTTCAGAGAGGGAAGGGTCTGTGTCTGGAAATGTCTTGCTGAGAAGGTGGTAACTTTACTACCCTGTAGGACCAAACCTATTTCCTTGAATGATGAGTCCACATATGTTAGGCAACATTATTCACAGATTTGGTCCTTCAGGGCTTCTGTAGAGCCCTGTATAACACACTGGTTTATGAATAATGTGGCCGCACAGCAGAAAATAAAGTTTAAAAAAATAAACAAAAAACTGCCTTTAGTAACAGTTACAAGAAAACACACGCATCTATTCAAACACATTAAACGTGTGCAGGTGTATATAAAAATGGAAGAGGCAAAGCCAATCTAAATATAAACTTTCACACATTTCATATATTTGAATGGAAGCTCAGCCTGGCGTATTCTTGTTACTCTTACTAGTTTAGTTTGGGAGCCTGACCCCTCCCCAATATGGCCGCTGCACACTGTTTAAATGGCAGGAGTGTCTTAATACAGACCATGGGGTAGATCCAGACCTAAGTTGTTTTAACGTTCGTTGCCGTGGCGTGTTTACGCTATCGTAAGTACTATGCACACCTCTCGTACGTACTTTACTCGGGTTTGCCAAACCCTACCTTAACTTTTCAAAGCATAAGTACTGACGCACGTTAGGCATTGTCGTACATAACGGCCTAACCCGGCCCAGACTGTATGATTTAAATACCTCCGTCTACATAGCATAATTCCGCATGTCGTATGGAAGACACGCCCTCTCATTCGTATTTACGCTGAAGTTATGTAAATCATGAATGTGTCAGGTATATCCACAGCCCGTGCAGGAGGGGACATTTTGGAGAGCCAGGCTGCTTTCTGGGTCTTGTAGTTTAAGTAATGCACAAAAAGAGCAACCTATGAACTACATTTCCCATCAGGAGGCCTAGATAAACTGGCCAGTGACTCGGTGAGAAGCTGCTGTCCTAGGATTTTTATAGGATTGACTCTGCTAAATTGCACAATGCTATTTGTTCTGGAGTCATAGAAGACTATAATGGATTAGGATTTATGCCTCAAAGAAACTAAAGACAAATGCAGCTAGGTTTTCCCTTTTGAAGTGAGTATCTGTTGCTAAACAATGAATTCCTTTAGAATGACCAGCCCTTTGATAATCAGGTACCCAATCCACAGACACAAGTTTAATACTTCACCCCACCAATAGGAGTTCAACATTGAAACAGCACTGATTAGAGGTCAGGGCTCCTGGTGGTCCCTGTCTCACTGTTGGAGATATAGATGATGTTGCTGTTGGATCATTCATACCCAGTGCATAGATCTCATGTGAAGGTATTTGGTTTTCTTGTTTGCTTTGGATGTTTCAAACATCTGGCATGGTTTCATTAAAAGTATGTTATTATAGTATAGTGTCTATGGACTGTAGATACACTTTTGCACTTTGCAAGTGCACATGTTAAATGGCTCTTTCATACACTAGTGGGAGGGTGTGGTGAGATAATAGTTCAGTATACACACAAAGAAACCGCGCTAATCCAATTTTCCAAACACTTTGTGGTATATATATATATTGTATACAGAAAACACATAACCTGGATATAGCAGGTCAAAAATACCACTTAACTAGTGCAAAATAATTTCAATAAATGGAAACTATGTCCCAAACTAATTTGAGAATCTATTTCATTTTATTAAATAGTACAAAACAGTAAATTTAGCAAACGAACATATTACAATAAAATACTTCCATACTCATATCCCCATATAGCTGCATACAATGTAAATCACAGACCATAAGAAAAATGAGATAATAGTTCAGTAAGGGCGTCATTAGCGACCTCTGCACAATCCAGACTTCCATTTTTATAGAAAGCTCAGAGGTTAGTGCTAATAGGTAGGTAGACGCGTTAGTAGGTAGACGAATAATGAAGCCAGTCATTCATAAGTATATTCACTAACATTTATGCCCCAGTTAAAAAGCAATAAAAAATATATACAAAATAATGATGACATATTTAATTGGAATCAATAAGTTGCATGATGTGTTTGCATTCAGCACCTGCTCTCCTGTTGGCAGGAAATAGGATAGGAACGTGGGCCTTATCATAGTAAAAGTAAATGGAGCACATAATGTAGCAGATCTCCATTCTGAGAAATATTGTGAATGTGTAATAATGGCACTGTCACACTGCTTTCAGATCACCAACTCTGCAATAAGCCAGGTTCTTCAACCCAGCTTTATTGCCATGGTTTTTGCAGGGGGTGAAAAAAAACCACCCTTTTATGTCCAGCTCTGACCCAGGAAATTCCCGTGTTGGAGCTTTTCACGCTGCAGGGATGACCTGGGACCCGGGTGTGCCCTGACAGTGTGATGGGCAGCGTACGGCTCTCAGGGAGGGATTTGCTTTCTATTGCCATAGCGATTGTAAACAAATCCCTCCAATCAGTTTTCTCTATCTGAGAACACAAGTGGTTGAAGAACACAAGTGGTACCTTTCATATTGCCCTCTATAAAAATCAGACCCACGCAAAACCATTCTTTTCACCCTTGTCCAATTCCCGGTTCATTAGATCCGAGAAGAGGACCCCAGTATCTTTCACATTACCACCAAAAAGCCAAGACTAAGGCCTAGACCCGGGTCTAAGGCCAAAAACCCAGGATTTTGGTGGTGATGTGAAAGGGGATTAGAAGGGAAGGGTGCATAGAGAGTAAACTGTGACATGCTATTGAGAAATGGTAGACTCAAGACACAAATATTTAATTGTTTAAGCTTAACAAATGAGCAACACACTTAAAAATTGTTAGGGCTTGTTCTAATTAGGTTAAGGTTATGTGTTGGAATGCAATGGCTGCTTGTTTACTGTTTGTAGCTTGCCATGGAAACCCTGATCATTAATGGTCCTTACCATATGCTGAGTGGTAACTAAGCAGACAGCATGTCTCAAGCACTTATAAAACTGATGTAGCCTAGTGTGAGTAAGCCCCTAGAGATCATTTCTTTGTACTGTAAGAGGAAAGTGGTTTAAATATACAACAAGGTTGTGTAACCAATAACTTTAGTCCCGGTAGTTTTTTAACTTGTTTTCCCACACCTAAGAACAAAGGCTACACTGTATTGTTTATGCTAAATTCTCAATACAGGGGAATGACTTTTCCTTCAATATGTCATTCTGTCTTCAAGCATTCTCCCCTACATTACAGACCAATACTTCAACAAACAATAAGCAAGTAGCTGAGTATAAAATTAATTTTTTAAGAGCACAATGAAGGTTTTGTACCTCATATTCTATATATAGACTTATATTTACTGATGCTTTTAACAGAGACTTAATTTGTTGCTCTATGCAAAGATTTTGCATAGAGCAACAAATTATATTTCAGCTATCATTTATCTAGTATAGTCTATAAAATGGTAGCTGGAATGAATCTGACTGCTTGCTAGGAGAAACATCTGCACTTTGCTTCTTCAGAAGCTTTATTAAATACAGCTCCAAGTGGACACAGTGAGTAAATCTGGATACACACCTATGTAATCATAGTTAAGAAACAATGGCTCTTAAAATATCACAGATGAGGATGCATTCACTATACCAATTTAACAGCAGGGGCTAGATTTACTAAACCGTGGAAAAGGAAAAGTGGATATATTGCCTATAGCAACCAATCAGATTCTAGCTGACATTTTCTAAGATGTAATAGGAAAGTGAGAGCTAGAATCTGATTGGTTGCTATGGTTAACATCTCAACATTTCCTTTTGTGCAGCTTAGTAAATCTAGTTCCAGATCTGAGATCATTATTTCTCCAAACCATCTGCTGAAAAAATTGTGACACCATATACACCGTACAAATATCTGCCTAAGCTGCACAGAAGACTGACAGAAAGGTCAGACAGGCCATCGTGCTTGCATATATTTTCTACATTGGTCTGACATCATACTATTTGTGATCGTGATTATTAAAAAAGTTTATAAAACCAAATAATCTGCTGCATCCGATAAACCTGTTTTAACACAACATTCATGGTCACAGGAGCATGCAGCAATATTGGACCAAATCATCATAAATCTAGTGATAACTGTGTAGGTGTGTGCCAAGCTTAATTATAGGAAAGTCCAGGAAATCCACATTCAGGATACCAAAATTAGTAAATGACATTATGAGTTTTGTACAGTTACATTTAAGTATAAATATACACTCCATACAGTATATCATTCTGAGATTAGTGACCTTTGTGTTTTTCACACTACAGATGCATACCTTTCAACATGACCCATTCCATTAGGTACAACATACTCTGCTCCTCAGTTTTCAGCTGACAGTTACTATGATAACCAACTTTTTTGAAAAGGCAAATAGTTTTTTAAATATCAGTAAATTCATTTAAACCAGGTAAGTGAGAGTTGGAAGCTCAGGAGCGGATTAAACTGTACCTAATGGAATAGGTCATGTTGGAGGGTCTGCAAATGCAGAAAATATAATTGTACAAATGTTCACCCACTTTTCAGGCAGGCTCCCTGACAGGGACACAGTCACGTATGCAACACTCACATTATCGACAGAAGGGAGTGCTAAATCGCTGGGCACTCAATGGGACGGTGACACAACTTTTCTGCACTCAACAGTGAAGCCTGTTTGACCACTCTACGTTCATCAAGGATGTCTGTTCAACAATGCGATGCTCAACAGGAACTTCGACACCAGCTCGATGGAGAATTGGATGGGTGAATCCATGTATATTTTAATCTTACTTTTGGGGTTAGGATGCTGTTAGGGGAGGATTAGGGATAGGCTAAGCTGATAGGATAGTTAAGATTAGGCTGGATTAGTGGGGGAGGGGGGGTGTTAGGGTTAGGCCACGGTAAAGGAATAGTTAAAGTTAGGCTGCAGTGAGGAGAGGCTTAAGGTTAGGCTGCAGTGAAAGGGAGGGTTAAGGTTATGCTGTGGTTAGTGGAGGGTTATGGTAAGGGTAACTTTAGGGTTGTATCTGACTTTTTTAATAAAAAACACTGAGGTCGGTACAATAATACTGTAAACCCTATTGAGGTCATTTCTGTAGCAGTTGACCTAATGTTGTTAAGTGTATAAATGTCACACAAATGACTATAGCTGCTGTACACCACACCCCTCTGACATTGTGTGAGAGTTGTTTGGTATGTTGTAGGATGGCAGAGAGTCCCGTGTTACATTCATACTACATGTGCTCCAACAGAGGAAACAATACTATACAGCTGATACTGATAACTCCCTGACTTCACTGTCTACTGACATTTGTGACATTGGGCCTGATCCAGACCAACGACCGCAAGCGATTGTACGCCGGTCGGGAGCGTAAAAACAGGAGAAAAAAGCACTGCGCATGTGCAGTATGACAACTTCCGGTCGTCCAAAGGACATCAGCGTACAGCGAGCGTATTTTCAGCGTATTTTTCGCCAAAGGGGCGTGCGTTTTGTACGCCGATAGTCCAGACGCTCGAGTTACTACACAGAGGCGGCGATAGCCATTTAAATTGTACAGTATGGGCGTGCTAAGCACCGTACGACCAGCGTATCGGTACGAAAATTCGCACAGACGCTTGAAAAAGTTAGGGTAGGGTTCAGCCGCCGTAAGTCGGTACAATCAATGGGAGTGTCATGGGCGTGAAAGTTTATACGCCCGGGTGAACATACGCTACGCTCGCGGGCGTAGGTCTGGATCAGGCCCATTAACACTTACTGTGGCTATAGAAAACCTGCAGGTTTCATAATGAATTTTCATTGGAATTTGGACCCAACCACTGATAACTCCCTGGCTGGGCTTTATTTCCTAATCCTGATATTCCCCTAACTCTTCCACGCTCACTATTCCTTCCCAGTTCATCACTATTACTCTTGAATATAACATTTTCACTTGCTTCCTTTATTGGCAGAACCTCCTGGTGTCTGTAAGGTGTCAGCAGCATTGGATAGGGATGTCACTCCACACAGCTTTCATTCAACCAGTTATTGGTTTATTGAACAGGGTAACAGTTCATGCGATGCAGATACACAAAGGGTTATGCAGAAGCATTCAGCAGTGATGGGTTACACAGAGCAGTATGAATATGCAGCACAGATTGTATGTGCTGTATACTGTGGCAAGGTTTCTCTCTGAGGAGTAAAGACAGTAATAATAATGGTAATGGCAGTAATGCACTGGACCTTTAACCATCACCTTTTAACAGTGCTGAATGTTGTAATCAGAGTGTGCATATGCAGTGGCGATGGTAGACAAGATTTTGACTCCATCACAGCCTCTTTCACATGAGTTGACACTAAAGGCCTGGTTGTCAAGGAGAGGAAGAGAGGAGGTGCTTAGAGTGCACTTCTCCCCAACATCTTTAAATGCTGTTGTTAATTATTGGCCACCAGGCATGGTTGAAATTAAGCACACTGTATACAGTTAAGCTGGGTACACACATCCATTTAATGTCCTGCCCAATTCAAACCCTGACCATCCAGTTGGTCAGACATTGGACCAGTGTGTGCACTCACATGACTGCTCGTAACATCCAGTCAGGACCGCCTTCAGAATGGGTGGGGTCCTGGATACATCTGTGGGGCCCCGACCCCATGTGACATCATCAGTGATGTCACATGGGTGGGGCCCCACGGACCTGCACTACCATTTGGCCGGCGCAGGGAAGTTGCGCATTGGCCTTGTAATAATTGCATTAAACTGCGGTCCTGGGACAGTCGTCACAGCTGCCTCCCCCGATGGCTGCCCTGCATCCAGTACTGGTCGTTTGCTCCTGCTACTACTTTGTCCAATTCGTCTCCTTATTCTCATCCTTCAAGGGTGGTCTAGCAAAGATTGGAAGAGTGTGTACAGTAAAGCAATTGCTTCAGCAGACACAGGTTGGAGATCTGCTGTAAAACTGGACAAGTGTGTATCATGGATTGGGCGCATTATCTGCTGTGGGATTGTGTACAGTCTGGTCTTAAGTTGGATGTGAAGAGAAACCGAGCACTGTTTAAGTGCAGGGTAAATAAACAACCGACTGGACCTCAGCCTGCAATAGACACACATTAGGATTGTTCCAGAACTATGCTAATAGGGCTTAGGTTTTGATTGGTTGCTAGGTTGGGTGGGGTGAGGGTCAGGTGACAGAGTTTTTATAAGTAGATGTTTGAAGTGATGGTCACCCATTTTGAAAAATCGCTACCCTCCCTCCCTTTGTATATAGGATGCATTATTAACATGTATTTTATTTTCACAGTCAGGACATAGGTTTGTGGTGCAGGTGTTGTGTCACCGTGTTTTGTTGTTTACTTGTTGGCACAGTTGAAAAAATATGGGGATGTAAATATCTGGTTCAGAGGCGCACCCTTTGAGCTAAGTTTTAGTCGCCTGTCTTGTGATGGGGCCTTGTCTGCCTCCTCCGGTATATTGAGGTGTGCACATGAAGAGGTGGAGTCTGGGGTATTGGGAAGGGAGGTGGGCGCGCCTCGTTTGCAGATGACTGTTAGTCGCCGCTGTAAGTTCCTTTTGTGACACACACCTGATATTTGCCACCTTGCTCAACCCTAAATTTTATAAAATCAAATTCCGCCAATTCACTTATTAATAAGCTTATGTCCCCTTTTTTAAATCCAAATAAAGTTGTCATTGTCTTTATTTCGGGGTTATTCAGGGGGTTGTGTGGGTATTGTAGGGTGAGGTATCAGTCGTTGCTTGTTTAGAGGATTTGACAAGTTTTTACCCAGTTCTAAATTGCGGTATTTCATGCCATTTTTAAACATAAGAACTGGACCAAGGAGCAGACACCTAGGCTGTAATAAAGAACCAACTGAGCAATTCATCCTGAAACATTTACACTTATAAGTGTATGAGAGATTGTCCTGAACAATGAGACATCATGTGAGGTAATACCAACCGAAACCTGGCAAATTTCCTGATCTGTGGGATCCCGAGAGTTAATGGTGATGGGCGAGGCTTGATGATGTCACCAAACCCCGCCCATCCCCTGGAAAACTAGAGATTACACAAGTGATTGATGGGGCGGGGCTTAATTAAGCAATTTGCATAAATTGTCATTAAGCCCTGTCCCCTTGTGGTAATCTATGGCTTCCCTCGGGTTCTCTAGCTTTAAATCGTCAGCAACCCTGGGTAATACATAGACCATGTAACATAAATATCATTATTATAGTTCTATTAACTGTGATAGGCAGCTAGCTGATAATATAACAAGTCGCTAAGGATTAGTCAAACCTCCACACTGACATCTTTTAAATTAGTTCATGTAGTGATGTCTCACATTGCATATATGCCTTACATTTTAGTTATTATAAATAATATGATATTAAGGAATACGGTAATATATATTTAAGATACATTTATGACACATTACTATGGTATTAATGATACATTATGACACATTACTATGATGTCCTTGTTTATGTTTCCTGTGAATTTTTAAATTACCCGAGACATCTATTTTTAATAGACAATATACATATAGCTATACAAAAAACAAGATATAACCTTCTAAAAGTGCTAGAATAGGATCAATAAAAAAGTAAAAAATATTATAAAAGCAGCAGTTTCTTAAACCAAAGAGAGTCCAAACTATGGAGAAGGAGAAGTGGGGGAAGAATTTTGAATAGGAAGGACTTTAATTAGAATTCCAATTGGACTCTTTTTTCTGGACCTTGTTCTACTTGGGTTTTTTTTAGGGTATTTTTTAGGTATATTATATTTTTTTCTCATTTAGGAATCAAACCTGATCATACCCTTTATTTTATGGTTATTTATTATTTTTTTTAGAATAATTTTCCAACCTGTATGCTGCTATTAGAATTATTTGAACCTTTCTAGTTATACTAGCACTGTTTTTCTTAACCTGAATTATTTATAATATACATATAGCAATTATAATATTTTATTCATTTATTTTTACATTTTTTTTTATCACTTTTCTATGTGATTGTTTTGGTCATTTGTCATTTGTCTGTCTAGTTATGACAACGGCCTCTTGTGTGGTGACGAATATCCTGCACATAAATTTTTGCACATAATGCATAAAAAGACTTAGTGTGCTCCTGTGGAACTGACAGAATCTTAATAATATGTGACACAATTTGGGGGGGAGGAAGGATGGGCTATAAGAAGCCCGTGTTTGATATGTAGCCCATAATAACTGGAACTTGTTGACAATGCTGTGACACTTGTCAATTACCAGCTGGCAGAAAATGCAGATGACATGCATAATTCATCAAAACTGTACCCTTTGTTGTCACACTGTCTGATTGAGATTCACAGTGTAATCGAGTGATTTTTTTTCTTTACTTCAAATATGGAAACATTTTTTAATTAAACACCAGATTTTTCTCAATGTCAAATATAAACTTAGATATTCACTTTAATGAAATTGTTAAAATGTTCTGTTTCAACTTTCAATCTTATGCAAGGAAACATTGTTTAAAATACAGTACATAAATATACCATTATTATTGTTTTTTAGATTTGAAATGCTTTAGAGCAGGGGTTCTGAACCACTGGTACTAACACCACTGGTGATACTAGGACCACTGTCTGGTGGTACTTGGGGAGGCAATGTTGTAAGGGGTTGTACTTGTATTTTAACAAGGTGCAATACCAGATAGCAGTGGGAATATCTGGGGGTCTGAATGCAATATGTAAAAAAAAATGTACCTCAGTATCAAATATATGTTAATAAATAAAAAATATATATCTGTAAATAAAAAAAGGCAAATATCAATATAAATAGTGGGTATGATCTGCAAAGTAATACTTCACCTGATTCCTTAGTGAGTAACTGGTACTTCCCAAAAAAGGCTGAGAACCTCTGCGCTAGATCATCTTGTGATATCATATCATATAGAACAGGGGTCACTGATGGTACTTGGACAACCATCTGGTGGTACTCAGGGCAATGGGGCAAGCTTGGAGGGGTTGGTAGTCATACTTGTACTTTAACCAGCTGTGATACCAGATGGCAGAGGGCTCTGCAGTAAGGAGCTGTGCTTCCCCTCCGTCTGCAAAGGTGGGTGGGAGAAAGCATGTAAACTGTACAGTGTGGGATGGGCTTCCCACATTTGTGCGGATCTGCGGTCGTACAGACTGTTGATCCATATGTTTTAGTTAAGGAAGACTTGCCTGCACGAGATGGGAGTGACAGGGGTAGTTCACTAGCCTCTCTAGTGTGTATTGCCAGATCCCCACATGTACAGAAAGCATACAGAAAGCGTGCGGGGGTCTGGATCCGGTCCTTAATTATTATTATTATTGTTGGTGGTGGTGGTGTGAATGTTTTAAATGCATAATGTGTATGTTTGAGTGGAGTAGTATGTATGTATGTATTTATTTATTTATGTAAAGCATAATGTGGATACGTAAGGGGAGTAATATGGATGTGCTGCACTCCCCTTGTGATGTCACTGATGACATATACAATACAGGTCTCGGTGGATATATGTTGTGGATGAATAAGGAACAGACGTGTGAGGAGTATGATGTTGTTGTATGATTATTGTAGTGTGCATTTTTGAGGAGTGTGGTGTGAATGTATTCGTAGTATTTATGTATGATATGTTTGATATGGATTCATGTGGAGTGTGCTGTGGATGTATGAGTAGCATTGTTGATGCATGAAGAATATTGAGTGGATGTAGGAGTAGCAATGTGGGTGTATAAGGAGCATTGTGTGGATGTATGAGTAGCATTGTTGATGCATGAAGAATATTGAGTGGATGTATGAGTAGCATTGTGGGTGTATGAGGAGCATTGTGTGGCTTATAAGGAGCATTGTAGATGAATAATGAGCATTGTTTGGATATATGAGGAGCACTGTGAATGCATAAGAAGCACTTAGTGGGTGTATGAGTAGCATTGTGGGTATATGAGCATTGTGTGGGTATATGAGGAGGATTGTGTGGATGTATGAGTAGCATTGTGGGTATATGAGCATTGTGTGGGTATATGAGCATTGTGTGGGTATATGAGGAGCATTGTGGGTATATGAGGAGCATTGTGTGGATATATGAGTAACATTGTGGATGTATGAGGATCATGGTATGGGTGTATGAGGAGCATTGTGTGGGCATATAAGGAACATGGTATAGCCATATCAAAGGTGCAGTGTGAATATATTTTATTCATGATGGTGTATAAGAAGCAGTTATATTGTATGTCTTAGGGCTGCTGAGTTGCCTGTTTCAAGGTATCATGCTGTGAATTTATCAAAATGCTTTGGGCTCTATTTATAGAGTTCATTTTGGAGTGATAGGGGCAGTTTTCAATAGAAAACTGCCCTTATCGCTTCAAAATGTCCTTTCTCATATTTAAAAACCCTGCATAGTCAGTGGAAACT
>WWET01000485.1:289619-300310 GCA_011038615.1 Limnodynastes dumerilii
TGTGTATATATATATATATATATATATATATATATATATACACACAGTATATATATTATACTGAGTAAAGATGTTTTCAGTATTATTCATTGAACTAATTTTAGCTTAATGAAAAATGATTTATCATAGCAATGAGGTAGTTAATAATTGTGGCTTACATACAGTCCATTATTCCTCATGGAAGGGTTTCCATGTGGAATACTTAATGTAGGGCGCAGACCTCATAACTGCCTACCACACAGAGGAGAGAGTACTAATCTCCCCCATGAGCAATATAGGATAGCTAAGGCCATACTTTCGTAGCCTCAAGGCTGTGAACATACGTACTTTTCACTTAGGTCTGAATCCGGTCCAAAAATATTAAAATCTGCTATAAATTGGGGAGAATCCCTACATCTGCCTCTTGTTGAGGACAGCTCTTTATAAAGGTGCTGGCGCATTGGTATGCCCACAGGACTGACTAGCACAGGATGTACCTTCAAATGCTAAGTACAACTGTTTGCTACTGCTTTTTTATGCTGCCAAATAGTCCACTCCTTTCCCACATTCTTCGCCACAACCCGTAAGTGGCAACATTCACATCCCCTGAAATGAATTCCATATCCCTAAAGTTGGGAGGGGTAAAATTGAGACAAGTGAGATGTGTGCTCCTCACTGGAGTGATGGCAAAAGAATAAGTAGCAGTGAAATGGTATTTTGAGATGGTCACATGTGCAGTGATTATAAGCATTTTGATTGCACACGTCCTTATCACATTACAATTGGACAATTATGTAATCATGTAAATATATGTTTATAGTGTAATATAATTGAGTTATGTGAATAAATCTTCCTTTTTTTATTATCATTCTGTAGGTCTGGATAGTAGTAGTTTTTTATGTATAGCCTTAGGGATATGAAAGTGTTATCCTGGATCTCTTCCCTAGGCCCCATTTAGTCTGAAAGCATCCGTAGTCTCCTAGGTAACAGAAACATTCTGCACAGCTTGATGGATTCACTGAGGCATGTTCCCAGCCCTACCAACTTTAATTCTCTAACTGATGAACACTACATTAGAGCTCAGGTGCACAGTGAATAAAGGGGAGTGAGCACTATGGAAAGTGTAAATAATATTGCACACACAGCAGTCTTCCTTACCAGTACTTCTCCTCCTGCTTTCATTGTAGATCTATTACATATCATACCCCTACATTAAGGGGAAAAAAATGACTTTGCCCATGTGTCCAACATTGCCACCCCACCCCCCTTTAACCTTAACATTTCCAATGCATCCTAAAATAGGATGCATCAAAAGACTGGATAGGGTGAATGGGCGGTTGGGGGGGCACTTAGCATGCTCCTACTGTACAATTTAAATACGCCCCCTCCCCCTTGCGCTCGCTCCTACCCTGCCATCGGATACGTGTCGTATGCTTATCGGTATGGACATTTTCAAATCCTAATTATCATAAAACAGTCCTCTTTATGAAAGTATGGTCCATTATTATTCCAACTATCGGTATTATGAAATGATAATCAGTGTACATCTTTCATTGTGTGGTGTGTCTATCTTGTTTGACATTTTACAAGTTTCCATTCCTTTCCATTGTTTATGGATTAAATGGATTTTTTCGCGCTCGCTCCTACTCTGCCATCAGATACGTGTCGTATGCTTATCGGTATGGACATTTTCAAATCCTAATGATCATAAAACAGCCTTTATGAAAGTATGGTCCATTATTATTACAACTATCGGTATTATAAAATGATAATCAGTGTACATCTTTCATTGTGTGGTGTGTCTATCTTGTTTGACATTTTACAAGTTTCCATTCCTTTCCATTGTTTATGGATTAAATGGATTTTTTCTTGTGTCCACAGCTTTAGAGAACAGGACTTTGCTCTGTGACAGCACTTTCCCACCCATACAGATACCGGCTCTGGGGCTGATCCAGACTTTGAGAGTAAGGGCAGAAGAGGTTAGGATTATTTTGCAAGCAAAGAAAATACTTAACTTTTGCATATAAAACTCAAATACTGCTCCTAACACTACTATGTTTAATCTGTAAATTAGAGTTGAGCTAAGAAACTTCAACCTCTCAATTTTAATTATATTTTCACAGTCTAAATTTCCCTCCCCTGAAGTGTTACATAGTGTTTCTCAGGTCTACACTTGCATATGTTTTTCCCTTAGAAGGTGTAAGTGCAGCTCTGGATCAGCTCCTCTGTACTAACCAGCGGTTTCTGTACGTGTGGGGGTCTGACACTGCGCATGGAAGAGGGGAGTGCATGCCCCTCCCCCCTATTGTGTGGGGTACCCTATCTTAACTTCTACGCAGGATGGATGGAGATTGTGTGGATCTGCTGTTCCCTGCCCCCGCCCCTTCATTTGCATGCCTACACAGTCAGCGATTAGGCATGCATAAGTGAAGGGACTGCCCCTTCACTGGAACTTCTACTGTACGAGTTCCACACGTTAGAAGTTGCGTTAGTGTAACATCTGGCGTGTGCATGCTCCGATATTACTTGTCAGGGGACTTATGCAAGTGACTATACAATTATGGACCCGGCCTAGTATTCTGACCTTTTAACTACACACAGACAGAAGGGACTAGAATACACTCTACAATTGCCCACACAATTCTAACACATTTAGCGTAATGATAAGCTATGCGTCAATTTCAGTAAAGGCCGGCCAGCAAACATAATATGAGTGCACGTAATGGCACCATGCTTGCGAATGTGTTGTTTTTTTGTATTTTTTTAAATCTTGTTTATATTACATACACATGCCCAAAATCAATAATGTAACTACCGATAGCACCTTTTGAGCGTAAGGTTGCTTATGTATGGATTGCATACATCTCATCATTGCACACATTTGCATAAATATGTTGTCTAGGCATTTGCAGTGCTAAATAAAAACACTACATGTGCACTAAATGCTCTCCACAAGGCCAAGCATGGATAACATTTGGAGGTATAAGCAGGGCCACCCTCAGAAATTGTGGGCCCGAAATGCTGGGAAGCTCCTCCCCTAATTTGATGTCACACATCGTGGTGTCAGATATAAGTGGAGTGCCGCAGACCTGCAAGGCAGGGTCACAGACAACCGGTGTGAAGGGAAGGCTGATTTTTAAGATGTTCTCCCTGCCCATTGGTCATATTTTGGGCATCCTGGTACATCTCTCCAGAAGAAAATATCGTCTACTGCCAATAGCTACTGCCTACCTAGAGCTGAGGTGAGCATTGCCGCCAGGCCCCCCTTTCTCTCCAGGCCTGGGACCCAGGGCTTTGATAACTTTGGGTACATACACTGCTTTTCCTTAAAGGCAGGAAGAGTTGATCCCAGAGTGGATGGGCACCCTAGCTTGGGCAGTATAAGGCCTGTAAAATAATTTGGTCTGGCCCTCCATAGGTGGGACTCAAGCAAGGGGTGTGACTTGGCTTCTGGACATGCTCTCCAGAGCTCTGGTGCACTAGGCCACAAAATCACTTTTCCCACTTCCAGTGCTCTGAAGGTGATGGCTGCATTGCACGGCAGTGTCCTCCAGGCTCTAGATCCTGATCTGGGTCCCTGTTGGAAGCTGGGATCCTTAAACTCTCCATATTCCTGGATCCAGATCAGGAAAAACTCATTGGGGGGCAGCCTGCATGTGGTAGCAGCTGGATCTTAAGGCTTCCATCGCCATTTTCTTCCAAAGCTCACATTAGGGGAGAGTTAATTACATTTTTGACCAAATATAGCAGGATCATTTTTAGGTTGATGATTTTGTATCCAAATGGCCCTTGGCAGAAAAAAGGTTTATCCCCCTGGTCTATAAGGTTATCACCATATAACTGAAGCTCCCTCCCTATAGGCATGAAACGATTCTGCAATATTCAAGCCATCCATATGAAAGATGCCAAAAGAGCTTTTCAACAGATAAATGTTGAGCCGAGGTGCACAGTACAGAGGGTGGTATTTGGAAAATGATGCAACGCATAGGCAACATTAACATGTTTGGATCATTAGTTCTACAATTATGTGAAAACAAATCAGCCTTCATGTGGGAGCATGGAATCCTGGCAGTAAAAAGATTAGCATTTTAAGTGATGTGACCCCTGACCACTTGTAATGGATTACACAGAGAAAATTTGGAGAAAAAAAAGGCAGTTAGCTGTTGCTAATATTTTCAGTAATTAGAAGCTTACAGATAGTAATCTTCTGCAGCAAAGCATAACCAATCAGATGGGGAGCACAAGACAATGGGAGACAATATTTTAATGATTCACATTATCATCTACACACACACAGAAATAAAATAGAGAATTTAAGCTAAATCTATTTTTCTGCTGGCAAAGCTTCCTTTGTTTCTTCTGGTGCTGACTGCATTGTAACCTTACAGGACCAATTACATAGCACATTGTTGGCTGCAATGGGTGTAGACAATTCCCAAAAAAAAGTTCAGTGTGTATTGTGAATATACAATACCTAAAACATAATGTGGCAGATTATATCCAGTCTACAGTTAATGCGGGATCCAGGTCTATGCTGGCGCCAGCAAACTCTGAATACAGTGCTGATATCACATCCCACTGGATCCCGCCTTCCCACATGTCACAGAGCCCCAGCCAAATATGGGACTGTCCCATTGGGCCTACGGTCATGATTCCTAGAAATAGAATAAATATTTTTTTTGCTTTGCTTTATAAACCCTTTGTGTTAAATTTACTATTTGGCCATTTATAAGCTTGCATCTATGTGCAGGTTGTTTTGCTGTTCTATGCCTGTGCCAGAAGGTGAGTGATGACCCACACTCTGCAATGGGAGTATGTGATTTCATATAACAAGTGATAGGGCTTGTCAGGATATAGTCAAATATCTAGTATATACATTAATATCTGGATATAGAGTGAACTTCAACTGACCAGGATCTGATTTTGTTTTATTGCACTAGCTTGAAGGGCAGAACAAGTTATGGCTCCGTGCCCCCCCCCCCTGCTGCAATCCTACCACCACTGGGGGGTAAACACCTATTAATACCCCCAATACAATCCTACCAACTAGACTCCTCACAAGAGGGGCCTGAAGGAAAGAATAAAGACAAAAAGAATATATCTGGTTGTAATGTCTGCGCTGGGGATGTTACAAAGTACCTTACTGGGTGAAAAGTCCTTCACACAGTTCTTATCAAAAGTCCTTTCCTCACACAAAACACAGGAAAAAGATTACGAATGAGTCCTCCTTGTCTGTCTCTCTTCGTATCTTCTATTCTTATAATTAGTCCTCCCTCTCTTTTCTCGTATCCCGGGAAAGAAGGAAAAAAAGCTTAGTGCAACACTGTTAATTCCTTTACACGTCCTGTAACATCCAGAGTAATACTCACAATGGGCCGGATCCAGAACTACTCATTCAATGAACAATAGCTACTGCGCATGCGTAGTAGCCATTGTGCGTAATCTGCGTATCGTTTCGATATATTGCATATGGAGCGGTTAAACCGTTAAGGTGCCTCTATTTTCAGGGTACTCCTTGGAGGATAAAAAGAAATAACGTTGCATTGTTTTTTATACCAATGAATGTGGGATAAAGGAGGAATTGATACATCAAGACACTACTCTGGATTGAGAATTTCTTTATTCAGTGAACCCCTATGAAGTGAGAGAGGAACATCTGATAGGATTTAATACAAGACGAGTGCAGTGTAAGTAGGCACTTGTGACTTGGGTCTTGCAGTTTTCTTGCAGTAATGTCAGTAATGTCCATTTTGTTACTCTTTTGTAAATAAGCATTGTGATTCTTATCATATTAAATATCAATTAATAATTTTATGTCTCTGTGTTCTTATGGATTCATGTATCAGATCAGCTTGGTTATTAAATGCTACTTAATGTTTAATAGAAAAGATCATTCTGAGTTTATGATAATGATAGTAATGACTGACAGTGATCACAAATTACCAGAATATTTTCCTATGGGATTGCATATGCATGCATGTTTTGATACCAATACATGGACACAAACACGGTATCTGTTTGCTGGTATATTTACTTTTGTGACATCTGCATATATCTGCATCACAGTTTTCGAAATCCTTTGTGGACTCCCACCACAATTATATTGACATTACTATTGTGTTTGCCATTTATAGATACAATGGACCTTGTGCACCGCATATTCCCCCAAAGCCCTTCTTTTTCTTTCCATCACTTCCCCCCTTTTTCCATTATTTATGTAATTACTAGGGTGTTTCTAATTAAGCGGTAGAACCCCAACTAGAATTGTGTTGGGTAAAGTCACTCTATCTTGGCCTCTAGTGGGGTATCACTAGTGACATTTTTAATTAGAAGTTTGAGTAGCTGGTCAAAATCTATCCGTTCCCCTACCCTGTCCTCTTTTCCTTCCTTTTTTCCCTCCGTTTTAGCCTATGAGTGTATGATAATTCTAATAAAGTATAATTGTTTTAGGTTTGTGTTAAGGAGAACCTAAGACCTGTGAATAGTCTTGGTGGTGGCAGATTACTGGTAATAAGTCATATTTGGGGTGGATAAGGGGCATTAGTCATTGTAGAACAGACCAGATGGCTCTTGTGATAAACCCCTTGTGTGCCAGATAAGTCATGAAAGCCTCAGGTGAGGTCAGGGTTGTGACAGGGCTGATGACACATAAGGAGTATGAATCCTATCCAGAGTTCGAAATGAAGTCGGAAACAAGTGGCAATTTATACATGGGTAAAACCTTTTTGAATTGTATGGGAGGTAAATTCCATCTGTTGCAAACAGAATTAGGTGATACATAGTCATTGAAATGGGAAAGTGGACAAGAGGATGAATTCCACCCCCCACCATCAATATAAAGAGGAAGCGTCCACTGGAAAGTATGGCGCCTGGTAAGGGGCACCCAGTAATCAGCCAGCCGGTGATATTGAAGTGTGCTGCAGTATTGCCAGTTTGCAGATTACTGTGGAGTCTGTATGACTGTTTCAGTCATAGAGACTTGCATTATGATGGCTTGGCTGTCATCCCCCAACCTCTTTCTTTCCTCCTCCTCCTCCTCCTCCCTCTTAATTCATTTGTTGTAGCATGATGCTGATCCATGAGGACAGAGAAGAAAAGTGAACAGAGGTTTTTATTTATTTGTTTCTCTTTATGAGAATCTATGGAATGAATAGAATTATTAATAAAAATTAATCTAACTTATTCTGAAGTTCAAGAGTTGAAGAAATTACTTTGAATGGGTTCAACAAAATACAAGCAAGCTTATTGAAAACAAGAATTCCAAAAAGTATATAAAATATATTTTGATTGTTTTGAGTTTACAATATACAGTAAATTATGCAATGCTTTCATTGGATGTGTTAATGATATATACAGGGCTTGTTTTAAATGAAAGAGGTACCAGTATTCACCTAATGGTAAAAACTGATAAAATTGCCCTGTTGTAGTATAGTCCCTAATCATGCCCACCATTCATTATATATTACCACACATCACATGAGTAGAAGGGAAAAAATGTGAAGCTGGTTCCAGAAAGAGCCAGTCGATAATTGCAGGGCAGGTAAATATGACTTATTAGTGAAGGCTGGTACTTCCCAACATTCTTTTCCTAACATTTAATAATGCCAGAGGGGAGATGCTGCTGCTTATTTTTGTGACTATAATATAATGCTGTAATAATAGCACTGTAAAGCAGGGGGCGGAGTCACAATGCATGCAGCACTTTGCATAAAACATCCCATTAAGCACCGCCCACACTGCTTCACAATGCTGAGTCTCTCTCAGGAGTCTCACTGCCTGAACTTCAGGTGTTTCAAGGATATTAAAGAGGAGATGGCAAGCACCCTTCACCGTTTACATTACTAACTATGCTCAATGAATTTCCAGGTTTATATTATGCAGAATTGTCATTTATTTCAATACCTGGCTTATTCTTATCCCGGTTTTAATAATTTATTTACACCACCAGCAGTACTTCTTACAGCACCACTAGTGCTTTCCAAGCAGGAAAGAACCAAAAGGCAAATAGTCTGAGAGAATGTACAATGATATACTGTGACCACATATGTAATAATAATACACTCTATATATATATATATATAGAGGCTGCTACATCCAAATCAGTCTGTAAAGTAATATACACGGCAGGTGCAGTAGGCACAGGGAATTTGTACAAAAAACAATCTACATTATTTTTCAAGTGTTTATAAATGAACTAAAATATATAGGACATCAGTTACAGAAATAGGGGTACACATATACAGATGTTGGCAAGGAACCGTAAAGAATATATTTTATTAGGTGGACAACTAATAGAGCTGTACATATTGTGGAAGAAATGTTACCTTGCAACTGATGTTTAGATTGGTGCATATTTATGTATGAATTTCATTGGCCCTTGTATGATGTCACAATGCGTGATTGGTCACAAAAGCTTGTATTCAACATAACAGGGGAATGATTAGTGGTAGCATTAGCTCTGGATAAAGATATGAGACAGTTCTTTCATTCATGTGACTTGGTCTAGCAGTAGGTGTAGACTTCTATAACTAATTCCCAGGGAGTATGTTTAGGGTTTAAAGGTTAGAGATAATTGGATTGGAATTCACCAGGGGAGATTACTTATGCTCTTGTGAGTGGAAGTCACATACACATGTCCCTGGTGAATGTGGAGGGTGTGAGCAGGAGAGGTTAATCACAGCAGGGACAACCAGGCATTATGCCGTTTACCCGCAGGGCATAAACACGAGCACTAGCACACCATACACACCCCAACCTTCAGCCAGAAAACCTGATTATGCTCTTAGGATAATTAGTGAAACATGCACTTCACCTTCCTTTCATGCTACTTTTTTACAGGAAGATATATTTTTATCTTTATCTAATTTTTTCCACCAATAAAATCATTTTAGCTTAAATTTCAGCAGATTATCACATGCTGCATTATATGTAACCATTTAAGTGGATGCTACAAATTTTCATTTGCTTTACTTTATACTAAGCAGCAACAGCATTGAAAATAGAAACAAATCTAAAAAAAAAAAAATCTAAAAAACACAGCAGACTATGGATAAAAATCTAATAAAATTAGTTGTTTAAGGGTAAAGCATCAAAAGAAAAATGATTAATAAAAACAATGTCTTGTGAAAAAAAAACAGTACAAGCAAACGGGCAGCATGGTGGCTCAGTGAGTAGCACTTGTGTCTCATAGCACTGAGGTCATGAGTTTGATTCCTGGACTAGGCCTTATCTGTGTGGCGTTTGTATGTCCTCCCTGTATCTGCATGGGTTTCCTGCCCCACTCCAAAATCTTGCTGGTAGGTTAATTGTCTGTGTTAGGGAATTTAGAATGTAGCTCCAATGCGGCAGGCATTAATGTGAATGTTAAATAGTCTCTGTAAAGCACTACGTAGTCTGATAGTGCTATACAAAACCCTGTTAATAAATAAGACGATGTAATATAATAAGATATTTATGCAGTGAATGACCTTGCTCTGCATATCTGCATCGTTTTTTTGGTCATAATTTAAGAATGATCCAGAACCCTGCACGCTTTATGTCCGTCCCTCTGCACGAGAGAGGGGAGCAGGGTCGCCATCAGGAGGGGACAACTGGGACTACTGTCCCGGGCCCAGACCTGATGGGGGCCCGCCGATACTTACCTAACTCTGTAGCAGCGGTATCCTGCCGCCGATACTTGCTGTTCAGAGCTATTTAGTAGCCAGCCAATGCACAGGGAAATTCTTCCCTGCGCACCGACCCGCTGCTAAAGCATGTCCCTATGTGACGTCATCAATAACGTCACAAAGGGGTCCCTGGGCCCCGCATGTGATGACGGCGGCCCTGGAGGGGAGTGAGCTCCTTCTGTCACTCCCCTCTCTCGTTCATAAATAGTATGACTTACATTGCCAAAAGCATATGGCATATGGCTACATAAGGCAGCCTTAAGTCACACTTGCAGATCAGCGATCAGTCGCACACTGTACAATTCACATGCTCCACCCCGCCCATCTCGGCAGGTGGAGGGGGATACACAGCCCATTATGATGGATTTTCTATTGTACGGAACGAAGTTCCATATGATAGAAATTATGTTCGGAAAAGTCTGGATCTGGTCCTTAGATATCTTTCACTTGCCCGCTGGGCCACAAATCTAAACAAAAGTTTTACTTTGCAAATAAAATATTGTACATTACGTTTACCACATTGGGCCTGATCCAGAATTAAGCGTCAAATCCGTACGTTAGCCTCTGTTGCAGAGGATAACGTATGGATTTTGGCATCCAATATCATTCACACAGGAGTGTGAGGCACCCCCCCCTGCATATCTGTGGGCTGAATGCATCCGTGGCCAGGACCATAGGCGTCGGGACGGGAGGGAGGGGGACGAGGGGCATCTCTCCCCTCCCAAAATATCAAGGGGGCATCCAGGACCGGTGACAGGGTAGGCAACGGGGAGCCTTGTAAGCGGAGAGGTTGCAGCACCAGGCCAGTGATCCCCCCGCTATGAAGACCGGCAGGCTCATACAGAAGGTTTCTGTATGAGCTGCCGCGGCAGTTTCACAGAGCAGCTGATTTCATGCTCTATGTAACAGACGCAGACGCTAATACAGGAACTTCCTGTATGAGGAGGAAGAGAGAGCGTGCTGCGGAGGAGGAGGACACAGGTAAGTTAAGTACAACTTGGGGGGCACTTAATGGGAGTACTGGCTGGGGGGAGGCTTTTGGCACTA
>WWET01000485.1:300595-311414 GCA_011038615.1 Limnodynastes dumerilii
AGCTGGAGCGTGTAGGCGCAGGATGGGAGTACTGGGGGAGGCTGCAGGCACATGATTGGTGTACTGGGGGAGGCTGCTGGAGGCATATGATGGGAGTACTGGGGGGGAGGTGCTGGAGGCACATGATGGGAATACTGGGGGGGCTGGAGGCACATAATGGGGGGGCTGGTAAGACATGATGGGGAATCATCCTGGGGGGCTGTAGACATGATACTGGGTAGGGGCTGCCCAGTATCATGGTAGGGGCTGCAGACATGATGGGTTGACCACACACCCCAATGGTTTGACCATGCCCACAACGGGTTAGCCACGCCCCTTTGGTGGCGTGTCGCCACTTTGCAGCAGCACAAATACACATTTAAAACAACAAGGTGGGGGGACGCACAAAGATGAGATGGGGGCACCAGTGGGAGGGCTAAATTCTTGACCCCCCCCCAAAAAAAGTTGTGACACCCCTGGCCAGGAACCTAACATAGATATTCTGCACACACAGATGCTTAGCCAAGCCCTTAAGCTTAAGTTGGCCATACACTAGAGCGATTATTGGCCTGAACATCCAGTTATCGGGTGATCGGGCAAACAATCGCTGTAGTTAGTGGGACAGATCAATTTTTTAAAATGGCAAATAAACGTTCCAGAAACACTCTGGAACGATTATTCGATCTTTTGACATGTTTGATTTAGATCGGGTGCACGCTCCAGATATCTTCTAGTGTATGGGCATCAATTATCGGGTCTACTGTCACAGCACTGCAGCCCGAGATTCTACATTGCTATGACAGTGGACCTAAGAGCTTGGAGAAAGGACACAGTGTCCTCTCTCCCTCTATGTGTGCACTGTGACAGCGCTGTGCAGAGGTTCTGCACTGTGATGTACAATTTAAATACCTATGCTCACCCTTCATGCACATCTTGTACGCATGGTGAATGCCTTCCATGCGTTATGTTGCGTAAGTATAGGTAATGTGCATGCGCAGTACCTATTACGTAAGTAGCGCATGTAACTCAGCAGGATTCTGCATTCTGGGTCAGGCCCATTATTCGTGAACAACATATTTGCAATTCAGCTACTCGTGTTTAAATCCCATTTATATTTTGTCAGAGTAAAGAGAAACGTGTAAGTAAGGTGTCATTTTTCTGTGTTAAAGTGCTAAAACAGACTTGTGAATTTATCGGTTAGCATGTTCACAAAAAGTCACCAAGTGCCATTAACATTATGAGCAATACATAAAGAAGCATTGTCATTGAAAACAGTTTAAGAAAACAGGATTTTTATGCTCAGGTTAATTCACAAACTTTCTGGACCTTAAAGACCAGTTTATGGGGTTTTTTTTATTTTGTTTACATTTGCTGTTGTCTCATTACGCCACATTCTTTAGGATTATGGTTTAGATTGGCAGGGATTTAAAAAACAAAAATAAAATTGGCTTGGCTTGGATAACCAGCAAAACTAGTTAGGAAAAAAGTATATATAAAGTGACAGGTTAACCCTTTCATGTATTTAACAGAGAAAAATGATTATTCCTGATGGAAGCATGGGGCTGAGGTATATTATAACTGTCCTAAAATAAACAGGCATAAGCAGGGGTTCTCAACCAGTGGTACTTGTATCACTGGTGGTACCTGGACCACTGTCAGGTGGTACTCAGGGCAACTGGGCAAGGTTGTAAGAAGGAACGATAGCAAATGGCTGAGGACATAAATAAATGTAACTTGAAATAATTAAAATATATATGGGTATTGGATATGTGTCTGCATGATATATAAAGTGGTACATGATTCCATAGTGGGTAACTGGTACTACCCAAAAAAGGGGTTGAGAACCGCTGCTATAAACTATTCATCAGGCCTGTCCACCCTGATACACAAAACCAAAACCAAACAAAAGAAACATCATGGCAAGCACTAGATTTGGCATCAAATTTAGCAACAAATGAAATGCTCCGATTCTATAAACATGAAACACTTTAATTGATAAAAGGAACAAACCACATTATAATCATCTGAAATTCCAATTTACAGAACATTAATGTTATAAAAGCATGTGATTGGGAACGATAGCTCAAAGATAGTGTTGGTGACTGGAACCCACAAATGAATGCCTATTAAGATCACATAAATAGCTGGATGGTAAGGACATAGGGCCTGATCCAGACCTATGGCCACAAGCGAGCATACGCCGGTCGTGAGCGTAAAACCGGGCGAAAAAACGCACTGCGCATGTGCAGTATGACAACTTCCGGTCGTCCGAAGGACATGAGCGTACAGCGAGCGTATTTTCAGCGTATTTTTCGCCCAAGGGCGTGCGTTTTGTACGACGAGAGTCCAGACGCTCGAGTTACTACACAGAGGCGGGGATAGTCATTTAAATTGTACAGTATGGGCGTGCTAAGCCCCGTACGACCAGCGTATCGGTACGAAAATTCGCACGCACGCTTGAAAAAGTTAGGGTAGGGTTCAGCCGCCGTAAGTAGGTACAATCAATGGGAGTGTCATGGGCGTGAAAGTTTATACGCCCGGGCGATCATACGCTACGCTAGCGGGCGCTCGCGGTCGTAGGTCTGGATCGGGCCCAATAGTCACAGCTGTTGGATAAGGCAAGTGTTTACCGTGTCGACCTGGATGCAGTTGTCTCCCAATAGGAAATGGAGCTGGATGTAGTAATATGGTCCACGGAAAGAACGAATTCAGCAGGTGTAAACCCACAAATTGTGAAACGTGGTACTGCATCCTTCACAATTTGGAGATGAGTTGGCACCTACATTGGTAAGCTACCTGTGATAATGAGAGTGACGGCCTCCTTTGTGCATGCACCATTATACAAAGCTGCATCGCCGGGCACCAGCACAAGCTTGCCAAGAGACCGGGTGTTGCCAAGTTTTATCTCTGAGATTTACAAAGCCTACAGCACAAGATAAAAGCTCTGGTCTGTCTTAATGTTATCCAGTACCCTCTAATAATATTGATGGACCGGAACTAAACCTTCACTCTTGGAGCACCAACAGCAGCAGAGGTCCATTGCTGGATCCATAGGTGTAATGTGGAGTGTCATACTGGACCTGATCCAGACCTCCGTGTTTGTTCCTTATGCACCAGCTCTAAAAATATCTGAGAATCTGCGATTGGACGGACGTGGATCTGTGCAGAGAGCTTAAAATAGAGCTAGGACAGATAAATAGTCCAGAGTTCACACGTGAAATTGAGTTTCCCCTCACACATGGACTTTACATGATTTACCTGTCCAGAGTACTACCACAGCTCTCTGCACAGATCAGCATCCATCCGATCGCAGATTCCTGCGTAAGTGCCTGCTGCTGCCCATTCTGCCTTATCTGCATTCCTTTCCCTGCCCTTCTTGTGGATCTCCACACATACGGAACATGATTCTGTAGCATAACATCTGCTGTGCTCATATGCACTATTAATGATTAGGGGGACTTGGTGCAAGCGGCTTGTGTAAGTTCTCTAATGTTATTCATTCAGGTTCCAGCCCACTGCTTTGAGCAGGAAATCATGCTTTTATGTTTTGTCCTTTGTCTATGGTCACAAGAACAATGTAGTCTCACATAAGGCAGACAGTACACACATAGACGCAGACGCAGAGCAAATTAATAAATTGTCCATCCTATAAACCTTGTGTGCTCAGCATCATGATGATGTCACTTTGAATATGGAAATCCTATTGCTTGTAAGTCATGTTCATCGCAAGTTCAACTAAGACTTTGTTTCCTGTACTTTATCCACAATGTGTGTTTAGGAAAACAGAGTGAGCCATATCTGACTGCCACTTTATCACAAAGCAAACCTTAGGTGTGTCTTCCTACAGATTCAGTGATTGCTGGCAGGAATAATCACCATGTTCTACAACCCTTTTTCTTCTGTGTGAATGAATGTGTTTGTCTATTATTAACCATATGAGAAAAAGGTCACCCATCATCATTACTCATCTTTGCCTCCACTACTAAACCCTTTACATCCAGAAACATATTAAATACAAACAAGGCATCAGAAGGTCCTCGTGAAGATGAATTCAGCCTGTGCTAGTTGATGTAACCCCAATCTCTCTTCTACTATGGCTGCACTCTTGTGATCTGTCACTGGCCATATGGAACTTAAGTGGTAGGGGATCAGATGTCACTCCCATTCCCTTCCAACACTGTCCCACTCTGTGGTATTCCTGACTTGTTCCTGGGCTTCTCCAAATAGATGAGCACTACTTGGACCAACAAGAAGATCCAATCTTCCCAGTCTTCTGAGTTTCAAGGAATCCGAGGTTTCTCCAGAGCACAGTTAGACCAATATTTGCAAATTAGACACATCTTCCCCACTCTAGTCTGTCATTTACAAACTATATAAAGTAGGATCTTCATCAACAACACTAGAAAAAGGATTTTGGGGAATACCTTGTTCTGGCAAAACTGCAGAAATATGGGTGCTTTTCTGCATATCTAGTATTGATGTTATATATTGCCATCAAGCATTCTGAATGGTTTTTACAATCCTGTATGGTTCCATAACCTCCACATCCAAATATATCTCTACCATCTTACAGTGCAGCTACCTCATTTGATATATCCCCATTCTGCGATTCTTCAGATGGTTGTATGAAAGCAGATACAATGAAGAGCTCATTGTGGCAGCATGCACACAAGCCAACATCTTGAACATCTTGGGTTCAGATAGCGAAGTACATGGGGAGCACAGGGTAAAATGTCCTTTTTTTCCTTTTTTTCTTTAGAAAAGGTTGAGATTCATGAAAATAATGGGGAGAAAATACTTGCCTAGAATTAATTAGACAGGTAAAGCTGTAATGATATGATTATAGAGTCTAGCCATACTGACTTTACAACTGTGTGGTTTATATACGGTACATACTATGGCCCAGATCCTAAACTATGTATGCGAGCGATTTTCCGCTAGCCGCTGACGTAAAAGCGCTTATTAGTATTTACTGCGCATGCGCGTGGCAGATGTTATGCCACGAAACTCTGAACATATGCACCAGGCGTGCCAGCCATCCGACACCTGTAATTACGCTTCGGAGGTGGGGTGAGGCATTTAAATAGTACAGTATGGGCGTGCTTAGGCGCATAAGTACATGCAGCCATTTCGGCTGACAGGAGTTATACTTTGAAAAGTTAAGGTAGGATTTGACAAGCATAAAACAGCCAAAGTACCGAGGGGAGTGCCTAGTAATTACACTAGCGTAAATACACCACGTATTGTAACGTAACTAGCCCGTAGTTCTGGATTTACCCCCATATGCCATACAGACATAAGGGGGCTGACCTGAACGCAAAATTGGACGTGTCCTGTGATCCGTAAATCTGAATGCAACAAATGGGATCATTAGAGGTCTATACAGGTTTAAAAGATAAAGACAGATGCAGCTCTGGATACTTACAGCAAGTTGTGTACACAGTCAATCACAATGCAGCTACTTTCCCAGACACTACTACTTTCCCCAGCAAATACTTCACTAAAACATATAGTAGAAATACTGGTTAAGCTTTGTGCAAGAGCTTCAGTGACAATAAGAATGCATGAAAAATAAAGTCAGGAATAAAATCTTCATGACTTCATGATTTTAAACATTTTATTTTTGTTATTTACCAAAATAATCCAATAGCAGCATTGCCATAAATTTTATATTGCATTTGGAAGATTAGCGCAATGGTCTAAAATAGGTTGTGGATTATAAGCCATCAGCAGGACCTCGGCCTTAGACATGAAGGACCTTATTCAGAGATCCGCTGCTGATGGGATCTCAAATATACGCATCTAAGTGTCAGGTCGGAGCAGGTTACAACCCACTGAATAAACAGTCAATCCCATTGCAAACAGCGGCCGGACCTAAAGTTAGACCTGCATTGACTTGCCCTATCTGGCCGCACTCACTTCCGACCTTATGTGCAATAGTTGCGTATATTTAGGGTCCTGTGTCTGTAATCGCGCCCACTTTCCCTCATCTCAATGCCTCCCCCCGCCCTAAATATACGCACCTAACTATTGTTAATATCGGATCTCTGAATCAGGTCCGAAGGGTGCAACGGTTTTGCATGTTCAGATCAGGTGCAATTACATGAGCACACCATTACTTTACATTGCCTACATCCCTCCACCCCGGAAAGTGCTCCTGCAGTGATTAGCATTTGGGTCTGAATTATACATAATTGTGAGCACATTTTTTCTGAGCATGTGCAGTACAAAATAATGCAAAGATATGCTGCACCACTGGGTGTACATTGAAGCTCACAATATAAAGGTAATAATAATAGTGGTAATAATAATAGTAATAATAATAGACCCAGCTGAAAGTCAGTCGTGTGGAGAAAAATCCGAGACACGGTTTCTGTGCTGTACAGGGACATTTTATTGAAACATTACTTATTATGAAAGCAATATCTGTTTCATTTATTATGCAGAGACCGAGCGTCTATGTAGCACTTATGCTCATGTTCATTTATACACACAGGAGTGTCTGCAGGAAGGCACTCCAGGAATATCCCTTCTTGCAGGGTGCACTCCATTGAATTGTTTCACTATAGACCTTTAAGAAGCTGTAAAGTACTACACAGAATCTTTCATATATTGGACCGGATCCAGAGCTCTGCATATGTTACATACGGGTGTGGGTTGGCGGTCAAAATGGCCCCTTTCCGAAAGGGGCGTCTTCTAACAGCCAATTTCGAATTGGCTCTGTGATTGATTGCTCCTGCCCCACCAAGGACAAGCAATCGAAGATCCCAAAAACAAAATCTGCAGCGGCGAGTGGTGAGTATTAATCTATCCCCGACCCTTATCATAATTCTCATTCTAATCCTCCCTTTCCATTACCCTAACCCTCCCTTCCCCGCAGCCTGACCCTTTGACCTTTCCCCACAGCCTGACCCTAAGACTTCCTTTCACGCAGCCTGACCTTAATACTAATGTCAGGATACCAGGGGTTAGATACAGGGTCACTGGATTCCCCTGGCCCTTAGGTTCAGACGTCACACAGGTAAAGAGGACAGTAGGGTATAATAATAATGCTTTATTGCAGCAAAATAGAAACAATTGGCGACTAAGCAATAAAGACAGTAACTATCTCTATAACAAAGTACCCAAACACATCAGTCCCAGCACCCGTCCCTGTGAGGTCCCTGACAGTGTCTAGCCAGCAATAAAGTCCATACAGTCACCGGCTGATGCTGCAGAGTCCTGTCCTGGTCAATGTCTTGAGGGTCCCGGCCGCTCGGCCCTTACTTGGTGGGGCGCTGAGTCTCAGGCTCCCTGCTTTTGGCAGGCTCCCCAATACCACAGTGCCAGCGAGCTGGTAAAGTCTGTGGCGAGTCCTTGTAGCTCTCTTCAGGTCTCTCTGCACTGGCAGGGGTCTCATCTCAACCCCCGTCACCCAGATTATACCAGTTTCCCAACAATGTCCCTGAGATGGTCGCTGGTTTCCAACTTCCAGAGCTTCCTGTAGAGAGAAGAGGGGGGACAGGTTGAGATGCAGCCCCCTCACCTGCTTCAGACTTCCACAAATATAAGGTAACCTTTAACTGTACGGAAGTGCCTATTGCCACCCATACTTCCTATTTTGCATGCCTAAACCTGCCTCCCTCCTCCTTTGTGGGGTTTAAACATGTGGCTGACCCCACCCCCTCAGGACAGATCTCCTTGCATACAGGATTGTGTTCTGCACTCACGGAGATCAGTAGCGTAAAATCTGGTGTGTGCATACGCACTTGTGACCTTCACAAATTTCATGCGTAAGTCACCTAACATTATTAAAGCTATTATTTACAGGTATCAGCAAGCCACACAGCACTTCACTGACAATATTTCATTGTTCTCGCCAGTCTCCTCCACTGGACCTTACAGCATGGAAAACTATTTTACAATAAAAATGTCAGTGTTTATTGATTATTAAATTGTCAGTGAATACTTTCTTTACTATCTTTATAGAAAAGCTAAAAGTGACGCTGCAGCTGATTAACAAGATTCTTTCATTACATCTTGGCCTCCATGAAATTGGTCATCTCCATAGACCTCAATGGATGAAATTAGAATCAGGGAGATTACCAAACACTTCAGGGAGTCAGGGAGATCACCCAATCTTCAGGGAGTCTCCCTGATATTCAGGGAGAGTTTGCAACTATGCCTTACAGGCTAAATTCTACTGACTATAATTATATATATTAGCGGCCATTTTGTCCAAGGTCAGTGTATATTTTAGAAGTTTTGCAAGCAAGTGTTGCATCAGGAGGAAATCCAGGTAAATATGAGGGGAACATACAAAGTCCACTAGGACAGTGGCTAATTCAGAGTTAAGCTGAATACACAACTATGCAATCATATATGACATGCGATGGGTCTTATGATTTCCTGTCTGATCAAATATTGTAATGTTTGTTCTGCATTACAATAGACCTGACTGCAACCTGGGTAGCAGAGACCAGACTGCAGCTCACTGGGGATGCAGAACGGGTACACGGGTAAATTAACATTTTTGGCAGAGCACCCATTCCAAATAAATTTTAATTTTAAATCTTGTCTAAAATTATACATCTGACAGTATGCTGATTCACATGTACACACTATACATATTTTACAGTCGATACAGTACATATATCGTCACATAATTTAAATAATTTAAACAGTGGGAGGAGGCAAACAAACATTACTGGAAGTGCTGGGAACAGGAAATATCATCATGTATTCTTGTAAAACATTATACATTTTTTGTATAGAGGGAGCTAGATTTTTGTCTGTTGCCCATACATACATTACACATGCATATGAATTGTAGACAAAGAAAGTGTGTAACGATTTCAAGCTGCAGCGCTATTCGTGTATACAATGCATAGAGGAGGCTCGTCACTGCAAACCACAGACTATTTTTAATATACTCTTCTCTCTCCATTTTTATGGTAATTGCTTACAAGAGATACCATCTTTGGACGGGAGAATTTACTATATATCAGAGGAATTACCAGGGATTTGAATTTCCCCAGCACCTGTTTTGAGGATTCAGAATCGGGACTCTATGCATTGTATACACAAATAGCGCTGCAGCTTGAAATCGTTACACACTTTCTTTGTCTACAATTTGTTTGTGTAGTGGAACACATATGTTTTGATTTTTAGTAGCAGCAGCAATTTGTAGCGCTAGGTTTGGTTTATCCTTTTTTGTTTGACATGCATATGAATTGTTACCTATTGACTCTAATTCTGTCTGATCTATTTGTGAAACAGCGCTAAAGATTCAAACTCTGGCCTATCCACAGACTGGCCAGGCTGGTCCTGCACTATAATACAGCCAATCAGTGTTATTATTGTATAGTGTGTGGCCTGCTTTAGTTTGTGATGGGCCCAGTCATCTCCCTTAAGGCTAGGTACACACTGGGGCTTTTTCCAAAGATAATGGACCGTATTCAGAATTAAGAACCTCTGGTAATTTACACACGCAAAATGCGTAAATGGGGTGATTTCTGTTTAGTGCGCATGTGCAGACCATGGAGTTACAAAGCGTAATTGGAATAATGCGTAAGTAAATTCCGTACGACAAAAAATGAGTGCGAACATAAAAGATCGGACGGATTATTAATAAATAGCAAAAAAATGGGCGTGGTAATGTAGTAGATGTGCGGTTGTATTTGCGAACATTTCACTTCCGTCACATACATGCGATAACGATAAGGTTGCTTTCACAACACGGAAGTGTTCCGAAATTCGTTACTTTTGCAAAACATACTTATTTTGTATTAACGTACGGATCTATTACAAACGCACGGAAAAGCTTCTTAAATCTGAATCCGGTCCAATATTTCCAATCACAGAATCAAAAGACTGTTTCAGCAGATATCTCACCAGTGTGCACTGTCCAAAATGCTCAAAAAACCTTTTGAAAAGGTCTAATCTTTTGATTTGATCTTTTGGAGCTCCTAATATGCCAGATCAACGACTGAAAGATATCTTTTGCTTTTTGCAACTGTGTCTATTAGGAGATCTTTACACACTGGCAAGATATCTAGTGAAATGGTCTTTCGATTGTGTGATTGGAAAGATTATCTGCTGAAAAGCCCAGTGTGTACCCTGCTTTACTACTAGATTACTTCCTTCTGAAGACCGCTGTCAGCTGACCTGAGGAAGAAAGCAGCCCATCTAAGGATTGTAGAGATGGTGGGCCTTAAAATCCATGTTCCATTAGGCTAAGTCAAATTCCTACTCCATGGTAAAGGAAGTCTAAAGACCCTTATCCTTGCTAGGAGCCTTCTTATTAAACATTTTAAATGGTTTCAGAGACCAAAGCAAACTGCATATACAGACTACACATTGTAATTTTCTGCAAACTAAGGTTAATAATAATATTTAAGGTATTTATATGGTTACTTCCTAAAAGCGGGTGCAATTTAGGACATTGCACATTAATTCAGAGGTAATGTGCATATTTTTACACATATCTCTCAGGATCCAAATCAGGGTTGAATTCATTGCTTGTTAATAAAGAAATAATTCTTATTTTATTCTCCTAACAAAAAAAAAAACATCTACCAAATGATATTCCCCTTAAAAGGATTGTGCTATCTGGCAATGAAATATATACTACCTCTATATTTTATGGCATTTTGACAACTGAATGAGTGCCTCGTGGGAAAAAGCTTTGACGGGTAGTCTGTTACAGGAGATACTTGTGCTGGGGGGGATAAAGCTATACTGAGATGCTTAATTCAGTGTGATAATTTGCATTGCATTTCCCAGAATTCTCCACAAGATCTAATGACTGTACGGAACAAACCAATTGGCTAAAGCAAATTTGCAGGCTACATATATATAT
>WWET01000485.1:319021-330560 GCA_011038615.1 Limnodynastes dumerilii
GCTAAACCATTTTCAGGGGGAGTAAAGTTAATTGTATTCTTTGCATGCAGGGATATATCTTTGAAATGCTTACTGCACACAGATACTGACCAGCTTTACTATCACATTGTTATTTAGGATAGGAAACATCACCTCTCAACTCTAATACTGTTTGCAACAGATGAAATATGACTCCCCTGCAATCACCATGGTTTAGCCCAGGAGTGACTTTCCTCTCTTAATTTCAAGCTCCTTCTTAAGTCTGGATCCAGCCCATTGGACCTGATCCAGAGAGGAGCATAGGTCAGCAGGTGTACTGTATGTCACTGTGAATACTGAAAAGCAAGCAATCCCTCCCCATTCATTGCTGAGCGCAACTTTAGCTGTGGCATTGTTCATTCTGAAGGGCGTGTTATGGGAGGAAAGTGGAGGTGTGTAGTGATGCACAGTAAGGGCGTGACCAAGCCATTACACCTTATGCAGATCTGGATGCAGCTGTGGAAAAGCCCTGTTTACATCAAAACATTTGCACCATCCACAGGTCTAAGCTCAGGGGCTGGCAATCCACAACCGATTTCAAGCTGTGCGTTTGTACTTCACACTGTAAACACAAGTCTAGGGTTGACAGATGTTATATATACAGTTCCCAAAAAATGGTTCAAATTTTTTTTAAAGAAACATTAATTTCTATTATTTTAATGTGTTTACATCGCTACTGAATTAGTCTCACTGGAAATTACACTGATCTCCATGCGACTTCCGTGCGCACGGAGATATGTTAATTGGCACGTAGCAGAGGGGAGAGAGTGCCCCTGTCACTCCCCTCTTTCAGGAGGAGTCATGGACACTTATGTGCCCGGAAGCCCATCTTAACCACGTCCGCACGGATCTACGTCTACACGGATTTATGGATTTGGCTTACATGTCAAGGGAACTTACGCAATAGACTTGTGCAATGTATATGGACACTTAGCTGTATTGAGCCAGTCTGTTTTGTGCCTGTATGTTATGAGCCATACTAGATGGTGATCCAGAAGTGCGGAACTAGCGAGTTGTGGACCCAGGTGCAAAAATGATATTCCAGGTAAACCGGTGGGGAGCTTCGGCGGTGCGGTGATGACAGCTGTGGGCCCTTGTATCAACATGGGCCCCGGTGCCGCTGCACCTGTTGCACCAATGGTAGTTCCGCCCTTGTTAGGATCTCATACATCGCAGCTATAATTGCTGCCCGCATGGGCGACCATTGGCTTTAAGATCAACACCGTAATATGCAGTTAGATGTAATAGTGTTTCTTGGACAGTAGTCTTTCCCAAAGTTGTACCTGCCTGTAGCCTCTGAAACTAGTCATAAATACAAACTAACCCACATAATAAGAGTGTCCCCATAAATTGCTCTATAAAAGAATAGATTTATGCATTATCAAAGTCATCACATTAAGATATCTATTTGTAGTGGGTGCCGGCATATTATACAGCATTAAATATTTGATGCTGGTATTCAGCAATACTGACTTTTATGTCAATCCTTGATGCTGTTTAAGCCCTTCTTTGATCATGTAGGTCTTCTTCTGTACATCATGACAAAGCTTTTATAACTGCAGGATATTCAGTATTCTTGTCTTTGTACATACCAGAGACCCATTCTGAATGATCATAGCTGGGAGTCATGGAGCTGCTAAGTGCAAATGGTCATTTATAGAGGATTGCCAACTGCAGAAAGCAATTCATTTTGTGAACAAACTAAGCTCTCCTGTTTGATGAATTGCCTCTCCATGTGTCCCACAGAGAGCGTATAGGATGTTGGAGTTCTAAATAATTACTGATTTCTTCTATCCAGTCTTATGTAACAGAAAGCTGAGATATAGGTACAATATGAAATAAACAACCTGCCTCTATATGCTTGATAAATATACAACTAATCTTCAGCAAGGAGGTGGAGGAAATTGCATTTTGCATTCACATAATCTCAAGATGAGGAGTTCAGTTCTGTATACAATTGTCTAATATACAGGACAAGACATTTTAACTTCAGTCTAGCAGAAGGTCCTACTTAAGCCAAATATATAGGGCCGGATGAAGAATGAAGACAAGCAGCTGACTTACATAAGTGAGCTTTGCATGTGCAGTACCACAAATTCCGCATTGGAAAGCAGCTGACCGATACTGTGTTCCATGCAGAATTCAGTCTCCCCATCGGGATCAGGCCCACTCACCATGTGTGTGAGATATGCATGGGGGGGGACGACATAGGCATTTAAATTGTAAGCCCGAATGTACAACCCAGAATAGTTAAGGCAGGGTGCAGGCCTCCGGAATGACCTTCCACACGGTGGGTTGTACTGATCTCCTCCGTACTGATCCAGCCTTCACTTGACAGGTGAACCAGATTACTCCACACCCTAAGCATGACTGGAAACATACAATGGAACACCATATGGATTTGCAGTTATGGAAGAGCAGTGTGAGGGACAGCAGATGTGATGGATCAGTCAACATGTCCGATTGTTGCCACATGGCCTGCTCTAACAGTAGATCCACTATTACCCATGCACCAAATGTGGCTATCCACACAAGTGGCTATATAGAACACTGATATAATGCTGCTCAAGTCAAATAAATGTTCCCAACCTAGATTTAAGTTACATACAAGCCAGCAGCAAGTACACAAGGTGATATTAATTCCCTGAGGGTAAAGCTCACGTAGCTATAGACATCCTAAACACAGATATTTAAAGATTTAATATTTGCTATGAGGAGTCAGCGTATTTTCAAATTATGTAACAGTTCATGGCAGGAGAATGAGTAAACATAGGCTTTGTATGCAAATAGAGTATACTTAGACTGGGTAAATTAAACTTTATTAAAACATATCTCCTTAAAATGTGTTTGCTGTCGAAAGAATGGGGAAACAAGTCCCTGGCATTAACCATCTGTTCCAGATATTTATTTATTTTATCATTTGCTACCAAGAGCATCTAATTATGAATTCCAGCGGAATCATAAAACTGAAATTGTTTCGTTTTTTTACAGCCCATAAAAATCTAATCTAAAACGCCGTGCAGATTATTGATACCTGATTTTGGACCCAAAAATAAAATTATCATTAAAAAAAAGAAAAAAAAATCAAGAAAGGAAAGTAGTTTTCTGTTGTGTATTACTGCTAGTTTTTGGAGATATCTGCAGTAAAACGGAGAGCACAAAATATTCATTTACAGCTATAACAATAAAAACCCTCCCACATTTTTATTGTAGATAGACTATAAAAACATTTCAGTCCTGACCCAAGAGCTTACAGCTCTATCCCTGTGCCTAAGGCAAAGTGAGACTTAATGACATTGTAAATTATCATAAAGAATTTTTATTATTTTACCATATATTAATGGCAGCTGGGGGACTCATCAAATATTTAAGGGAGGTTCGTTCATAGTTGGTGGAAAGAACACGTGCAATCATAGGGTCTGATAAATCATTTACATATGACTCGCTCAACCTTTTGCATTGTCACTTCTGACATCTGTATGATATATGTTCTCAAATTAATAAATAAAAGCAGTTACGCTTCACAATACTTTACTAAGTCCCTAGTGTGGCGCGGCAGAATACACAATTGCAGTATTAAACATGCCCTGTATGCAAATGCGGGTTTCGATTGGTTGTTGATCTGCGATGTAGGGGAGATGTGACAGGAGAAGAGAGAACCTGGGGATAATGATGCTGTGCAATGTGGAAGACGACCTTATAAAATAACTATCTGCAATTTATTATTTGCAAAGAAACTGCAACAATGTTAAACAGGGAATGGCGCATAAGCCTGACAGTCAGTTTGCTGCTATTCATACACTTGACATTAGGTGGACAGTGTAAGAATGTGGACAAAATTGATTTTGAGAGGGATGTGTTCCTAACAACACAAAGGCCGCTTTTATTGATTTTAATGTTATTGGCAGTTAAATGGCAGAGAAGGTCTGCAACCCAACCCTGAATCTTATCCTAAGCAAAGCCTAACCCTAACCCTAACCCTAATGCTAACTGCAATCTAATCCTAGCCTAGTATTAAGGTACTTTAATCCGGGTACTTACCTGTAGATGCCGGGTCCCAATTGAGCTCCTGGAAAGCAACTTCATGGCGCTGCTGGAAAAGGGACCAAGGACCCCATAGGGCCAAGGGATTCATAAACAGCAGGCAGGTGCTTGGTTAGACATCCAGCAAGCAAAGGGGTTAAATTTAGGGGTGGGTTAGTTAGGAGTTAGCTAGGATGAGTAAGGGGTGGGATCTGGGTAAGTGGGGGGGAGTTAAGTGGTTTACTTATAGGACCAGTTGAGGGGGAGTGGGGAACTCAAGTTAGGAAAGTCACCCACCCTCCCTCCCTGTAAAGCTTAAGTTCTGTGTTATTAATTTTTTCCTTTCAGACGGAGCATGGTTGGCGGTAGCAGTGGAGGGTTTAGCAAATAAGGTTGGCGCAGGGGGTTTGTTGATGTATGGTGGGAGCGGGGGTAGTCTGATCCGATGGCTACACAACCATTGGGCGAGGGCGCCAGAACCGCCACGGTCAGGCCCTACTAGGAACAGGCCGAGTGTATAGGCTAGGGGGCGCCGAGGTCAAGGTTGTGGACCTCTGTAGAAGTTACATTTGCTGAGCCTCCCACTGCTATTGGGCCACCTAAGTCCTTTATACTGGCGTGACTAAGTCAGCCAGTTAGGTGAATCATTAATCAATTCAATCTGGTCCAATTTAATAAATACCGTGTTCCCTATTTAAACCCAGCTATATGGTTCGTCTCTTTATTTCATTATGGTGTAATTGCGTGATGGATGGATGACTGAGCGCTGTGCCGTTTGATGTTTAATGACGGTCAAAGAAAAGATGTCGAGCACCAGTCTGTAAGTTTATAGCTTTCCATCGTGTCCCGCAAACCATAGAAACAAAGAAACAGAATGTGATGGGAAATAAGAGCCACTTACAGTCTGATGAATTCTTTTTCTTTTTTTATCTTACTGAACTTAGACCTAATTCACTCGCTATTATTGTAAGATTTCGGATATCCTTATATTTAACCCATGTATGCATAGGCGTATCTATAATGGGTGCAGGGTGTGCAGCGCACATGGACCCCTCAGAACAGGGGGCCCTGTGGCATGCATCCTGCACCCTGGGTTGACAGGGGAAGTGCGGCCAATCAGCATCTATTTCTTTCCTCTAAGATCTTCTGGAAGGAAGAAATAGATGCCAAATTAGTCCCACATACCCTTTTGCAGGCTGAAAAGGGGCTGGGCTTAACGTCGCTGTAAGCCCCGTCCCTTTTTGGCACACAAATCGGGACCGTCCTGTCTCAGGTAAGGGAAGGGGGGGCCCATGCGCAAATCCTGCACATTGCTTACATTGTCCTGCTGTGTTAGCCTCCACCACCTCTGGTAAGTTCTACCACAAATGGAACCAGCATTTAAAGACTGCAGTTTCACACTCTATTATTTATTATAATGTTATAATTATCTACACATATACACTTTTATAATTCATTATGGACCAGATACAAAAACCTAATTTTTCAACATTCGGAAATCCAAACACAGGATGCGTTGTGATCCGCTATGGGAGACCAGCTGTATCCAGACATCCAAGTGATCACAATGCTAAACAGTTCCCTCGCACAGACGATCATCCGAAATCCATGCCCAATATTATGTTTTCTGACTTTTGCAAATTTGGAAGTCTGGGTTGCTATGCAGTCCTGTAGCGCGCCTATACTATACATTGTGATATTAAGTCCCGCACACTTGTGAGCACAACTTGGCGCCCATGTTAGAAACTGTCAGAAATGTGTGGAAATTCTGGATTGTGTGGACTGTGTACCGATTGGGTACATTGTCCTCTGTAGGAGAGGGGAGGGATACAGATTGTACAGTTAAGGCTGACTGCAGCCCTTATTTACATTCCACACATCTGCACCACTCCCATTTTACTTGAGAACATTGCAGAAATTTAGGCATAGGCATGATCTGGCGTAAATCCGAACAAATTCCTGTGGGTAATATTGTATGCAACAGGAATTAGACTTTAGACATTCACTGCTGTAGTGCTCTGGATCCGGTTATATAGAAGCATAGAAAGTGACGGGAGATTAGAGCCATATGGCCCATCCAGTCTGTCCGGTTGTTTATTTAAAACTATACTGAACCTAGACCCTATTTACCCTCACATTTCCTCTTAATCTACCACCCTCCAGCTTATATTCATGCCCTCGTGTTCTATTACACCTCTTCCTTTGAAAAATGCCCCCTCCTCTAGCTGGTCACAACCCTTGATACATGTGAAAGCTGCTATCATGTCCCCGCCTTCTCTGCTCCAATCTATACATGTTTAGTTCCTCTAGCCTTTCTTGGCATGTTGTGTGACACAGGCCATGGACCATTTTAGTTGCTTGTCCTTGCACAGTCTCTAATTTGCTTTTGTCTGTCTGGAGATATGGCCTCCAGAACTTAACACAGTATTCTCGGTGAGGTTGAACCAATGATCTATTAAGGGGCATCACTACTTCTCTCTTTCTTCTACTAACTCCTCTCCCTATGCAACAAAGCATCTGACCTGCCTTTCTCATTGCTTTGTTACATTGATTGGCTACCTTTAAGTCACATGAAATAATGACTCCTAGATCCCTTTCCTCCTCAGTAGTTTCTAATGTAATGCCATTAATGATATACTTTTGGGTTTTTGTGCCCCTAGTGCATGATTTTGCATTTTTTGGCATTACACTGCAGTTGCCACACTATTGACCATTCATCCAGTCTACCTAGATCATCCCTCATTTTCTGTACCCCTCGTGGCGTGTCTACCCAGGTTAAATATCTTTGTGTCATTTGCAAAAAAACATATTTTCCCCTCGATACCACAGGCAATATCTCCTATAATGATATTAAATAGCACTGGTCCAAGTACAGAACCCTGGGGTACTCCACTGGTTACCTTACCATCCCCAGAAGGGATTTCATTTACTACAACCCTCTGTTGTCTATCCTGTAACCAAGATCGTATCCATGCAACTATCTTTAAGTCTATCCATGCAACTACCTTAAGTCTATTCATGCAACTACCTTTAAGTCTATCCATGCAACTACCTTTAAGTCCAATCCCAGCTTATTTAACAGTCTTCAATGTGGCACAGTGTCAAGCCTTGCTAAAATCTAGATAAGCTATGTCTACCCTATGTCTAAGCAATGTGTTCCCCACCTTAACATTTCCGGATTGTTTCTTCCCCCTCCAGCAGTCAGATTCACTACCAGGACAGATCTGGATTCCTAATTCATATTTGCATGCACCACATTCCCAAAGTGGCTGTTTTCCAATCCTATTGATCCTAGTGATCAGAGTACACTGTCTTTGCATAATTTAGGATCTGGTCCTAATTTCTTAATCTGTAAATCTTGTGTCTTTTTTTTTTTCTCAAAAATTCGAAATCAATCAAAATAAGGGGAAATTGGTCCAGATTACACAATCTACGTACAGAAATGGTACATAGATAGCGTATATAAGCTATAACACATGCGTAGTAGCTCAATTCTAAAATCAATGTACATAAGACGAAAACCACGTGACTGTGAATCCAGACCATTGTTTCTTCCATATCTTCTATGTGTCTTGACTCAATGGGCCTGATCCAGACCTATGCCCGCCGTGCTAGCTACGGCGGGCGTAAGATCGGCTGAAAAGCCAATCTGCGCATGTACGCTCAGCGCTACATCGTAGGTCTGGATCAGCCCCAATGGCTCAACATTTCTTATTTTTAGAATTCAGGCAAAACCATGGTAAAAGGTAACTGAGGACTAGACTCCAGTCTTAAGACCTGCACAACATTAGAATAAAATATCTCCAAGCCACATCCAATTTGTAGGTTGAACACGGAATTATTCAATTAAAGGTGTAAGCCATGAGAAGTAGACCCTTAGCTGTCAATTCATCATATTATGGTACAAATAAAGCTACAGTATATTGTGGGATATGATATTTGGATTTATTGTAAAAGTTAGAGTTAAATCACTGTGTGGCCATCTAGATATTCCATTCCTTAAACATTGACTTGGAACTATCATTCATATATAAAGTGTGTAAAACAGCTGTTGGCCGGGAAAACATTTTTTCTTTTCACTGTGTTTCCACAATGTCACTGTTGAAACCTATTTTATATGAAACTAAATAGAACACGTCAAATTTACCTATGTTCAGAAATGCCGGAACAGAACTGGATATTAATGGGCATGCTAAACTTGCGTAGACGTGTTCTGCAGAATCCCGGAATGTCCCAAAGCCTGGCATGTGACTACACAGCCCTCTCTCCCTACAGAAGCACTGTCAGCTGCTGGCAGGTTTTTTATAAATACACTAAACGCTGTTTATAAACACTTGCAGGGAGGATAGCACTCAGCAGTCAATTCATTTTTACATCTAGGGGGCCCCCTCTGTCAACACTTATGTCTCTGTACCTTCATCTACACAGTTTATTCTGGTTTGTATCTTGGTGCACAGGGGGTTTGGTCAGTATGGGATGGATTATTGTTGAGAGGCATTTGACATAAGTATACCCTCCCTCTCCCCCTATCTCTCTCTCTCTCTCTCTCTTTTTCTCTCTCTTTTTCTCTATCTCTCTCTCTCTCTCTTTCTCTTTCTCTATCTCTGTCTCTCTGTAAACTTCCTATTTGAGATGCAGTGATGGCTATCTCATTTATCTATCCCCAGAGTGTGGCTGCCATCTCTTATGTCTCCACTGATTTATGCAGCCTATGAATTCACTAGGGACCAGTCTAATCACTTAGTTACTTTAATAGAGGAAAAAACAAGAACAAAAAAACCCAAGGTATCTTTTACTAAGAAGAGTGAGTCTTCAGAGGAATATTTGAAATGTTAAATCTCCATGCTATTGGTGTCAGCACTGCCTTATCTGCTAAGAAGCTAATATCGTTTTATCTGAAAATAACATAAGAAATAGATGCTGCCCCGGGAGGTTGAAAGTGCACGGAAGGAGCTGGTATAATACAATGCATTTTTCTTGTTCTTTAATGCTGGCAATTTAGCCTGCATATCACCAATACAGCTTTAATAGAACAAGTACTGTATCATTATGGAACCCACAAGGAAACAAATGAGATGCTCCGTTTGACAAATATGATGCACAGGCTGCATACAAATCCCAGTAACTGAGGAAATGGTTGTTTTATACAGAGATAGCGAGAGCAGCGGAATAGATGAGTAAATATCTTTTGCTGTATAAATAAATGTTCGAGGGAAGCCTGTAACCTTCTATTGACCCAGACGGTGAATTAAAGCCATATCAGAAAATAACATTCCAATTCCTCGGAGATTAGGTAGAGGTAATAGAGAAGTGTTTTACCAAATAGAACCTATAAAGGCGGCAGTCACAGGAGAAGAAAAAATAAAGCCTGCAGGGAGATTAATATTATGTTTCCTGCACTCCTCTCTCCAGCATGGGAGGTGCCAGACTACCACATGATGTCACAAACACCAGGCATACATACACATATGCAAAGTTTACATACACATGTACTATAATACATTTACTAGCTGTAAAATCATACATTGACGGTATGGGAGTAGGGATGGGAGGTGGGAATGTGGGTGTGGCCTTATCTTTGAAAAGGTGTGTGATAGAGCTAAGCAAGACCCTCAGCCGTACCTTTAATGGTTTGGAACAGAGTCTAATGGCTGGGAGAAAGACAGATCTGGAGGGTAATATAAGAATAGTCAGTAATAGACAATAACCAGTCAGGCAGAAACCAAGTATCAAGGGGGTAAGACAAATGTGGAGTCAGGTACAAGACAGTTGTGAGACACAAGTAGGCAATAAGGAATGGGAACCAACAGGACTAGATCACGGACAGGGGGCCGTGTTCAGAGAACCACATTATCGGCGACTTCCGTGCATATTTTTAGGTATGATTAAACTGCGCATGCCTAGTAACTATTTATACGCAGTCAATGTAGACTATACGCGCGGAAGTGCCTAGCAGATGGACTTGGGAATCGGACGTAGGAAATTCCGCACGAAACTCCCACGGAAAAATACGCACGGAGGAATTTACATAGAAATGGGCGGGGGGCATTTAAATAAAAGGGGAGTGGGCGTGATTACAAAGATACGCACGGGCGGAGGACACATACGCTCCTAAATGGCAGCGGAGAGTTAGGGATAGTCTATGGAGGCGGAAGTCTCCGACAGGACAGATTAGCAAGGGGAGTGACTGGGGTTTTGGTGGGTGTAACTCGCTCCGTCCATGCGTATATTTGCACTCCGATCGCAGCACGGAAGTTTGAATCCGGAAGCACAATAATCTGGCAAGGCGGAAGTGAAAGGGCAGGGTTTATATAGACAGAGGGGGGAGGGGCTAGAACATCAGGTAGAAACTAGACAGTGGGCCGTATTCAGAGATGCGTTCCTTTAAAGGTAATTATACGCACCTACGGCGCAGGCCAAGCCCCCTCTCGCCCATGACACTTCCATCTCCATAACATGCTGTCGCCCACTTACGAGTGCCTTAGACCACTCTGTTCCTTCCAGGGTGCATTTGTGAACGTATATAGCCTCCGTCCATGTGATTCATTAAAACCGCGCTTCCATGCGTTCATTTAAATGCCTCCCACCCACTTTTATGTAAATTTCTACGTGCGACGGAGATGCGTGCCTATGTCCCCACGTGTGATTCACATGTGCGACCGTGAGGCACTTACAATTGTATTGTCTACGTAGACAACGTAAATAAAGTTACTACGCATGCGCAGTTGATTGAATCGCAAAAATACACATGGACGAACACTAAAAAACGCATCTCTGAATACGGTCCAGTGTCTGGACAGAAAGAGGATAAAAGGAGCTGTCCAGCAGCCAGAATAGCTCAGTCAGTCAAGGGGCAACTTCAGAGTCAAGTCAGAGAGCTTGAGATCTCTCCTCTGTATAAAATGGCAGTGTGCACAGCAAATATTCATTGCTTCTCTGAACAGAGGCCAATTGTCGAAGAACCCTAAATGCAGTTGTGTGGTATGGTAAAATATGTGAAGATGGGTGTACGGTAAGGCTCAGATCAGATTTCACTCATTCTTGTCTTCTGCATCTAGGCACACATTGCTGCTACCCATAACACACAGCTTCTCTATCAAAGCTTTCCAACAGGGGTCTGGATTGTGTTTGCAAGTGGTCGTGACTTGATGTTACATAGTACAATATAGGCGTGCTAGCAGACAACATACAGAATTAGGTCCGGATTCACATCCGTACGTTGTTTTAAGAATTGAGCTACTACGCATGTGTAGTAGCTTATTTCCGCTATCTACATACCATTTCTGTATGTAGATTGCGTAAGCGCAGTCTANACAGGGGTCTGTGTTTGCAAGTGGTCGTGACTTGATGTTACATAGTACAATATAGGCGTGCTAGCAGACAACATACAGAATTAGGTCCGGATTCACATCCGTACGTTGTTTTAAGAATTGAATTGATACGCATGTGTAGTAGCTTATTTCCGCTATCTACATACCATTTCTGTATGTAGATTGCG
>WWET01000485.1:340144-351687 GCA_011038615.1 Limnodynastes dumerilii
ATATTCCTGATAGCTGCAAGAGTTACGCTGGTAGGGAAGAGGTGAGGCTGTCAATGTAAAACATTGCAACATACTACTCACACTCATACATGAAGTCATGTGCTTCCTGTTATTTTTTGTACTTATGCAAACATGTCTATCAGCTGGACTTGGAATGTGATATTTGATGTTTGTTTATTTGTATTAATGATGAAAATACCAATAAAAACATTGAAACAAAGAAAAAAAAAATAAGTGCAATAATGCAATAGTTATATTATGTTTTGGCATAGAAAATTGCAACAAAATACAGTATAGAAGATGTGATTGTAATAGAATTAATGTTATTTTTCCCTCACCAGTTCCTTTGCGTACCAGCAGAAAATCAAAGTAAACTCCAATGCCTGTGTAACAATGGTTCTATTGTAGCGGGTGGGTGGTAAGACTGCACTGGGTATTTCCAGTTTCTGTAGATCAGAGGATCAGCTGTGAGCAGGAACTTTTATTGTACGGTAAAAAACAAAACTAGATTAAATAACAGAACTGTAAAGTCAGGGTTGCCGACTGTTGCCAGCTTCCCTTCATGAGATCCGGAGGGAAGCTAGCGATGCATGCAGGGGCAGGGCTTAATGATTCAATTTATGCAAATCGCGTCATTAAACTCCTCCCCCTAACAAATACTCATCCGTTTTAGTCGAAATAGGGATCGGGACGGGGCTTGATGGCGTAAATTGTGTCATCAAGTCCCTTCCTGTCCCTAGCAACACTAGTATACTAGTGTTTGCTAGGCAGCGGGGCAGGACTTGAGGCCCGTGGTTTCATGGAAACCAAATTATGGTCGCGTGTGTAAGACGGCCGTAGTTCAGGTTCCGGCCCAATGTATATACAATAAAATTTATTTAAAAACACACAATAAAAAACATATAGTCGCATGGGTAATCAATGCATTTCAACAAATGAATTTGCTCAAAGCCCAATAAAAAAATAGAGTGACAAAGAGTGGTGCAATGCTGTTGATAGCATGGATAAAACACCTGATTATAAATGTCAAATACTAAATATTGAGCACGGATAGGGGTCTCATTAGATGTATAATGCAATAACAACCGGAGATTCAGCACGGATGAACAGTGCACCGATGAACAGATGGTATAAGCAATAATCTTTGACCAAGTGAGCTGCCAAAATGTTGGGTAACACAAAGTCTATGCGCTGCTTGAGAATAAAGAAATAAAACAATGGGACAGTGCTGGATTTCTGACCACCAGAGATGAGAGAACTGGAGATACAGCACGGGGAGCCATGCACTGATGAACTGGTGGTACTGGTGCACGGCTCCCCATGCTGTATCTCCAGTTTCTTCATTCCCCAGCTGAATGCATTGCATCAGTCCTGCTGCCAACAGAGGAGTTGAGTTGGGGGACCGGATTCCTACTGACCCTGAAATTCCATAGGACGACAGTCTCAGCTGTGGAAGCTATTGTACATAATTTGTGATCCACAACCACGCATGTAGGAGAGCAGAACTTCTGTACTTCCAGTGATTTCCATACAGTTGTTAAGGTAGCCCCTGCTGTCAGTGCTCTGTCACCACAAGTGGGTGTTGTTACATTGCAAATGCTCGTATTTCTGGATAGTGCAGCTAATCGCTTGAGGATACATCCGAATCTTGTACTCGCATAAATATTGTAGTTCCGGCCCTTATAGCATGTAACAAGTCAACAAACACAATAAGTAACATTCCTTTGCTGAGTTGAATATGTTTTTGTGATAGATTTTAATATTATCAGTTGTCAAATGGGTACTACAACCATAAATGATTAGTATTTACTGTTAAATTTAAGTGACCACAAGTGATAATCCTTTGATCTCATTCAAACTACAATCAGCTAAAACATATGAGGCTTAGTTTAAATTGAAACGTTTCTGTCATTTTAAATCCATATGATGAATGAAAATAAAAGTGTAACAAGTTATTAACCACAAAAATATCCCAAATCAGTCATTTACATAACACAAAAATACTATGTAGCAGCCTTTTATGGGTAATCATTGTCTAAAGACTGTAATGTGAGGAAGCCAAGTGAATTATTGGGAAGCAAAATTCTGAGCTAATGGTAGAAGAATCTGGCCTCTGCAGGCTGGCAGCCCTGAATTCAACTCTTTCTTTAGCTTGTCCGGATGGTGAAGCAATTCTGAATATTTAAGGGGAAGGCGGTGGTTCAATAATTTGCATATGTTGAATAATTAGTTGTCTTGATGATATTACTGTGTGACTTGAGCAGGATCCATGTTTTTGTACAACATATGAAATAAATATATGGAGGATGCTAAAAGAAAAAAATGACCAATTAAAGAAAATATGGAGAAACAGTTAAAAAGTTCCACTCACTTGACTTCACAGTTATCACAATAAATGTCTATACAGACCATGGGCCGTATTCAGAGAACCGTTTTCTTTATGTACGCAATTATACGCACGGCCGGAGCAAGGAAACACCCACCAACAACCCCGACACTGCCCTCTCCTGGACGTGCGGTCGGAGACTTAAGAGTCCCTTAACCACTCTGTTCCTTCTGTGTGTACTTACGTGCGTATATGTGCTCCGTCCATGCGATTCTTTATAACCCCGCCTCTAGCGAATTTATAGCCATCAATTGCATAACAAAAAATATAAAAGCTTTATATATTGGACTGGATTCACTCTTGCGAGTATGATGTGTATCCGCCCCCACTTCTCCGGTCCCCTCCCCCCCCTCAGTTTTTAGGTACCTTATGGCATTTACTAGTGTCATAGGGCTACCTTACCTAACCGTACGGAGTTTGCTTCTTAAAAAATGGAAACTCTGCGCGGACATTGGGGCTGATCCAGACCTACAGCCACTGCACTAGTTACAGCGGCCGTATGCGTATATTGCCTGGCATAATCCATGGCTCTGTGAGCCAAGGATCTAGTGCCCGTAACTACAGCATAGGCGGGGGGAGGGAAATTAAGAAGGGAGGGCTGGGTTAGGGGTATTCCGGCGTAATTACCCACTGTTACACTGGCTGAAGTTAAGGTAGCCTTCAGGCGGCATAACAATGGGTAAGTACGCTGGGACAGGGGGAGTGTCGGGGGGATTGCTTATGAGCTACGCTGACTGTACTTACAAAGTATGGCACAGTATAGCTCTGGATCTACCCCATTGCCTCTCTGTGCCTCCCCCCCGGATAATCTAAATCCCTCCCCCCACCTACGTCTACCTAATCACTCCCCTCCTCTTAAGGCCACCTCTTTCTAACAAAACTACACCGTGTGGTCTTTAAATATATGCACCTAAGAAGCAGAGGCTTCTTAGGTGTAAACACGGGCCATTGTGTCAATGAGGGTGGTTTGCCACAGGGGAGTTATAGAGAGCCTTGTGATATTGCTAGTAGGCTGCAGCTACACAAAGGGTTAAGTCTTCTCACACTCTGTCACACAGGCAGAAGACCTAAGTCTAATTAGTTAGTGCTGCAGAGGAGAACTTATATAGCTAGTCAAGAGGGCTTTACCTTAATGATACAAGTTGAGAGACACTGGGGCTGATCCAGAGTTTTGGAGTAAGGACAAAAACAGGTGCAAGCGTACAGCTCAGATAAACCATTTTGCAAAGTAAAGGGTGCTAATTACTTTGAAATCTTTTGCATGCAGAGAAATACTTTTACATATAGATTTCAAATACTGCATAGATTTATGTTTAAGCTACATAATAGAGTTGAGTTAAGAAACTTCACATCTCAATTCTAATTCTGGTTTCACAATTTAAAATTGCCTCCCCTTGCAGTTCAACATGGTATTTCTCAGGTCAACATCTGCACCTAAAAAAGGTGTCAGTGCAACTCTGAATCAGCCCCGCTTTGTCACTGTTCTCTTAATCACCTTAATCACAGGTGTTTTTCAGTGAGCCGGCATGCAGGCTGTCTGGCCTAAAGACACAGAATAGATATAGTGGATGGAGTTTGCCCACTTTCTTCTATTTCCAAACCCAGAAACCAATGATGCCTTTATAGCAAATCTAAAATGGCTCTACAGTCAGCATGAACCACACCACTCAGCAACATACAGGCAATCATCTTGGGATTTTATCATATCAGACCTAATCAGTTACTCTTGGCATATAAGTTCAATTATGTATGATGGTCGCCCATTATTATTAGTATTTTATGTTAACATATTTTCCTAAAGTATGTTAAGTAAAGTTTTCTTTCCATAACCATAGCAATGAGTATGAAATGATGACATGATGTCATGGCACAATCCACTGAACTGGTATAAGGAGGTAATGGCAATGGGCCAGATACACACTTCTTATTTGTTGTGTTGCATGCCATCATGCTGTTTATAGCGGCATGTAGGTCTTACAAGCGAGCCAGCTCAGCCACATGGAACGCTACCTCTTTGTTCAAGCGGCATGCTTGCTGTCTTCTGATTGGTGTCCTGGTTGCTTAGTTACAGCCAGGACAATCCACCAATCAGAGATAGGAGGTGTGATGGCTGCTGAACAATAGCAGGACAGCAGCCTCTATTTATAATGGGCCGCAGTAGTACACACTTAGCGTTAGATTTTCTGATGCCAGGTGCCACAACCTACTAGCAGCTCAGTCTGTCCCCACCATCAGGGGCTTCATTGAACACCAGACTCCTAGTTAGACTCTGTGCCCTGGTTGGTGGCAATGAGTGAGGTTCTCCTGTACGATGGTCTTTATTTCTAAAGACCTATTGTACTACAGCTGAATGCAGACTGTTGGCAATTGCTGGCAGTCTGCAATTTATGAAGTGGCGGAGATGCAACTCCTAGAATCGCGAAGACTCCTCCCTACCCTAACCCTGACCCTCCTTTTCCCATATCAAACCCTAACCTTCCACTTTTTCATCCTTAACCCTAACCCTCCATCATCCGCAGCCTAACCCTAACCCTCCATCTTCTGCAGCTTAACCCTAACCTTTCTCTTAAGCCCTACCCATAACCTTATAGAAATTAGTTCCTGTTCCCAATAGAAAATTTCTATTCTCAGCCTATTTCAAACAATGATACAGACACCATTCAGCTGGTGGCTGTATCTGTATCATGTTCAAAAATCTTGCCGGATCGGCAACCGTATTCTGGTGGTAACATCCCCATACAAAAGATATGAATAAACACACAAGTGGTGGGCCATACTATTTAGACATCTGTGCATTAATTTCTTCATTACTCCAACTTACACAGATAGACCTAGGACAGCCAGGGTCTACCTTAAGAGAAAATAAAGATAAGATGGCGCCCCAATGACTAAGCAGCCACTTGCACTCAGAATACCTCTAATCTGAATAAGCAGACCAAAAAGAATAGTGCTGGACACTATATATTAAATGAAACACAATATATATCGATCGGATGGTGAATAATAAATACAAATACATTTAAACTAAAAGTAATCACTAAATAAGGTGGATCAATGTTACACTATAATAATACTATTTAAATCTAATATCTAAAAAAAACTTGATGGAGATCTAAAATATTGACAGGGGATGTTCACAAAAAAAAGATGGATGATATAAAGTGATATAGGACAATAATAAATTCAAGAAAAAGTGACTAAGTAAGTAAATAAGTGAATTTGTCTGATAACATACAGATAATAAAATAAATGAATAAGTAAAGTGGAAATGTAAAACAATAAATAACGATAAATCCAATCAGAGAAAAAAATAAAAAATAAGTGAATAAAAATCAAGGTAATATATCCTAAAATAACCGGTGTCTACCGAATGGGGATCAGAAATTTCCAGGAGTGGAAAATCAGTCCCCAATAGTTAAACAGAGCAAGCTGACGTACGTAATGGATTCATGTATGTAACGGCCTGACTCGGCCCATACTGTCTGATTTAAATGCCTCCCTCCGCCTCCAAAGCGTAACCATGGGTGTCGTATGGATGCTCCCATCGCTTCATTTGTATTTACGCTGATGGTTCAGAGTTACGTGGCGTCACATCTGCCGCACGCATGCGCAGTAAATACAAATAGGTGATTTTACATCAGTGGCTAGTGTAAAAACGCTAACGTACTTAGGTCTGGATCTACCCCTTTATCCTTAAGGCCCCCATTGCCTCAAAAGAGTTCCAATGAGGAGTACTGGGTGGACTACGGTAAGTAATTCTGGTAAAAGGCTCCATATGTGCAAGGGCATATTTCACAAGCTGTGCCCTTGAAAAACTCATATGCTGCATTTGAAGGGCTGAAGAGCACTATAACAGGTAATACACAACATGAGGTGATGAGGAAATCTGGTGACTCTTGTGGCAGGAAAAGGGAATCCCCAAAAAGGACTGCTCTTCTTGTGGCAGATTCTATTGTGTGATGTATTGAGTTGCATAGTTGATAAGGTTGAAAAAAGACAACAGTCCATCAAGTTCAACCTATTTTGGATCTCCTGCGATCCCTATCTTTATATTTGAAGTTAATCCATATAAAGCAACCTCCAAACTGTTGCAATTATAAAAAATAAATAAATGAATAAATGCCCCCCCCCCCATGTCCTGTGTACAGTCCTTGGGGTAAAAAGTTCCTTTGAAAGTTCTCTGTATTGACCCATGATGTATTTGTATATATAGATCATATCTCTTCTTAGACGCCTCTTTTCTAAAGTAAACATGTCTAAACTGGCTAGCCTTTCCTCATAGCTCAATGACTCCATACCCTTTATCAATTTTTTCGCCCTTCTCTGAACCCTTTCTAGTTCCAAAATGTATTTTTTTTTATGGATTGGTGCCCAGAACTTAACTGCATATTCGAGATGAGGCTTTACCAATGATTTATATAGTGGCAAAATTCCACGGTCTTCCCTTTCATCTATGCTCCTTTTTATGCATACTAATACTTTATTGACCCTTGCATCTACTGCTTGACATTGAGCACTATTGCTAAGTCTGTTGTTCACAAGCACTCCCAAATCCTTCTCCATTAAAGATTCTCCTAAATTTACCCCATTTAATTTATGGATTACATGCTTGTTTTTGATCCCTAAATGCATAATCTTACATTTATCTATGTTAAACCTCATCTTCCATTTGCCCGCCCAATTCTCCAGTTTACTCAAGTTCCTCTGCAAAGACGCTACATCTTGCTCAGATTCTATTACCTTACATTACTTACTTACTTTAGTGTCATCTGCAAAATGGAAAACTTGCCCTCTAAACCATCACCAAGGTCATTAATAAATATATTAAAAAGGAGTGGTCCCAGCACAGAACCTTGAGTTACACCGCTTAAAACTTTTGACCAATTAGAATAAGTTCCATTTATCACAACTCTCTGTTCCCTATTCTCCAACCAGATTTTGATCCAAGTACAAATGTTGTTTCCTAGACCCAGTTTCCTTATTTTGTGGACCAATCTATTGTGTGGCACTGTATAAAAAAAAAAAGGTTCTGTCACATAAAGTGCTTGCTGGGAACTACAGCTCCATGAGATAATAAGGGCACTTTAAAAATTATAAAGAGAGCGATCAAGGTAGGGGAGGTTGATGTCACTACCCACTTTAGGACAAATGACCTGGCCAATGCTGGAGTTGGTTGTAAAGTTAAGAACTGCCCTTAAGCAGTTTGCGTCAAGCAGCTTGCAAGTCTGGGTTTTTTCTAGCACTGCGCATGCCAGATGTTATGCAACAGATCTCCTGATTGTGAGTCAGAAATTCCATATATTAGCCACCATTGCAGAGGCTATGCACACAATTTCTTAGTAAATCTGGATCGGGTCCATAGTTACTACTGCAGATAATAAATGTAATACTAGTCACATACAACTTTGCTTTTCATGGAATGAGTGACAACCAATGACTACAGCAAGGAAATTTTGACCCTTCATGACTGAACTGCTGTGAAAATATGACCCAGTTGTGAATGATCAATGACTAATACCCCATTCCACAACAGTCACACTCACACTAAATGACACTGACCACTTTATTGGATTTTAAAAAGGGGACATAAGTTTATTAATATAATGAATGAAATTGATGGAATTTTATTTGTAAAGACTATAAAATTTAGGGTTGAGCACAGTGGCAAATAGCAGGTGTGTGTCACAACTGGAACTTAACATGATAACAATTGGTTATCAACATAAATGGCGCCCCCACCTCCCCCCAATACCCCCGGCTCCACCTCTTCATGTGCACACCTCATGTATAAAACTGAGGAGGCAAACGAGGCCTCGTCACAGGACAGACAGTCTAATATTCTTCGAAGGTGCGCCTCTGAACCAGACATTTCCCCCAATCTTTTGTTAAATGCGCCAACCGTAACAAAACACGGTGACACAACACCTCTACCGCCACAGCAAGGAAGGCTTCATAAACCCTCGCCCACCACCAAACAACCGCGCAACGTACTCAACACTTCCTCAACAATATTCTGCATACCCACATAGGATAAATGTACACCATTCTATGTGCTATAGAGCACGGGACGGTCAAAACGGATTTGAGGATGTACCACCACCAAGCCCCCCAACCTCTGAATAAAATTGGATACCGACCCAATAATCCTCTTCCTTGCTTGATCAGAGAGTAGAGAATTCAAACACTGACAGGCTTGAAAAGATTAAAGAGAGGGAATGGAGAATGACTGAATTAAGTATAGTGGGGAGAGAGAAGGACAAGGAAGAAAGGGTTATAGATTAAAGAAAATGAAGAGAGGGGAGCTGAAAAAAATGGGAGGGAGGGTATTGAGAAAAGTGCAAAGAGTGCATAGAGTGGGGACTAGAGATAAAAGTGTGGAGAGGGTACTAGAGAGAGGACAGTAATTAGAGGGGACTAGAGATAAAAGTGAGGAGAAGGGACTAGAGAGTACAATGAGAAGGGAGGGCTAGAGACAAAAGCGAGGAGAGGGGACTAGAGAGAGGACAGTAATTAGAGGGGGCTAGAAATAAAAGTGTGGAGAGGGTACTAGAGAGTACAATGAGAAGGGAGTGCTAGAGTGCTAGAGACAAAAGTATGGAGAGAGGACTAGAGAGATAGAGAGAGGACAGTAATTAGAGGGGACTAGAACTGTGAGGCAAAGGGACCAGAGATAAGAGTGTGAAGAGGGGGCTAAAGAGAGAACAGTGAAAGAGGGGATTAGAAAGAACAGTGGGCTGAGGGGGCTTAAGAGAAAAGTGCAGAGAGGTAGTTAGAGAGAACTGAAGAATAGACAGGGCTAAAGAGGGGCTGGGCTTATAAGAAAAGCAGTCAGAGAGCTCTGGCGGGGTATAATGATAAGAAGGGATGAAGAATATACGTAGGGGAGAGTGTGTAGCATACCTCATTACCATGGGCGGAACTACCATTGGTGCAACAGGTGCAATGGTGATACAAAGGCTCACAGTCGTCATCACCGCACCTCCGAAGCTCCACACTGGGATATCATTAGGGCCAAAGCATATTTTTTCCATCTGGGCCCCAACTCGCTAGTTCCGACCTCTGATCATAACTGTACCATACAGCCACAGAGAGACAGGGCTTATGCAGAAATGGTTTTGACGATATATGGTCATTTGTGGACGGGACTGGCTGAAGTTTGGGTGCAGTTATTCTGTCCCAATTTCGGGATTCTCAAAGTTGGGAGGTATGGAGAAGATAGTGGGTGGTTGGAGTAGGTGTAAATATCATCTGTGATAGCCAGTCACATGCAACCACCCTTCCATTCTCTATGATCATCACCACGGTGAGATATTGCATGCACACAGGGGCAGTAATCAATACCAGATAGAGGGAGGGGGGTTCATATTGATAAATAAACTTCCCAACTAAAAGAAAATTAGAGATCCGCTCTTGGTCAAGAGCACAATAGTATCTCTGTCATGAGCGGAGAACACAACAGCATTAAAAAAAAAGAATCCAGGAATTAACACAATGCACCTACTTTGTCCACTGTGCGACATTACTTACATTGGCCCAGATCCTGGGCTACGGACGCACACATCATAATTATGCTAGCGTACCAGCCGGCGTACATAGCGTTAGTTACATACGCTGGCTGGTATATGTTAAAGCGGCTGGCCAGCTTGTTACGTGTGCCGTATCTCCGCCATATAGGCGGAGATAGGCATTTAAATTAGGGAGCGGGGCGGGGGAAGGCCCCTTACGACAAGAAATGCGGGCATAAGTAACTAAATTTTAAGGTAGGAATCTGGACACGTAAGGTAGAGTTCAGGGAGTGTAGGGGGCGTGCACTCCCCGCTACGCTGTCGTGCCTAAAGATCATGCACTTCCGTAAGACGTCCGTTGGTCTGGATCCAGCCCATTGTGTTCAGAAGGATGGTGCAGGAGGCATTTGTGAAATAGAGTTTTGTAAATGTTCAAAATATCGAAACATTTGTTTGGTGAAAGCAACGTTCTGTGACAACCGATACAAATATGAAGGGTCTTACAAAACCCAAAATACACAATGCTATATACACTCTTATAGAAAGAGTTTTTAGTGTTATGAGATCTCTGTTTCATATTATTCTAAAAAGCAAAAAAGTCCAGAGAGAGAGGAACGAAGCTGCTTGATTGAATCCTTTACCTTGAAACTGAATCCTTTACCTTCGGTCTGTTATTATTCCATTTAAGATTGGGGAGAAAATAAATATTATATTCAAGTAAGTGCAATCAGAGAAAACAAACTTAGTGTCTGTATTTGCTCTCCTTGGAAATAGAGTATTGTTAGATACTACACTGAGTAGATTATTTGAGGATTGATTTGGATAGACTGAACTTTAGGAATACCTACACAGTGAAGGTCTTTTGACTCAATCTCATAATAATAGAGTTAAGAAAGTAAAGAAACTTCTTGATAATAAAGAGATGAAAGGATGACTGGTTCAGTACACAGCTTTATAGTAACATATTATCCAATGACAACACTCTCTGTGCCTGATTCACACTGAAACATAAAAAAGAACAGCATGTTGTAAAACACTACACAAATACTAGATGGTTTAAGTGGGATCCAGGTGTGAATGCAACTGCAACTCTGGATCGGTACAAATGTATTTCTCCTTGCGGAAAGGCTGTGCCCTTTGGAAAGGAAGACAAATCACAGACTCTTAACAATAGTATTTGTAAAGAAACAATGTTTGCTTGTAATAATATAATGTATTTTCTGTACCCTGCCCCAGATTTGTGTCTCGTGACAATCCTGTCTCAGAGGTCTACAGACAATTCCTTTGACTTAATGCTTGGTTTGTGCTCTGACATACACTGTCAAGTGTGGGACCTTATATAAACAGGTGTATGCCTTTCTAAATCATGTCCAATCAACAGAATTTACCACAGGTGGACTCCAATTAAGCTGTAGGAACATCTAAAGGATGATCAGTGGAAACTGGATGCACCTGAGCTCAAAGGCTGTGAATACTTATGTACATGTGATTTCTTAGTTTTTTGATTTTTAATAAATTTGCTAAAATCTCCCAAATACTTTTTCACATTGTCATTATCGTGTATTGTGTGTAGAATTTTGAGGGAAAAAATTTATTCCATTTTGGAATATAACAAAATGTGAAAAAAAGCGCTGTGAATACTTTCCGTTCCG